>JAHFWI010000099.1:0-600000 GCA_028554975.1 Himalopsyche kuldschensis
CTTTCATTAACATCCGCACAAATTCTCTCTAACACTTTCCCACTTGACATTAAAATACAAGAATTAGCTCACATATACCACGTCAAGACAAAACTTACTTTACCAAATTATCTCCCCCACTGACAGAACATACGAAAACAAAATCCACTTCTCAGAACTACCCACCCCAGCTTGAGACAGTCACCAACAGTAGAACACATTGAAACTTTAAGCGAAAAAACAAAGACACCTCTAGCCTGGATATATACACTGACGGCAGCCATATTAATGAAAAATCAGGAGCTGCATTTGTTGCATATAATAACGGCACACAAATAACTGTCAAAAAATTCAGACTAGAGAGCTACTGTTCAGTTTTCCAAGCAGAACTTTTGGCAATTAAAGAATCACTGATATGGACCACTGACAGACTCAAATCACATGAACACAAAAACATAAACATATACTCCGACAGCCAATCGGGCTTAACTTCTCTCCAAAACTCTGCAACAACACACCCTCTCACACGCGAATGTCTCACACTATGCACACAAATCACTACACAGCACAAAGCCAAACTCACCCTTCTCTGGATAAGAAGTCACACCGACATCCCAGGAAACGAAGCAGCCGATACCCACGCAAAAATTGCAACAACATTAAAACAAGCACCTAAATACACTCACTTTCCTCTGAGCTATGCCAAAAAAATTTTAACAGAAAACTCTTACAACCTTTGGGATAAAATGTACACTACATCCACTACAGGAACAATTACTAAAACTTACATAAGAAACACAAGGGACGGGTTGAAATTGGCAAGTGAAAAACAACAAAGCTACGAACTCACACAAATGCTAACAGGACACGGTGCCATGAAATCTTATTTAAAAAGATTTAACATTATACAAGACGACTTTTGCCCGTGCGATGGCATCAGCTCTCAAACAGTTGATCATATAATTGAAAACTGTCCGATCCTCGAAAGTGAGAGATGGGAGCTGATGTCCTCGTTCAGGGCAAACAATTCCATACTAGACCTCACACAAAGAGACAGACTGATTTTGAATAAACACACACAGACACCTTTCATACAATACCTAACCTAACCTAACCTAACCTAACCTAACCTAACCTAACCTTAACAATTTAAGTGTTTATGTAAGTTATTTAAATACAATTTTAATTTACAATATTGAATTAGTGATCAAAAGAAAGTATAAATTGTGTTTCAAAAATATTTATAGACAATATCTTATTCATACTTGGTGCAATACAAAGAAATATTAATCATTAATAGGGAACACTGACGTTGGATTCCATTTTGTATTTGAGCTGTCACTTGGGGTACATGGCCTACACCAGTGGTGCACAAGCTTTTTGAGAGAAAGGCCAATTTATCCATTTATAATTTTTGCGGGCCGTAAAAAAAATATTGTTATATTATACTAGATGAGATATAAATTTTATATTTAATTTTTAATTTAATAATTACCTTATTGACGTGACAACGTCCTATAAATCGATGAACGCCCGCTGCACGCACGAAAAAACATGACTCATTGTCCCGTTTTTTGCGTTACGCCGAAGGCAAGCGTGCGAGCGAGAGCGTGGATAAGCGATAGAGAGGCACGATCGGCCTACCGTTCGGATTGTGCCGCATCTATCTAGTAGAAAAGAGACAGCGGCTTTTTAATATGCAAGAATTAATTACCTTTATTGCCGCGATTGTTGTTGTAATATAAACATTGAAAACCACATTAACATTTCACTTCACTTTATAAACAGTTGTAAACAGATCACGTGTAGGTACTGTAGGTGTATAAGTTGTGTGCTGCCGCTGTCTCTTTTTTACTCAGACGCATCGACCAATCGAGTGGAAGAGAGATAGATGCGGCACAATCCGAACGTTAGGCCGATCGTGCGTTTCTATCGCTTATCCGCGCTCTCGCTCGCACGCTTGCCTTCGGCGTAACGCGACAAACGGGACAATGAGTCATGTTTTTTCGTGCGTGCAGCGGGCGTTCATCGATTTATAAGACGTTGTCACGTCAAAAAAAATAGCATGAAAAAATGTGCCGGAACGCTCTTTCGTTAAATGGAATATATTTATTCGTTTAAATCTTTAACCGACGAAATTCATTGGATATTTAAATATAAACAATACAACTCGTAGTTATCATATATTTTGTACCAAAAATTTAATTTTTTAAGCCTTTTGCTATGTTCTCGTTCTCTTTCAGATACCATATCAATTTTTAAGACCAGCAAACGAATATAATATGTTGTTTTCAAAAAACTGTGAAATATAAATTATGAAGTCTTTCATCTAATATGAGGTCTGCACGGGCTTGTTTAGGCGTGCGGGCTTGAGCCTGGCCCGGCCCACGGGCCTAAGCCTGCCCCGGCTCCTGGGCCGGGTTGAGACAGGAAACGAAGGTCATGCTACGGGGCCGTACTCAGGCCTCAGCACATATAAATTCAAACTATATCGCGTTATTTCCGGATGTACACACCATTATGGTAAATATAAATTTCACATAAATATTCATATTTTTTTTTTGAAAATAAATCAATTACGGATTTTGTACGGCATATGTCGGAGATATTTTGGGTTCAGGCCGGGTTTGGTTATAATATTTGGAAATGAAGCTCGAGCTTTGTTTTGAAATTTTCGAGCTCGGGCCGGGTAAAACATTGAAATTTCGGCCTCTGTATCTAATAAGCAAATATCTCACCAAATAAAAAAAGGGTGCGTGTACTTATGTACCCACGTTAGAAGTTATACTTCTTTGGCATCATTAAATTATTGTATAGAATTAGATATAAGAAATTAATAATAAATATTAAAAATTGTAAATTAATAGTTTAATTTTATTTTCGATAATTATCAAAAATTAAATTTAGAGAATAATTAACATATAAAACATAATTTGTACTAAATATTATAAAAATTAAATGTTTATTATTGATTATTTAATATTTTAAAAGTAAATAAATGAATTTTATAATAAATTCAAAAATTCAATTTTAGTTTATTCATTTTTTAAATATTTATTATTTTCTTAATTTAATATTCACTTTTCATTGCTATCACAAATTTTGAATTAAATTTATTTCTTTATTTTGTAAATATTTAATAACCAATAATAAATATTCAACATTAACAATTTAATAATATTTAGTATTAATTTAAATAATCAAGTTGTATCATATCTTAATTTATATCAATTAATGATACATACGGATAGTTAACCTCAATTATATTGATGCACTTTAAAAAGTATATAAGCACAATTTTTTTCACTAGTAGGTAGTAAATAATATTAATCACTACGAATAGTAAATAATATCAATTAAAATATTCAATTTCAATCACTACTGAACGAGCGTGCCAACATGCGTGACTTACTTCAACCTGTGAATTTTTTGTGATGGTGATGCGCGCGCATTTTAAAATTTCACTCTCATCATTTTTGCATAACGCGCCTAAAGAAAAAATCTTTTTTGTTATAAGCTGGATTATGAATTTGACTGATCATTTGACATTAGATCTTCAGACCATAAATAAAAATAATAAAACAAAATTTAAATATATCATTGAATATAAAATAATAATGATAAATAATATCAAAATTGATATTTATATGTATATTCGATCGAAGCTGCCGTTTTCTGACGATCGTCATCAATAATTAAATTTGGGCGTTAATTATTATTTTTTTTCCAGTCAAAATATTGGGTGCATTTAAAATTTTGCTGAATTCATCTTTCGAACAACGTCTGCTTTCGTGATCGAGTGACCCTTGGGCCCAGTTATATTTTTACACTTCTATCGTCACAGTGGCAATTCCGTAAACAACTGTTGACAAATTGACTGTGACACTGGTGATCATAGCTGGTGATTCATACTTTGACAAGTGAAACGTCAAATTCGACAGCGGGACGTTGGCATTAACCTTATTTAAAGTTTATATCTACGATTTTATCATTCCAAATGCTTTTTTATCAGTCTAGAATTTTCATTCTATTCGTTGTAGAAATTTTTCTTTTGAATTTCGTAATCTGCGGAGGGTCAGAGCGGCCCACCGAAGAGCGGGGACCGCTCGGTGCGATTCACCCGAGTGATTCGTCCGCTCCCATCTCAAAACGCGTTCCGACGTCTTCTCTAATATACGTTCGGCGTCGAGAAGTTCAGCCTCCGCCGTCTGGCCGCAAGGATGGCTCGACCGTCGACGATATAATTGACGCTGAACGCGCGACAAATGCCGAGATCGGAAGCAATCTCAAGAATAAGACTGTTAAGAAGCAATTGAACAAACAAGACGACGGTTTGTACAGCAAAAAATGTCTCAATAAAAAAAATGAAAACTCTTTCAATAATAGTTCAATGCACACCTCACTATGTGCAAAATTACACACCGGAAATCTTTTTTACATTTCTTTTTTTACTTCTGAAAATGTGGAGCCCTCGAAGTGGGTTGTTTATAGAGTGAGTCGAAACCAGTCTTTTTATCCCTTTCTGACATGTCTTCTAGCCGAGTAGGGTGTCACTTTAAGATTCTGTCAGCTGAATACTTTACACAGGGAAGATTTTTTTACACAATCTATTCTTACTTCTGTAGACGTCACGTTCGACACGCCTGCAGCAGGGGTGACTCCTAAAGCGGTCATGATTATTGCACGCAGATTTATTTTCACGGTTCGGAGGAGTCATCAATGCGTGTCTTCCGTGAAGCCCTTAGTTAAATAATTAATTGCACCATTTGACTTTCAGGAATTGATGCTGTGCAAAATTCTGGAGTAAAAAATTCAACCGTCTCGGACGTTGACAAAAATTCAACACTGCCGAAGGAGCCCGACAGATCTTCCGATCCGGGAGCCAAAACGCGAGGAGTCATCGTGTTCGGATCTCTAGGACTTTTCTCATTTGCATATTTAGCATATAAAATATATAGGTGAACTTTTTTTCTGAACAGTATTCGAAAGATTTACATCTTTCTACGGAATTCTTTTTTAAAAATATCTATTTCAGGTTGAACTGAAACATTGCAGTGCCACAATAAAATCATTGATTACTACCTCCACTAAAATAATAGTTAATTTCAAATTATCTGTCAATCCTCGGTAGTGATATAAAAATTTTAATTGACAACTTTTTTATTTCACCTTTTACTATCTGCGACACGTGTTTGGCCTCTTTGAGAAGCATCTTTAGGCTGTTTAATCCTTTTACATCCAAAAAGCGCAATCGCGCTGGTTTGTACTTCCGCTAAATCATCCAAGCAGCGCGATCGCGCTGTCATGTTCCAGTCAAGTGTCTCAAGTTGTTTTAATAACACATGTTTTATTCAAATTTATGCATGGTGTGGATTGTGCAAGTTCTTAGGATTGACAAAATCAATTCTATTGATTTATTGCTGTTATATTTTTTTAAAAAAGCTGGATGTAAAAGGATTAAGATATTTTTTTTACTAAAACCGTAGATACGGATTCTAATTGTTATTTTTTCTCTTCTGCCGTACACGGAGAGGGAGCTAGACATGAACTACAGCAGATTGATCAACAATCCATTTTCTCACGCAGCAAAAGAAAGCGAGACGGAGACCCCGGACACAACCCCTATCGTGGAGACATGCAGCAATTTAAATACGGCGTGCTGACTTCCTCCGAGGCGGAAGACAACCTAGAGCTGGCTCGCTTGCCTTCGATGATCGAATCTGATGAAGAAGAAATGGAAATATTCGATTTGGAGAGCCGAAGGCGTCCCGACGGAACGGGGGGGCGCGTAGTCGAAGAGAATCCGCCGGCGAGGGATGTTGAAATATTGGATCCCGGAGCGAACCGGCCCGCTCTGATAGGCGACGAAGACCTCCTCGATCTCCGTGAAGGAAGCCGTCTGGCGTCGGCCCCCGCCGCCTCGAAGGCGTCAGAGGGAGGATTCAGTTCTCACGGGGCCGGTGATGAAAATTTCTTCGATGTCTTATAATCTATTCCGGAGAGTCCCCCGCATTCCATTATATCGCCTAAATAATATATTTTACCGGCTGTGATACTGTTTGCGCTTGATTTTCTGAAAAACTGCAGACTTGACGATTGATCCAATTGAAATCTGAAGAAAATGACAAACGATCTGATAAATAATAATATCCATTCACTAAAAGTCTGATTAAAGAAAGGTCAACATCGTTATATAGTTTTTTTGTACCAATAATCATCGTCGAGCGAGCCGGTTTCGCAGTGATAGAACTTCCCCGATTGATTTAAAATACATTGTCAGTTATGCTGTCTGTGAACTCTAAAACGATCGACACCTCTAATATATGAATGGAAAACCGTCCGACTCGCGTGAAGTGTGAAGCGCTGTTCGATAAGATAATTCTCTGCATCCCTGGTGTTGATCTTCAATCGAACCGTCGCCTGCACGGTATGACTATAAATTTGTGATTGAACATCATAGGCCAGTCTTAAATCATAAGATCCTCATATTTTTAAGTTATTTATAGATATTCTTTATTACTAGGATTGACCCTGTATCGGGTACAATATTAGCCAGCCGGTGAATCTGACTCCTCGCTTTAATATTTTTCTCTTTCGCATTAACATATTCACATTAATGGCCTGCTTTATATCGGCGGGACACGGATCATTCTGCCATTCTAGAGAAACACTGAACATACGTATTCGTTAAGGAATGGCCATGATAAAATAATGTTTATCCAGCTCTCCCGTGGATTTATGCTATTACGTGCAGACCTTTATTGCAAAAAAAATCAGCTTTGATTCATTGCATCTTAAAACAATCTCTTTTAATTTCCACATTTTCCTGCAATTATTACACTGGTCGATAACAAAACTATAACTGACAGAAAATATCAGCAGGGATAAAAAAATTTACAATGAAATATAAAATCAAATTGTGAAAAATAGCGTGAATAGCTAATATGTACATACAGATATTATATTTGTGTGATCTGGACCGTTTCTGCCTTGCGCGCCATATCTAAAAGTCCCAATCTCCCGCCCTCTTTATTTTTATATTATATATTATTTAGATATTTCAATATTTGAGAAAAGATTGATTTAAAAAATTTGTTGAAGTTTTATTTCAGGCATCAGAAACTTTGCAACAAAATTTTCAGGCTGATGGTGACGCATATTTTAAAAGTCCAAAAAACAACCCTGTACCTGAATTGGATCCAATTTGCAAAATAAGGATCTATCTACATTTTAAATAAAGCCAAAAATATCCAAATGCTTGGATCTAGACTGGGTTAATATATATGGTAAACAAACTATATCTTTTGACAGAAATGTCGCACATCTAGAATCTCCTTTTCAGAATATACAATAAAATTTTCTCTACAGGTTGGTATTGATAGGTAAATTTTGGTCATTACAGATGGGTGAGATCTGTTTTACAGAAATACGTCCAATTATGAAACTTGCACTGTATAATGAATATGGCTTTTTTGTATGTGTCATAAAATATAGTCATTTTTAGCTAGCGCTGACGACTCTTATCATATAATGCGTACGGCACGCACCTTTTGTAATCTCTAGACTGAGAAGAGGCTTTGTATATTTTCTTAACTGTATAAATAAACTATTTAATATTGTTAAATCTTTAAATGTTCTTATTCATTGAACCTATCATTGAAATTTTCCCATCCATCTCTATCCTGCTTTCGTTGATTGATTTGCAGCAATGTTCTGACACGGCAAGTCGAGTCGACCGGAGATTGTAAAATAAAATTCATTGTGTTTGAAAGCATCATACGCGGGTATCTTTATGACCTATTTATTTATCACAGGATACAGACAGTGGACATCGCCGAGCTTTTTCCCATGGGGAGATTCCTTCACTTTCTTTTTCTTCTGACGGTCTTTCCTCTGCCGCTGCCGTCGGGTCTGTCGTGTTCATCGGGAGCCAGCTCCGCTCTCAGCTGCTTCAGCATTTTAGGCGTGAGCAGCCCTTGAGCCACCAGCCGTTCGGAAAGTCGGCCTTTGTTTTGAAGGCGCTTCAAGACTTGGCCGTCAGGATGGGCCTCCCCGACTGCCGTAGCGGTGGCAGTTATCTCCCTTTTGTAGTTGTATCGCTTTTGGTTTCGCTCGAAAGAATCTTCATCTGGAGTGTTGGTGCTCACATTGTTTTCTGAATTACGCAGTAACCTGAAAATAAAAAAACAATTTATATGCATATAAAATATCAATCAACGAAACCGAATGAAACCCAAATATTAATGGCAATATCTATTTGCCATTAAGATTTATCCGTCTCTCTGTCTAAAGCACTGCCCAAGACAGAGTAAGTTTCCAATCGTAAGTGTGAGTGTTGACAGGTGGCACTGTCACCTGGTGTATGATATTATCAATAGTATAAAATAAGACAGAGGATCTTGAGAAATGAGATCGACTCTTACAATAGATGTAATCATTTGATTTGGAAACAACCCGTGAACAAATTTAGATAGACATAGACACTGCAATGGACTCAATATAGAGTCATCTTTTGGTGGCTTGGTGTCAACGGCATTGCTTGATCCTGCGATAACATTCACCAAATACATTATGACATTATAGATTCACCTGGTGATTTGAAAAATTCCCTGCTGTATAATGTAATCTAGCTCTCCTTGCATGTCTCTGACGATTCGAGCATCGGGAAACAGCTCTTCGAAACGGTAGCTGAAACAAAAATATATTTTTACTTATTCTAATATTAAATTAAAACTTGTGGCTGTTTTTTGACAGTGGTAGTAAATTTGCAAATCATGGCATTACAGCTGACGCCAATGCGCCATGCATTTGACAAATACAAATACATGTATTTATATATATAATATATACATGTAAATACATAATATAAATCAGAAATTAATTGAAAACAAGATGAAAACATTGTAGTCATAAAAACAGAGAGGAAAAATTATTAACATCACATTAGAAATTTTCAAAGCAGTCAACCGAGTGAGTTCCGACAAAATGAACTATGTATAATACATAAAAAAAAACAGTACTTGTCTGAACTCACTCACGTCCATGTGAAATATGTCGACATCCGAAGAAATTTCGTTAAAAATCACTAAAGCTCTTCCCAGTGGCATCCCCATTGGCAAACTGGTTCTACTTCTTGGAACAACAAACAACTCATGTTCACGATTCCTCAAAAAATTATCAGGGACATTCAATTTAACATTCTCAAGAACGGTGGAATTCTCATTTTGGCCTCGGATAAGTCTAAAGAAATATGTGGCCAGGTACATTTCTCTTTGAGTATTCAAACTATTGAACGTGAGCATGCCTAAGAGAAAATCGGTTGGATAAAGTCATGGGTAGTATCCGTATGTCCTCAAATAGAGAATTCTCAAAAACTTCTTCTGAAACCTCCACCATAAGAACATATTTCACACCTCTCAGGGCCCAAACAATCGATCCACTCTCAAGCCGGCTTCGAATGCAGAGATAGAAGGACAGGAGTAGCGGTTAGCTGATCTCACTGGAAACACTTTAAGACGTCGCAAACATCAATACCTTAAAACAGTAATCCATACGTCGATTGAAAAAGTCACTTAATGAATGTCCGTACTGGGATTGATATTCGCGAACACCACAACCAAAGTCAACAATGTTGACCCGAAGGACCCTTCGTGGATCACAAAAATAAAATTGGCACTCTAATCTCACCTCAGCCATAAATACAAATCCAAAACATCGAAGACGGCCTCCAAGTGAACCAGATCCATAATCGTCTTGGGAGGAGCGAGAGGCCATCCGACCGCGTTGCACAGCCAACTCCATGTCAGAGGTTCGTTTCTACTGTACTGTCTCACCATCTGATCAAACGGACATTCAAATATTGTTATGTACGCCAACATTTATGAAAAAAATCAATTAAGATCATGCCATTTATAACCAAACAATCAATCGAGTCATATCTTAAATGACACTCATCTGTGACTAACAGTCAGATGGACAAAGAAATATTGATTTTGAAAAGAATCGCTCTCAAGAAATTTCAATACTACAAAAGGAGAAGACTAAAATTTCTTAAAATACAGCAGCTCACCTTTAAAAACATTGCGCAAACAAATGGAACCTTCTGATTGATCGGTGCGCAGCAGAAGACGTATCTCGCCCTGAGAGATAGAGGGACGTGCTGAATCATTTCAGCTAAAAATTTGAACGCTTCAGTATTGCACATGAAATAGAGTGAATCGTCGACCGTGCACAGATGAACAAAGATATCCTGAAAAATGAATACAACAAAATAATAATAGTTTATTCTGGCTGCAGTAAAGTCAAGATATATTAACCAATGAAAATGTTTTGAATTATAAATCCAAACTGGACTAACTATTATAAATGACTTCAGCATAAATACTCCATTTCCACGGTCGCAATGTCTCATATCAGCACTAGGTCTGATACAATTTTTTTTATCTCGATGGAGGAAAAAGCCAAAATCGGTTACAGGATAGAAAATTGAAATTAACCATGAGGCTGCTGAGCGTGGAGTGCGGCAAATGGAAAGCGTAGAGCTCCATCTGTTCCGCGGTGGGATGGAGACCGGCTTGTTCGACGGGCGCGGGCAATTGAGACAGAAGAAACTTCAAAGTCGGCAGATCTTCAGGTTTAAACGTTGTGACGTATCCCGTCTCCCAGGCGCTTCCGTATCTTCCCGCTCTGCCTGTAGATTTAAATCAACATTATTTACAAATATGAACATTGTAGGTCTCGTGAACTTCTCGCGCCCGTGCAATTTCCGACGGACATTATAATAATAATAATAAATATTGTTTTTCATCCTCCCTTAGTTTTCCTGATATGCTTTTTGCTGTCGGGCTCTCTCCGGCGTGGCTCGAGTAAATAAACAAAGGAAAATATACTCACCGGCGATCTGCAGAGCCTGCGAGACTGACAGAGTGTCCATTTCTTTTTCGCCCTTTTCATTAATCATCGGTTTGATGAGCGAGTTGAATATTATCCTCCTTATGCTCCTGCGCGTAAAACATTCAAAAAATTTACATTCAATGTCACGGTCGAATGACGTTCAGAATAATTTCTAGTTTTGTCTCCATCTTGTATATGAATATTTTTTTCATCTGAGTATCAAACTATTTTCATATTGCCTATTGATTTTCACTTCAAATTGAATTGGCATATGCAATTAAAGTATTTAATCACTGAGAAGGAGTAACAATATGATAAAAGGAGAGGCAATGATTCGCACGGCGAAACCTTCACCTGTGTAAAATTAAATATTTTCAATCCTCACAGATTGATTCCCAGGCCGATGGCATCGGTCGCTACCATCACTTTGCATGCGCTCTCAGGATCGTTAAACTTGTTCGCCTGGGCCAGCTTCGTCCCGGGGGGAAGGCTTCCATATATTACGGCAACTTCTTTGCCCCTGAAAATTATAGAAACCACCCGCTTTAAAATGTTTTCTTGCTGACAAATAAATATTATCCAGAACTAGTGCAGTGTAACGATTTAAGGGTGATCTTTGGCATGTGTGGATTTCTTTTAAATTTGTGAGATTATGATTAATATAAATATCCCTCCGTCTCGGAGTCCCCGTGAATGAACCCGTGTTATTTGTTCAAATGTGCCCCGGAATATTCAAAACATTTTCATCTGCAAATGTATGGAAGTTATATTTCATGTAACATATCAGGAGGTAGTTTTCAAGAGTGAACAAATCCATTTGTTGAAAAACTGAAAATTTTAGATATTTTCATTACTTTTTCCTCATAAATTTGTTTTTTTTATCATTATTTTTAACATATGTTTTAAATTACGAAATTACGGATAATGTGTAACAATTCAAACTTTTCCATGTGAATAAAAAAGGTCTCAAAAATTTAATCTAAAACTGGCAGTTGAAAAAAAGTATTTTGGAATTGTCCACTTTTGAAAATTGGCTCATATTATAACTAATATCATACCTGTGTTCAATCGCCCGAGAAACACTATAGATATCATTTTTACTGAAGCATACAATGCAATCGCCGTCTCTAACATTATCCAAATTCCCTAACGCGCTGTCTTCGACGTGGAGTTCTGTCAGACGCTTGTATTTTCTCACCTGAAATAGGAAAAATTTGAAACAACCGTCTTTGTTATAAGAAAAGAAGTCAATTCACATATTTTATATCGAAGCATACTTCTAAGTCTTCTCCGGTCGTATTGCAAATGTCTTCAATCAGTGGAATGGCGCCCGCCTCTCCGCACAAATGTAGCTCCTCAGCTTGTAATCCTAATGAATAACACAAATCATAAATATGTTTAATGGCACTTGTGACATTTAGTAATTTCACATTTAAATAATGAAATAGTAATTTTAATTTAGTAATTTCAGGGTCAGCTAAAAGAGGTTTTCAAAATTTACTGATAAATTTATATGTAAACATTTTTATGGAGTGCCCCAGAGTATTTAAAATCTTATATATAAAACCGAAACGGCGTATGTATGTATGTGGGTCTGTAATTCCCTTTTGCGTTGTTGTTGCAAGTTGCCATAAAAACGAATATGAAAGAAAATATGTTTGAATTTTTATCGGCGAAGACATTTAGTCAAAATGTAATAAATTAGTCTTCTACCAACTTTTTTCCGGCTTTTATTAATATAATAATGTTTATTATTTACGTGAAGGTATTATTTGACATTTCTTGACAGCAAATTAGATTTTTTCCTTGAATTTGGTCATTTTAATGGGCGAAAATGGGGCTGTCATCAAATTAAATAAATTTTGTGATTTTATTTTAACTCTATTTTGGATGTTAGATTTTGTGATATAATTATGTCGAATGATATAACATTAAATAATTATTGGTCGCTTAGTCCGAGCGACGCCGGGTAGCAATACTAGTTTTGTATAAAATTTATTGAATTTTACATTTAAATGGACTATTATAAGGTAAAAAAAAATAGAAATGCATTCCTAAAGAATTATATTGCGGTATAAGTAGTATGTAAATAAATCGCAATAGTGAAAACTTTCAAACCTAAAATGGCTCTTGTCCACGCCCATCCTCTCCCTCTGTCTCCCATCAATTGCACTTCGTCCACTACAGCAACTTCGTCTGCAGAACAGAGAAAATTTTCATATGTGATACTGAAATCATTTAAAAAATCTAGGAAACCTGAAAATTTACACCGACTACAACTCGATGCAATTTTTTTCTATTCGTAATTAAAAATCTTTTGCGCTTATTGAAGGTTCATAGACAATCCACTCTTACAAATATACAGGTGACAAAAAAAGGCATATTTCAACCGCTTACATTGGGTTGTGAGAGATGTCATTTCCACAGTACAGGCGATATGGCTGGACGGCTCAAACGATTTCCCGTCGGCGTCGATTGCCGGCCTGTCGTTGTTGTATTGCTTGGCGTTCCGTCTCTCCTCACCGGTGATCAGGTCACACGGCGTGCCCTAAATAATACTCGGAAAAATATTATTCTCATTCAACCTACTTCTTTACAGATTGCCGGAATATAATACTAATATGTAGTAATAATACATCATAAGTGCGGAAGCTGTATAATTAACGTTTTTTACATTTGATAATTATTCATTCTTCCCTGTTTGGTTGAATTTTCAATGAAAAATAAATTTTTTCCATGCATTGTTAACACAGCAATATTTAGAAAAATAACTTACCCTCAGATTAGTTTTGTGGAATATTTCGGTGGCAAGTAGTTTGAGAGGTCCACAGTAGACACCGGATTTGGCAGACAGATATCTTTCCAAGGCGTGATAAGTCTTCCCAGAATTGGTCGGACCGGCATGAAAAACTACCCTTCTGTTCATGGCGCGAGCGGATGGATACCTGCAGGTTTCAGCTGACAAAATCAACAAAATCGACACATATGACAATCTTCAGAGGACGGGAATAGAGAGCTGTGAAATCATGGTAATATGAAATGTTGGCAAAGAGGAGGTCAGCAGTGGGTCGAGGCAAAAATGTTGAACAGAACACAATATTCAGTTTGGAAATGCAGATATCAATGATTCAGAAAAATCTGAAACAAACTCTGATGCTGATGCAAGCGAAAGTGTGTAAATTGGCAACAAAATATATTTATAAATAAGATACTGCTCATACATAATATGTAATGTAAATATCTTTCAGTTAAAGATAAAGAAATTTATGCGCATTTTATTTCAGAAATTTCAAAAATGTGCGTTCATCAACACGGCTGCTTTACTTCAACTTAAAACTTTATTATCAAATTTGAATCATTAAAATTTTGCACACCTCTACAAGTTTTAATAATGATGACCCGGATTTTGCCTTTCAGCATCTCAGGCATTCGATAATGCGGATGAACTCCTAAGTTATATATATATCTATAATAGTTTTCAGTTTTCTCACCAACTGGCCGGAGTCCGAAGATCTGATATCTTTTTAAGGTCATCCAGACAATCTAAATGCGGAAATGCCAACCTCGCATGTCTCAAAAAATATGGAAAGAGATCATCGATGTGCCCGGCGCCTGGAAAATTAATTTATCACAGAGCTTATATCGTATGACTTTCACAACTAATTATATTTTTCGCATTGGCATTAACTGTAACGCCAAATACTTTTTATTATTTAACAAAAAATATAGATTCTCCTACTTAATGTAATATTTTCAATGAAAATAAACAAACCTTGAAGAATGTCGCTAATAATGATGTGAAGATCGGACGGAAGGTCATTTTCCAGACAGTGCTTTCGGAATGACACGAACGCTTGATGAAGGAGGTGATCGTCCAGCCCGTTTTCAGCTGATAACAGCCTGATCTCAGGTTTTTGATAAAACTTACTAAGAATCTTTAATAAATCCTGCTTTTTCAAGCGACCACTCATCTCAAAACCAATATTTATGTCATCGGGATTCGTTTTTACCGGCACCGGTATAAATAACGAAGAAGTGTATGGCTTATCATACTTTTTGTGTCGTTTTGTAATACAACTGAAGGTTCTGGGAATGAGAATACGTCTGTTGAAGCAAATATTTCTGGTGTTTATGGTCGATAAGGCATATTCTATTGGAGATTTTCTACAACCTAGTCTGGTTACAGTCTTAATCATTGCGAGCAACTGTTTACTATTACATAAATACTATAGATTAAGGTTAGGTTACTAGTGGTTACAAGTATATTGTCTATGACGAGAACACAACTGTCAATATGTCACATTCATATGGATCAACCATAAAGTTTAAATTGTATATTAACCATAAAGTTCACTAATAATACAAATTAGAGATGTACTCCGCAGGTACAACTACGACTGGGTTTTGGAGATGTAGTACTGTCGAATGGGGTCGGATTGCCTTCCGATGGGTGTCTTTGCCAAATTAATTTTAACTTAAGCTGCTCACAATTTAATTTTTTGAATGTTTATATCAATATCTCATATGTGGTTTTTGCAAAAGGTTCTATGCTCTGAGCACTTAATATTAGAAATTGCTTCTGCTTCATTTTATTGGCAAGGCAAAGACACCACATTTTAGGCAAAGTGACCTCATTTGGCGGTTCTACCTACGTTGGGTAAAGTACATACATACATTCATAGTTTAAAAGTACCTTCGCAATTTATAAGTGCCGTCAAAATATATGCAAAGCGCACGTAAGATATTTAAAAAGAATTATTTAAGCGTGAAATAATTTTTCCATGACTTTATTCTAATTTGTTCATCATTCAGATTTCATTACTTCACAACACAATGAAAGAGGTCTTCAGCATTTTAGTTAGAGTTTATTTGATTTAAATCATGCTCAATTTTGTCTTTTATTTTGAATCATTACATATTTGTATTAGTTATCGTTTATCATATCTTTTTAAGCCTTGCTCAGCTTTCGTATAAATAACGCTGTGTTTTTGTATATCTTATGGGTTGATAATGCTCGCAATGGGCGAAACTGGTCCTGATCTTAATAAATCCAATGTGAAATGAGTACTAAATATGTCTTATTATTTTTATTACCAAAACATTCGGTTTATAGATTCGGGAGATTTTGTTAGTGAAAAACCTATGCAATTTGACTTTTAAAAATCAACCTCATCTTCACAAATCATTGGAATTCATCGAAAGTACAAGTTCAGTGACACTGAAGGTTTTATCCGCGTATAAACTATATTCCGTGGGTACATTATGTACTGCAATGGTTTATTTTTAAAGTCTATGGTTCGAAATTCGAGCGTGAACTGTGCAATATATGCGTATTAGGAGTCGTTGACATATGTCGCAAAGTTGAAGTTGAAATCCGGCAAATGTGCTTGGTTATGACACGAATTTTAATATCGAACTCGATAGCAAGAATACTAGCCAGGCGTATTATTGACTCGCCGTAAGAAAAGCATTTAAATTTTTTACGATGGGTAAATCTAAAAAAGTCAAGAAAGGATCCAAAGACGATGACAAGTACGCATTTGAGATCTGCAATATGTATTCAATATTTTTTAATTATTCTATGATACGACTTATCCGATGATTGTGTTGATGTTTACAGCGATAGCGACGTCGAAGTCGAAGTTCCTAAAGGCAAGAGCTCCAAAGATGCAGCGTTGAAAACTAAAGGAAAGCCGAAGTAAGTATATTTCGAGAGAGACGCGAACGGATAGAGAAATGTCAAACGCTTTCGATTGTGTCACATATTGTTCGACATATTTGTTTCTTTCTGCATCTTTTTCTTATCTACAATCAATAGATGACCATTAATAGTGAAATCAAAACAAGACCGGGATCGTAGAAACCCAGGACTAAGTGCAGTCCACTAGAGACAGCCTAATAATCGGCAATTTTAAACAGAAAATTCACTCTTTCAGGTCTAAATATGACGATTCTTCAAGTGACGATGAAGACCGCCCAATTCCTGTTAAATCGTCCAAAAAAAAGACTGAGAGTGAAGAAAAGGTTATAGAAGTTACCCAGAATCTAAAAAAGCTCGAAGTCGGCAACAAAAAGAAAACTAAAAAAAAACCAATCAGTGATGGTGTGTATGTTCAAATATCTTACATTTCTTTCAAGTTAGAGTTAAACTGTCTGACTGCCATGAGAACTACACCAAACATATCGCCAGAGGAGCAATACGAATACCTCAATGCAAATTTGGCCCAATAAGAGCCGAATAGATCACCGCTAGTGCCAAATTGACGCTTAAGATTTTGTTTTTATTGAATCCACATATTATCAATGTTTTTCGTTTGTATTTCACAACATCTTGGTTCCAAACGATAGTGCCCATCGAGGAGATAACCGAAAAAATTTACAATGTAACTCGGCTACTGAATGTGGAAAACTGGCATTAATTTATTCTCGTCAATTGTCATGTCACTTATTTTTTGCAGATGACTCCGAATCGGACGACGATGATTCAATCAAAGGGAAAAGCACTCAGAATAAATCTAAACCTGCTGCGAAAATGGGCGGATTCTCGCTTCTGATGGGTGATCAGACTTCTTCGGATTCGGAACAGCACAGCGAAGAGAGCGATGCCTCTGAAATTGAGAAACCTGAGGTTATACGGAAAAAGCCACCTCAAAAAGAGAATCCGAAAGATCAAGGTGGGAAAAAAGGCAAAAAGTCAAAGAAGAAAAGAGAAGACAGTGATGATGATATTGACAAAGTTCTCGCTGAATTAGAAATGGAATATAGCGGTATGAAACCTGGGACCGCGCATGGAAAGGTCTCAGACACAATAGGGAGCGAACTGGTGGAAGATGAGAGTAAAGCCTCAAAAGATGACACGGAAGAACAAGATCAGGCGGCTGTCAGAAAGGCTGCCCAAAAAAAGGAGAAAAAGGAGCGTGAAAAGCTAAAAAAGCAGGCCGCCAAAAAGCAAGATGCGGATGTCAAAGAGACGACTCCGAAGCCCGATGAGCCTTCGGAGACCGTGACTGAAGCGCCAGCGGAAGCTCAAGCTGAAGCAGAACCCGCAGAAGAAGACGGAGGAGAGAACATTGGTGATAAGAAAAAGAAGAAAAAGAAAGGCGAGAAGGTACTGGATGACAAAGCGAAGAAGGGTCCTGCTAAAAAAGCGATTGCGGCCATGCAAGAAACGTTAAAAAAAATTAAAGAAGAGGAGGAAAGGGCCCAACGGGAGGAAGAAGAACGAATAAAGCAGGAAGACGAGAGAGAAGAGCAGCGGCTCGAGATGATACGGCTTGAAAAGGAGAAAAAAGATCGTAAAAAGAAGAAAGAGAAGGAAAGAAAAGAAAAATTAAAGGCTGAAGGAAAATTCCTGACCCCTAAGCAGAAAGCGGACAAAGCCAGAGCTCTGGCTATGATAGAGTCGCTAAAAGAGCAAGGCGCTGAAGGTGAAGGCAAACCAGAAGAACTAGTTGAAAAAAAACCTCGCCTCGGCACCAGAGTTCGTCCTGGCAGACTTAAAAAGCAGACATCTGATGAGCATCAAACTGCTGTTGATGGAAGCCAAGTCAAAGTGGAAATAATCGATGCAAAGGTTTGAAACACCACTAATGTGACCAATTTTGTCTTTTTGTATGAGCAGTAGTTTGAATAAATGTCCTCTCGTGCACTGCAACTCCCATCTCTCCATTAAATTACAGGCAAAAAAAAATATATTTGGGCAGTCAACATGAATATTTTGAAATAACGATGATGCAGGATAAATAACATTGCAATCCATAATCATGAGGAAAACATATTTCATCTAATACTTGAATATATCTAACCGCTATCGACTGCAATTTGCACCTTTACAACCTTGTTACAATTTCTCCTAATTATCTTACACTTAATTATCTTTTTTTTTAGAACGAATCTAAGTCAGACGCTGCAAAAAAAGAACTGATCAAAGATTCCTGGGATGCTGAATCCTCCTCGTCCGACGACGCAGATGACATAGCCCCCAGTGCTCCCGCCGATAAGAGCAAAAAAGCGGAAGCCAGGCGGACCGAAGAGCGTGTCGTGTCCAGCGACGACGGAAGCTCTGACAGCTCAGATGAGAGTGATTCCGGCGATGATGAGACCGAAGTCAAAGATGACGCTGGTGATGCGAAGCTCAGAGAGAAAGCCATGATCAGAATTAAAGTGAGTAGTGATTGAGCAATCCAAGATTATTCCTCTAGCATTAGCCCATCTGACACTTCTCCTATTGACATGGACATGTCAATAGGAGAAGTGGATATGACGATAGTTCAATATTAAAATCACTTTCTTGCTCCACTAAACCTCAAAAATACTATTTAATATTTTACAAATAAATCGGCAAGCCAAAGCATTCGAAGAGAACCGATTAATCAACTGGAAAACATGCTAACTATAGTGGGACTCAAAACCCGTCAGGTGCATCACGGAAGCTGAGGACGTTGATCACAGCTTTGGGTCCCGACAGTGTTTATCACAATTTTGTAGCGACAAAAATTATCACCCTCTTCAAATAAATGTAAATTTAACTCTTTTTGCCAATGTTCACATTTGCAGCAATTATTCTTATCTTATGCTTCTTGTAAAAAACATAGGGAAACAGTGCATAACATACAGTTCCTCGAGAATTATGTAATGATAGCTATTTTGGCTTCACGCCATCTTCAGAACGTTTTTACTCTATTTTGGATTAACTACTGTTTCAATGTTTATATAATGTTTTATCCGTCTTGCACGGCATTCTTTATTTCAAACATCCATCCTCGATAGGAAGTTATCATATTTGACTCATTTTGCAGAAGCGACAGGAAGAAGACGAGGCGAACCAGGCGGCCTCCTCCCTGAGAGCGGCGATCGTGTGCGCCCTCGGACACGCCGACACGGGTAAAACCAAAATCCTCGATAAACTGAGACGAACAAACGTGCAAGACGGAGAGGCCGGAGGGATAACGCAGCAGATCGGCGCCACCAACGTACCCATCGAGAACATCAAGGAGCAGACCCGACACGTGAAGGGAGTACGTGCTGCCTTATTTTTATGAAAGAGCTTATACGATTACTATTTTTATGAAAGTTACTTACGAGACGGGACTGTTAATCCGCTATTTCTCTTTTCTAGGTTAACCTCATAGAATTCAAAATTCCCGGATTGCTTATCATAGACACCCCTGGACACGAATCTTTCAGCAACTTGAGAAGCCGAGGATCATCTCTCTGCGATATCGCCATCTTGGTGAGATATTCTTTTATTTGAGATATACTTGAATAGAATTATGAAATCTGTCCCGGGTGCATAATTTATTTTCGGATGACGCCGAACAATCGTCTGACTCGAGCGCTGCGCATTTCAGGTGGTGGACATCATGCACGGCTTGGAACCTCAGACTTTGGAATCGATAAACCTGCTGAAGGCCCGAAAGACTCCGTTCATAGTTGCACTGAACAAGATGGACAGGCTGTACGATTGGCAGAGCGCACAGAGGAAGGATATCAAAGATATCATCAAGGCGCAACACACCAACACTCAGAACGAATTCGATACGAGAACCAAAGAAGTGATTCTACAATTCGCAGAGCAGGTCATTTTTACCTTCACGCCATATTTATTAGTCTATCAAAAATTTTCCCAAATAAATTATTCTCCGCAAATAAATAAGCATAGCATCGTAAGCTCAGCATAATTTTTGAGTTTATGCAAAGATACAACAGAATTCATCTGTTACCTTTCATCTAGATTAGCAATTATTGATTGCTCCTGAAATTCTGTGTCAAAATCTCATCTTTCAGTAATAACATTATCTTATTAAGTTTTAGTCGGAAGCTCTGAGCTTTGCTCTGTTCGAGTCAAATTTAGCACCAAGTTTTTAAACAATTCGCACAGGTGAAGAAACGAATGGGGTGGAATAAAAAGATTGAAGTGATTTCAGGGGCTGAACGCCGCTCTTTACTACGAGAATCCAGACGTGCGCACGTACGTGTCCTTAGTGCCGACATCTGCAGTCACCGGCGAGGGAATGGGAAATCTTCTCGCGCTCATCATCCAGTCCTGCGAAGGCATGCTGCATAAACGGCTACTTTTCTCTCATCAGCTCCAAGCCACCGTACTCGAGGCGAGTGTTCCTCAGACTGAAGATATTAAATAACAATTGTAGAAATTGTGGTATTCCACTCGCATACTCTTGTTTCCAATGCCTCTATAAGTTCGCTGGGCTGGGTAGAATTTTGAAATTTTGATCCATGCAGACCTCTAATTTGAAGGCACATTTCAACATTCCAAACTTTTTCTTGTTAACATGTTGTTTAGTACTTTCGATGGTTACGGCGGTAACTTTGTGGATGTTCATTTTAATATAAAATTTAAAATAACTTTGATTATTCCCCGTATTGTGCTACTAACTGTGACACGTGTTTCGCCTCTTTCAGAGGCATCTTCAGACTTACTATCGCAAAGTTTGCTTAAGTTAGCAAAGCTTAGTAGCACAATACGTGGAATAATCAAAGTTATTTAAAATTTTATGTTGTTTAGCATCTTCAATTTTAATTCTGTTTTAAGTGTAAACCTGAACCTTTGTGTTATGGCATCTTATTTGGGCCAAATATAATAAGCAACATAAATATGTAGCCCACTCATTTCTATTTAAATATAACATTTCAGGTTAAAGCGATCCCCGGATTGGGCATAACCATCGATGCTATTCTCATCAATGGAACGCTTCGAGAAGGCGACACGATGGTGCTGGCGGGCACCGACGGTCCCATCGTCACCCAGATACGATCTCTACTGATGCCTCAGCCTATGAAAGAATTAAGAGTCAAGGTGATCCACATCGGTGCCGTTCACACATTTGATACGCAGTCACAGTTTCCTTCTCTCCAGAGTCGATAAAATATTTCAGAGTTTTTGAGAAAACAAACAACACCAACAATAGTCGGTTGCTTTTATTGACTTGCAATTATCCAAATGATGTATACTTTCCGAGTGTCGGGGCTTTATTCAGATCGTCAGGCCAAATATTCTCAGGTCACTTCGGGCATAAATGTATCAGTGCATCCCCAACTTTTTATAACCATTTTTGAGGTGTTCACTGTCAATACTTGGTAGAAAGGTATCATAAAAAAAAATTATAAAACATTTTTCAATGATAAATATACATTGGATATTAGAGGAAATAAAGAATCGATGATGCAATGCGCCGCCGCATATCGAGCATTATTTCCAGGCGGCACAGGAGTTGCAAAACACTGATGCGTATCACTAAAAAAGATACTGAGCCTCGGCATCAATATTTAGATGGCTGTCTTCCAGCAATTTTTATTTGTATGTATTTTCTTTTAGAATGCTTACATAGAGTACAAAGCTGTGGTGGCAGCTCAAGGAGTGAAGATAGCCGCCAAAGACCTGGAAAAGGCAGTCGCTGGATTGAATCTTCTAGTGGCGCACAAACCCGATGAGGTGGATATTTTAAGGTGTGACTGTTCATACCCTCTTTGCCCTACTTGTGCATAGCATATCTTGATGAGGCACAAATCTGTCCATGGAGCCAAATTTAACTCTTAAGTAGCTCAATAAACATGTTTAACAGGTTGACATATGGTAAAATGATGTATTAATTGTGACCATGTTCACTGCTGTTATTAGTTAATCTGTCATATGTCATTTTTAGATATGTAATAACTGTGAATTGTGTTTTTAATTGCGTTGTCGGGTCAGCGCTGTCCGCTCACTTAATGTCTTACAGTGATTGTAATCAGATTGGTAGGTATATCACAGATATCTCATTATTGATGTCCAAGGCGTAGATTGAAAATCATTGAATTACAGTAAAAGTCCGTTAATTCGAAATTCAAGGGACCAGATTTCCCAATTTAAATTCGGAAAAATTGAATTTTCGCGGCCATTTTTTCGATTTTTTATGGACAGGCATTTCATATGAATCAAAAAACACTTAACATAATTGATTTTCAATCACTTATATTTAAGGTATTCGCGCGCAAAATAGAATGACGTTTCGGTAAATACTTGGCAGTAAAAATGTACCATTGTAGTGAAGTTAGGTACATACTAATATATAGATGTCTCGCTTGCACTAATGTTATAAATGCTCAAATTCGATTTTGATATACGATACTTCACTTTATATAGATGTCTCACTTACACTAATGGTTTACATAAGCTTTACTGTTCAAAACAATGTGCCGACTAACTTTTAACCTAACAAACTCACGAAATTGTAAAACTTTTCTCGCTTTCAGTTAACACATTGGCTACGGGAAACGCCGAGTCGTTCCTCTATGTGTTTTGATTTCAATTCACCACCCAATAAGTGTTCACAACCGTGGTCAGTTCAAGTTCATACGTGTACTTGAAAATGCCTGAAGATGACTAAAGGTGAAACCTGAGTGACAAAACTCAGATAAAAGTACAAAATTCTAACTTGATGTTTCAACATCAAGTTAGAATTTTGTTTGTTTTTTTAGTCCACCATCTTCAATCAAAATCCTAAATTAAAGTTAGTTAATTATTGAAAGCATATGTTTTATAGGTCCCTTAGATTCAGGGACACCGAACATGCAGCAAATTTACTTATAGTTATCCACTGCTGACTTTTTTCCGAAGCACTCTCTGGCTTGAGTATGTTTGCGCTTGCATACACTTTGTGTGTGCATATGAGCAGAAGAAATAATTATGAAAAATTTGTAAGTCTATTTTATCTGTCATCAGGGAACTTGTGGCTAAGGATCTGAAAAAAGCACTATCCGGTATAAAGTTGAGCGACAGAGGTGTGTACGTGCAAGCGTCCACTCTCGGATCACTGGAAGCCCTCTTGGAGTTCCTCAAGACCAGCAAAATACCGGTTAGCGAAATATCTCATTTCATTTTAGTGTTAATCAATATAAAATGAACGGCAATTGAATAAAAACAAAAAAAGGTGAAAGGTTTCCCAATCCAATAAATTTTGAGACAGCGGTGTAGAAATTTTTCACGCTTATTGTATTTTATTTGCAGTATTCAGCAATCAGAATAGGACCTGTGGTGAAGCGTGACGTAATGAAAGCGTCCGCCATGTTGGAGCACGAATCGCAGTATGCTGTGATCCTGGCCTTCGATGTTAAGGTGGAGCGCGACGCTCAGGAGATGGCCGACAACCTCGGCGTCACCATCTTCCAGGCGGACATCATCTACCACCTCTTCGACAAGTTCATGGCCCATAGAGATCAGCTGAAACAGCGCAAAAGGGAGGAATTCAAGCACATCGCCGTCTTCCCGTGCAAACTTAAGGTACATCACTCGTCGCTGTCGGGAAAATTGAAACTATGTTATACACGTATTGCAGGTAAAATGTCTCGTTTCCCTAAGTGGACGACACCAGCCAGTAAACAATAAGCTATAAGTAAGCTTGGGAACCTCTGTTCTAAACAATAAATCTACAGTTACTTGTAAAAAGTCACCTGACCCGACATAAATGCATAAACCCTGATAAATATTTTTTTTATAAATCATACTTCTGCTGAACGGATCACAGTCTGGATTCAAATTCGGTACCGTCACCGAATAGAAATACTGGTATATTTGTGATTGGAATGTCTGTTAATTATACAGCGGATCTATTGGACCGAAAGTAAATTTTTGTCATAATTTGAATTTCCATTACCCCCTGCGAGCTTTGTCTGCTCGCTTGCAATATGTGTCATATTTTTAATGGTAAAAGGAAACTTGTGTGAGTATAAAAAAATATAAAAAAATCAATTTTTCTCACAGATATTGCCGCAGTTCATTTTTAACTCCCGCGATCCCATCGTGGTCGGCGTCATCGTGGAAGCCGGGATCGTGAGAGAGGGAACTCCAATATGTGTTCCCAGCAAAGAGGTAAATTATTATTTATATGATCAAAATATTAAATATGGCGATGAATTAAGTTGTAATGAGATGATACGATAGGTAGGCAAACAGGGCGAAGAGTGTGAATTTATCAAATTGTAAAACTTTCAGTTTGTAGATATCGGCATCGTGACGTCGATCGAAAGCAACCACAAGCAAGTGGAGACAGCCCGGAAGGGCATGGAAGTCTGCATAAAAATAGACCCCATTCCCGGCGAAGCTCCCAAGATGTTCGGAAGACATTTTGACGACACCGACTTTCTCATCAGCAAGGTAATTTTAATCACGATATCGGTACACGCCGCACTAAAATAAGTTGAATCGGCTCATAAACAATGTTTCACTTTTATAATCTCCATTGCGTTCCGCCTGCAGATTTCCCGCGCGAGCATCGACGCCTGCAAGGATTACTTCCGCGACGATCTAGTCAAAACAGACTGGCAGCTGATGGTGGAGTTGAAGAATCTCTTCGAGATTTTGTAGTTTGGATGCGCACGCGGCCGCACGAATAGCGCCATTCCCGGATCGCGTGTCACACCGCACGCAAATAATTTTATCATGACTGACTGTTTCTTCTCGTTTTCTTGATCCCGTGTTTCGCTTCGGCGATCGACTTCTGTCCGAAAGGGTCCGCGCATAACATACTATGCAATCTTATCCATCTACAGTCTTAAAAATTATAGTCTGACTGTCCGGGCGGTGTGAGACATCAATTTCACTGCTCACGATTTGACGGAGCCACCCAAAAAAGACCTCTGAGTAAAAATGTCTTCTTATTCCTTTTCATTAATATTATTACTCAAAATCGATATATATATATATTTATATCATATTATTTGTATTTAGTTTCTTTATCTTCATATGAACTACGGCTGACATGTCAAATTCAAATGTATTCAAATTCAAAGCGTTCCGTCGATTTTATCAGTCTTCCGTTTTAAGGTGTATATAAAATTTAATTTTTACGAGACTTATTTGTATATTTTGCTCTCACAGTTGTGATCCGAATTTATTTCTCCACATCAAAACAGAAAATTGTGTCGCAAGCTCCCCGCTGGGCTTTTTGTATTATAATTTAAGAATATTATTATTGTGTAAGTATGTATTTTGTGAAGCTTGCATATTTATTGTCTCCAATTATAGTGCAGTATCTCTGCCGTCGGTCGTATCCATTCGGCAAAATGTATATTACAATAAAGGAATGGGATTTTTATATGTAAATATTTTTTTTCCTTCCGCTGCACGAGATTTCCTGTCACCTATCGATCGCTTTTTGATTTCTTATATGTCATAAAAGATAATAATTATTACCAAAAAGTTCAAGCGTGATTTGGTTTTTTTCACTAGTTTTTTATTTTAAAAATAAGATAATTCACGTCTTGACAGTTGACGCTGTCACGATGCGTTGTTAATTTTCTCACTAGAATTTTTGAGGGTGTAACTTTGAGTCTCGAGAACTTGAAAAAAACAAAATACCTACAAAAAAGTAAAATATTTGTCAGGAAATCAAGAAAGAGAGTAACAGATGCAACAGCAAGTTAAAATGTGGAAGTTAACACATCATCGGGGTTAGCTTAATCTACCCGTTTGCTCGACTGCTCTTTAACAGCAGGAAAGGTAGATCTACCTTTTGCCCTGACTCCGTGTTAGAGGTGTTATCGATTATTTCAGATAATTATTATATACCAATCTCTCAAGGACGGTCACAGCTAAACGTCTGTCAACAAAAAAATACCAATACTTTGTTTTCTTTAGACACTAACACTTATGAATTAATCACTCACATAAACTCTCGCCTAAACATAGCTAGTCGCTTGTTTTAGGAACGTAAATATTTTTTCTTATATCAATACTAAAAATATTCTTGCCTAATTCTAACACTTGATTATCCTTTCATTGAGTGAGTGTAAAAGCGAGATTTGGTAAGCCATCAAAATGCATCCAAAGCTCATGCATGTGTATTATGTATCGCCTGTTGCACATGTTCGTGTCGCAAAAAAAAACATAAAATTACTTGCGCATTGAATTTCTGAAATCCACCTTGATTTAAATCAATATTGGAATTTAAGTTTTGAAATACAAAATTATAATTCTGATTTATGTGGGATTATAATATATGTATAGCGAAAGGAATATTTTTTATAAAAATCTTGCTGTGAATGTGCGACAGCCGTAATATATTTGTATGCAACCTTAGAAATAAGCATGGAAGCAACATATGGTACGTACGCATTCAAAATTTCACTGACAAATATCCATGTCTTAGGAAGATAAAGTGATAATTGTGAAATTTGTTTTTCTACCTGTCGCTATTTTTCACTTGTTGCACGTACCCGGTGACGGATAAAACAAGCCCGCTCATACTGTGACATACATACTTTAACCCTTTGCACTTCTCAATATATTTGAGAAATTTATAACACGGGGTGTGTATTTATTAACATGGTTAAACGAAATAGCATAAAATTTACCACATTACGACATTAACAATCCAATAAATACTGTTTTTGAAATAAGGATAATCTAAAATTAATAAAAAATAATTTTCCAGTCTAGCTTTACAATGTCGAGCTAAACTCGGCATATGAGTTCTAAGAGTTAAGCATGTTTTTGATAGGCAAGTTGCAAATCACACTTTATCTTGTTGCAGAAGAGTACAATCCAATTCAAATTTAATGAGTACACACCAGGGGGCATTCAGGGTGTGCTAGGTGTGCACTACACACCCTCAATATACAGAACATTTATATTTAAAGTGCATTTTAGTGTGGCAGAATATTAAATATATATGTATGTATGTACTCGAGCAGCGGTCAGCAACCCAAATGCAATGGCATGCCACAAAACAGGTAATCCAAAGTACTAGATCAGTGATGCACAACCTGCGGCCCGAACTGACACTTCATGTAGCCTGTTATGTTAGATATCACCCTTTTTATTCAGAACGATGGAAGAACAATATAAAACAATACAATAATCAATTTTATATACACGTAAAATAATAATGATTAAATTGAGTTTGAATTTGGTACTATTCCATGAGTTTAGTTGCTAAGACCCGGATTTCGCCTTTCGGTATCTTCAGGCATTTCAAGTGCAGGGATATACTCAGTCGAAATCATTAATAATTAAGCTAGTCTCAAGGCGTCGTGGCGGTGTTCATGGAGATAATCCTTGTTGTGGAGAGATGTCCGTATGAAAGCTGAACTGAGAATGAACGAACTAAGTATACTTATCTATGGAACGAACTCACGCCATTTCCGACTTTCCCACCTCGTACTACTCTATAGTTTCATCGATAATTAACAACACATAGACCAGTAGTTCTCAGATGAAATTTGGCTGTGGCCGCACCAGAAACATCAGCGGTTCTACAGATATGTCTGGTGGCCGCACCAAATTTTTGTGTCGAGTCCTTTTTGCCAAAAAGACCTAAAAATGTATGTGTTGAGTTTTTGCTAACAAGCAATTCTTGATGCACAATGCAATGCATACAAAATAGTTTATTTTCAGTGTCTTTGTTGACAAATTTACTTAAAAAAATCATTTTTTTATTAAATGTCAATATTAATTATGAATCTGTTGGTGGCCGCACAATGGCCGCACATGAGAACCACTGACATAGACGATACAATCAAAGACAATATAATTAAGTATTTCGACTGAGGGTGCTTGATGGAATTTCAATATCAAATTAGAATTTTTTGAATTTTGTACTTTTCCATGAGTTTTGTCGCTAACGACCCGGGTTTCGCCTTTCGGCATCTTCAGGCATTCCAAGTGCACGGATGAACTTGAACTGACGCGTAGTTAACAGTTTGTATCGTTTATATACGAGTTTGTATCGTTTATGAACGAGCAACTTTATTTGCCTAGTTCGCCATTGTTGTACCCTTTTAAATAATTGTTATTTTAATTTATTGTCATTTATTAATAATTGTCATTTATTTACAATTCAAGCACTTGCTATTATTAAATATCAATTCCACTTACTATCATAAATGTAATATAAAAATCCCCGTAATTATAACAAACCCACTTAAATCATAGAAACTTGTATTCATTCAAATTTCGCTAATTTACATTTTAATAACCTTTTAACTTAGTGACCTACTTATATTTTTGTATATAAACAATACAAACTGTTTACTACGCGTCAGTTCAAGTACATCCGTGCACTTGGAATGCCTGAAGATGCCGAAAGGCGAAACCCGGGTCGTTAGCGACAAAACTCATGGAAAAGTACAAAATTCAAAAAATTCTAATTTAAAGACAATATACCTTAGACATAGACCAAAGACAATATATTATAGACCATAAATCATTCAACAATCAAGTTTAACCGATAAACCAGAGACAATGTACCATAGACATTTTCTATGAACACCCCAAAATTTGTGTTACAATTGTCACCACAAAATCCAGCTATTTTTCTGTCAATCTCATGACGACGTTATGTTGAAATTATATCTCCCGTCAATATTACTGATGTCTTACCGTGAACAGATTCAAATTTCAGCAAATGTTCGCTTTCCAATATTAACAAACGGTGCTAGTTCTATTTGAAGTGTCATTGGTAACACTTACACATAGGCGGATTCACGGGAGGGGCATGGGGGCCATGGCCTCCCCCTGAGGAGAATTTATTCCATTCAAAATATTATAACATTAATTTTCAAATGAATGTTATTTAAATAAATATGTTGTAGTTCTCTTTTTTTTTCACGACCCATTAGCTTAACACAGGGCTGTGGAGTCGGAGTCGGAGTTGTGGAGCCGGTGCTTTTTGGCCGGAGTCGGAGTCGTCGCGGCGTTTTGGCCGGAGTCGTACTCGGAGTCGGAAATTTTGAACTTTTTAATTTTGCATTTAATATGTCAAATTTGGCTTTTGGCCGCATTGATAAGGTTGATATTTAATTGAATACACATAAATAGGAAAATTAGGGGGGAAAAATGACGATATTAACCTTTTTGTAGTCGGAGTCGTGTTTTTGGTCAATGTCGGAGTCGGAGTCGTGGTTTTGGTAAATGCTGGAGTCGGAGTCGGACTTTTTTTACCGACTCCACAGCCCTGGCTTAACAACTATTGTTGCGGCAAAAGAAATCCGCGCACCCTTCACAATTCCATTCATTTGCAAATCTTTACCGATTTCCATTTGTTTCCTTCCGATTGTAAAGAAAACTAATAGCCATATTTTGAAGAACAGTCGGCTGACACCTTTCACCAATCTAAAGATGGCCTGGCTGCATACCGCGTCTTGTCCTCATGAATTAAACTTGAAATCATCAGAGTATATGACTCGTCTCCAATCGTCCAATTTTTGTGCAACTTCGTCCATTCTTACCACCATTTTTACAGTGAGAAATGGCCAAGGCTATTACGGACATTTCGCATCGATCATGTGAAATCACCAGTCGACTAAAGCTCAGCATGGAAAACTGTAATGGTAACTGTGTTTTTGAAAAACCTCCTTATATGAAGGTCGTACCGGTCGGTTGTTAAGCGCTCCCTGCCGGTTCAAACATACCCCTTCAGAGCGCCAGTTTCACGAAATATCAAAAAAAAATCCACACTATACCTTCTACACCATACATGGGCATCTACCGGCCCGCCGGGCTATTTTGTCCGGCCCTTATACATCTGGGCAAAATAATTGAAAAAGAAATTAGTTCCAGGGAGGATTTTTTTTTTAAAACCATTTTCCTAGTCTAACAGATCATACAAACAACATAAAGGGTTTTTCATTAAGGGCGCTCAATTTTTTTTTTAAATAAAAAAAAACGAAAAAAATATCTAAAAAAAAATTATTATGTTTTGAAGTACATTTAGTGGTAATTATGTATGAAATTCAATTTCCCTCGCATGACCACCGCGGGCACGTTTGCAGAAGTTCAATCGTTGAATCCAATTTTTACCACTTTTTCACATAATTCGGCCCGAATCGCACCAATTTCGCGTTCAATATTTTCTCTTAGCTCTTGTAACGTCGCCGGCTTGTTGGTATAGACCAAAGATTTAACATAGCCCCAAAGAAAATAGTCCAATGGTGTTAAATCGCATGATCTAGGCGGCCATTGAACTGGTCCATTTCGCGAAATAACACGCTCACCAAATTTGGTTTTCAATAAGTCAATTGTTGCGTGTGCCGTGTGACTGGTAGCGTCGTCTTATTGAAACCACATATTGGCCAAGTCCATACCTTGCAATTGAGGCCAAAAATAATCAGTTATCATGGAGCGATAACGATTACCATTCACAGTAACATGACGATTAGCATCATCAACAAAAAAATATGGTCCAATGACACCTCCGGCATGTAATCCACACCAAACAGTGATTTTTCCGGGATGCAATTGTGTTTCGTGAAGCACGTGTGGATTGGTGCCTGCCCAATAACGCATATTTTGCTTGTTTACATATCCATTGAGCCAAAAATGAGCTTCGTCGCTAAAGATGATTTTTCGATGGAATTCAGCATCATTTTCAAATTGTTGTGCAGCCCAATTGAGGAATTGGCGACGCTTCAAATGGTCAAGCGGCTTTAGTTCTTGTGTCAACTGGATCTTGTATGGATGTAGGTCAGGATCTTTTCGCAAAATTCGCCACAATGACGTCACAGAAATGCCCAATTGTTGAGAACGTCGTGTCAGTGACTCATTTGGGTCATCAAGAACAGATGCTCTAGCGGCGGCAATATTTTCCTCACTTCGTGCATTTCTTTGTCTCACTGGCACTGGAACATTGTGTAGCGACAATGAGCTTTCAAATTTTTGCACCAAACGTTGAATTGTTGATGTGGCAGGCAAGTGATGACGACGATAAAATGGTCGTAATGCTCTTAAAGTTGCGGTGAGCAAACGCGAATTTTGGTAGTAGATTTGAATAATTTGCAAGCGTTGCTCTGATGTGTACTGCTCCATGATGATTTGCCAACTAAGTACGAGTGTTAACCTCAAAAAAATTGAGCGTTAAAACGTAAAAAAGTACGAGTGTTAACCTCAAAAGTTTGAGCGTCCCTATTGAAAAACCCTTTATATACGGTCGTGGCAATAGAAAACCGCGCACTCTTCACAATTCTATTCATTTGCGAAAATTGCCTCGAAATCTTTACCGATTTCCATTTTTTTCCTTTCCTTTTTTTTTTTTTTTTTATTTAAAATAAACTAATAGCCATATTTTGAAAAGCGTGTGAGATTTGAAGGCTTCAACGGCTGTTTCGGATTTCTTTTGGCGCGACTGTAATTCTTATGGAGATGAACTGAAGGCATTAATAGAGCAATATCATACAAGGCTTGCTGACTTCCAAAAGAAAGACTCCACATTCGCTATATTTGCACGTCCGATAGATTCAGATGTAAAAAATGTGCCAGCAAATTTGCAGATGGAACTTATTGAGCTTGAGGGGGATTTATTGCTAAAAGCACAATTTAACAACATTTCTTTGACGGATTTTTATAAATTATATTTGGTGGATAAAAAATATACAAATGTACGCGCATTTGCAAGAAAAAATATTTATATTTTCGGCAGCACATACGTGCGATCAGTTTTTTTCGAGGATGAAACACACTAAATCAAAAATTCGAACGAGGATAACAAATGAAAATCTCAAAAATTCTATGCGATTATCCTTAAGCAATATCATCGCCAATATGGAGAGTCTTGTTCTTGTAATTCAAGTACAAGGCCAATCTTACTTCCACACTCAGCCACACTAAATTTTGTTATCAGTAATATTAATTTAATGTCGTTCATTATATAAATAAAAAATTTGTAAGATGTAGCAACGTGTTTCATTTAATTAAATATAACTTATGTGTAGTAATTTGGTCCGGCCCTTGACTCGAAACGGAATGACAATCCGGCCCCAGACCTAGGAAAGGTTGCCCATGCCTGTTCTACACAGTCTGCTCTTAGCGAAATTTCTTTATTTGGTAAGTTTTCCCTAGAAAACTGATTCAATTTGGGCTTTAATCGCGATAACGTTTTCTTGAGGTTATCCATAATTTCTTCAGATGCTTACAGGACTAGGTACTGAACTGTTGAAGCTCTCAAATCTTGATTGTTTTTAGAAATAGGGCTTTTGTTTTTTTTTTATAATAGAACTAGCTGTACCCTGCGCGCGTTGCTACGCCAGCAACTAAAATAAAATTGAAGGAAAGACATTAGATTCAATTTAATTTTTTGGGTGGGAGGGGGGCTGTTTGGCGGGGTGGAGTTTGGGGGGAGTATGGGGGGGGGTATACCAGAAACCTTCGAAGAAGTGAACTCAAAAATTCGTAAAGTTTTAAAAAAAAATGGGGGGGGAGGTTGGGGGGTGGTTGGGGTGAGGGGTTGGTAGGCCAGAAACCATTGCGAGAGTGTACTCAATAAATTTGTAAAGTTTCACATCGATCGGTTGAGCGGTTTAGTAGTCCATAGCGGACATACATACAGACATTCATTTTTATATATATAGATAGATAGATAGATGGAAATCGGTAAAGATTTCGAGGAAATATTCGCAAAGGCATCGAATTATGAAGGGTGCGCGGATTTCTTTTGCCGCAACTTATACGACATGTGATAAGTCAATAATCATGTCCTAATTGTGAATTTTTTTTACGAATTTTAATAAGTTTGACAATCAGCGTTGCCTCTGCTGAAAGAAGGTTTTCCAACGGTAAAGATTTTTCTCTGGTAACTATATTTTTTTATATTATATTTTTTAATGCTTGTATTTTTGAATTTAAATAAAAGAATCGATGTTAATAGTCCGAGTTCTCAATTATATCACATGATGTTTTACACTTCACTTCTTTAAACGCAGGGTCATCATTTCTTCTGTCAACAAAAAAATCGCGTAAAAAGGGATTTTTTTAATGTTTTATTTGTGTATCATGTTTATTTTCATGAATTGCCACCCCCTGGGACAAATTCTGGATCAAACAACGATTTTTGCTCAAAAAACGAATGGTTGAAAGTACACAAAATGCAATTTGGCTGGACAGTTTGCAGAAACGTTGGAACTCTTGGTACTAAAACGACGATAGAAATTAAAATTTTCAAAAAATGGGCCAACAATAAAATCACCCATTCTGGGAATGAAAGGAAGCTACAATTGGTGTCATTTCGGAAAATAAAAATCGATCACAGAGGATCTGTTACACACAAAGCAGTGTCAAAAATTATTTACTTGAAGCGGAAAAAAGCAGATTGAAAACATTTTTTTTCTAGCAAAAAAGTAAAAAAAAAACAGCAAACATTTTTAGAACTGCATATAAGTAGAAAAGGAAAATCAATATTCAATATGTTTTAAAGAAGAGTTGTATTTGATTGTTCCTATAACTTTAGATATAACATGTCTAAAATAAAAAAAATGGTTTCTTGTGCGCTTCGTGGCATAGGAAAAGCTGCTTTAAATTTCATTTAAAAATAATTTTATTCAGTAAAAAGCTTGGCATGAAGTTCCGGCACATTATATTTAAAAAAAAAAGCCCTGGTTATATGTGCTTATATATAGATGCATATTTTGTCCAATTTTGCCGTGTCGTGTGTAAATATTGTCGCTCGTTATTTTTTGTGATTATAGCATGAATGCGAAACTAGGATAATAATAATAATTATTGTTCTTTTCCGGCAATATTTGTTTGGGTGGGTTCGCTTCATCTTCATTGTTTTTTTGATTATCTAATGAAAAATTTCATTTTCAATTGCACCGGGGTCGCGTGTCACATAGCTTTTATAAAAACGGGTCGCCACCCGAAAAGGGTTAGGAGCCTATGATCTAACTAGTATACAGGCTATATCGCAGCAGCAGATGACAAGATAACTGAGTTTTAATATCCATCGACAATAATCTCAAGTGTTATGATAATTCGAGCCACTCTGGACAATATTTTGATGAACTATCCAACCCGATACACTTGTAAACTGTGTTATGAACTATTAATTTAAAATAAATTGTATTTAATTGAATGAGTTGCCTACTTGTTTATCTTTTGGTGTCCCAGGTTTTATTTCAGAAATACATTGAGTAAATTTTAGTATGTTTTGAATAAAAATAAGGACCCTGACTTGATATGAAATAAAAATTCAATTTAAGAATATCTTACGTAGAAACGGAAAAAAGAGTCTCGTGTCGATTTCATAAATATGCCTTCAAATTAAATCTACTGTAGGTACCACTCGTCGACAAAAACAGTGTTGCCGTGCATCGTAGCTCGTCGAGAAGCCTGACGACGCTCTATACTCTGACGGTCTCATTTCGGACCTCACGTACCACTTAACTCACAATCTTGAATGTCGTTGTCCGCCAAAATCCTTTTTTCCAATAAAAGGTAGTGCAAACATATGTATAATGATCGTAAAATGTATGAACATTCTATAATTCTATATGATGACACTTGTTTAAGAAAAACGATATAAATATTGTGATTATTGATACTGCATATTTGTATTAAGTTTATTGATCCTTAGCTCCGATGAACTTATTGGAAGAACTTCGATGGTCAAAATTGTGGTCCGCGGACTACCGGTTGGCGCCCCCCGATGTAGGGCAGTAGAGTTTAGATCAGGTGTCGGCAACTTATTAACCGCGGTGACCCACATGAAATCCTCAAATAAAATATAATGTATAAAAATACATGGCAACACTTATATGATGTTAATAATTATCTATAACCAGTGGTGTAGTAGGGCCAGGTCGGCGACCTGGTACCCGGAAATGATTCAGGGTGCCGCCCTGCAATCTGTTTGCCTTGTAACTTAATTTTCAAGTTTTTATATACATACATAAAATATATTTAAAAAAATATTGCGCGATTTTTTAATTGATGTAATTCATGTAATTGTTAAAACGTGTAGTTTTTTAACTTCGAACGGATATAAAAAAAAGAAAAACATATAGAGAAGAAATCAACGACTGACCTGGTACCTATTTATTTACCACTACACCACTGTCTATAACAGTAATAAGACGATCGTCTCCGTCTAAACCACACAGGCTCCCAACCTATTTTGAATGGCGGCCCCTATAAGGCAATTAAAAAAACAACGAAAATGCAAAATGGTGAAATATTTTTTTGGTCGGCTGTATAAGCTGGCGACCCATGGGTTGGGAGCCCGTGGTCTAAGGTGACTCGCTATAAATCAGAATTGACTTGACTGCTATATTTGTATTTACAAAAGAGAATTTGAATTTTATTTTTATGTTTGAAGCTAATAAGCATATTAAAAGTACGTATATTTTCACTTGTTTGTTGATTTTTACCTGAAGGTTTCCGACGCCTGATCAAAATATAAAGACTCGTAAATTGATACTGATACCGACGCTTTATTCTCGTTGAATAAATAATTTTGATGAAAGCTATGAATATTGCCAAAAAATATTTTAACGCTTCTTTTCTTCAAAATATGAAGCTTATTATTATTTAGTTTTAAAATGAACTATAATGAAAAGAACGAAACAGACAGAAATTAGATAAATAATCTACCTCAAACCGGTTTTGTGCGCAATCGCTCACGCACCGAGGTTCAAATGATATGAATTAACCAAACATATTACGGCTATTGCGCTATTAGTTCTAACTAAATAGTGTTTCAGCTTTCACTAAACCCTTGACCACCTCTAAAACATCGCGATTATTTATCGGTTAAATTATAAAATAAACGAAAATCGCATTGCCTACATAAAATATATCTCATTACTAACCAATATATTTAACCGTTCTAAAGGTTACGACACACCAGTGTGTCGCATAAGAAAAAGCTCTGACAGCTAAGAACTCACCGGTGGGCAACTATGTTAACCCGTCTCATGCCACGCCAAAAATCTGTCGTATTCTCCCATGGGGCGCTTTAAAGATCCGGCAAGCAATCGTCATAAAAGTCCCTATTTTATGCAAAAAGTATTTTTAAATGTGTATTGCTCATAAATATATCCTTGCTATCATTTAAACCTTTAATTTATTTTAAAATGACGGATTAAGCGCAGAAAATCATCTGGAATTAATTGCGATTATTATGTGCTTGATATTTGAATCCAGCCTCTAAATTGCAATGTCTCAGACTGTCTGCATCGACGACGTCCGCCGATAACGCCTCAACGCATATGGCATCTTAGGCCATTATTATTATTTTTTGACCAACGGAGATGTGTTGAGACCTAATATCCCCAGAACTATACAGCTGTTTGGAAAGTCCATACTAATATATTTTTATTATTCCGGCTGTCGCTATATTTATTGCGATTCATAAAAAGGTAACATTTTATTACCAATAATGTTTTTGGTTGATTATATAATATATATGGCAAGAGAATAGTGTTTTCGAATGGATACAATCTCGCATTTATTAATTATTTTGTTAAAATTTTAACGGCTTTGAAGAAATCGTATTTTTAATACAATTACAAATAACAATAAGTGGAAAATAGGAAAATATTTTTAATCATTGTTTGCCAGTATTGGATATTTCATTTTATTTAAATTCATCAGAGGAAAAAACATAATATATTATCATTTTTACACAAAATACAATTTAACTGAGAAATTCAATTGAGGACCTATCTCTTTTTCGAATCTTACAAAATTATTTTATTGATTACGATTTGAAATATAACAATACTTAGTAAAGAAAAAATGATTGTATTTTAGTGCTCAAGTTTCCAAAAATGATGTCTGAAAGAATAATTTGTTTAAGCTCGTGACGAAATCATCATAGTAAACAATTTTTGCATTTGCAAATTAAATTTATAACCCGTAAAAGATTAAAGAAATGGCTAAAAGTATGTATTCATAATAAATGTCGTCATATCTTTATGATAAATATAGTTTTGAGCGGCTTCTTTTTCACAAAGCTTTTAAATTGTATTGCCATTCTTTGATAATTCTCTGAAAGGTTATCCAACATTTTATTATCCTTTGCTTTTAGCGATTTTTACAATTTGCAAACATATTGTACACGAGCGTACGAAGTTTACGTGCAAACTCAAAACATTCAAAATTGAACGAAAAAACTATTTATTACATTTCTGGCATAAAAAGATTAAATAATGACTTGAACATATTTATTTGTACACACAAAAAAACTCAAAACAGTAAACGCTAAACTTTCGAGCACTGTTGTATTACTGCTAAGGCAAATGGCACAATATAAAAAAACAACAATGGGATAAAGACAGCATCGCTTTCTAGCTTTTAAATTTACTTAAAAGTTATAAATATTTGCGCTCTCTATTCAACTTAGGATGGTTTTCGGTATGTCTCTTAAGGATTTTTCATGCGTATCTTTCTAATATATTTATTTTTGCATATTTCCATGTCATTCTTATATTTAAAGTCTGCCCAATCAATTAAAATTATAGAAAATTAACGATTTTGCGTAAAAAGCATTATATTTTTGAGCTTTTGATTTTGTGTTTGAATGAATAACTATTTTTTCTGTGAATACCTTAAGTTATAAATACTTAATGACTTTATTAAGTGGAATATTCAACTTTTTAGTGGCTTAACCCCTTACGGGAGCCCATTGGGGAGGGAGGTGTTAAGGGCGTCAAAAAATAATATTTTTCAAATTATCACATCGAATATGTATCCAACATCTCTTAAGGCTCACAAAATGAAAATAAACTTTTCGTTTTAATAGTTTTCTTAAAATATATTCAGCAAAAAGTGTATGAAGGTTATCAGGGCTGTCTAAACTTTTGATATAATCTTCACAATATTAACGTACATATTATTTTGCATTTTGGTTTGGTTTCAAACCAATTGAATAAGCACAAATTATTCATAAAATCATAAGAAAAATTCAACCAAAAACTCATTTTATGATTGCCAATCAAGGTGCAAAATTCACATAATACTACAAACTGTGTGTGACAACCCTTATCGACTATTCGTAAATACGCTCTAAATGCCATGCGGTATTGTCATTAAGATGGGATTGCTTTCATAGGGGATCCAAGACATCTAAGCCCTTAATTAACGTATGTAGTTTTAAGGTATTGTCCTTTTTTAATTTTTGAAAAAGTCGTAGCTGGCAACAGGTTAAATAATAGGGATATCGCAAATGCGGAGGCCTAGTGCATGAAACTTTTTCAAATATACAAAATGATAAATTAGTCCCGGTTTTATGGTTCACCGTTGTCAATTATATTCTCAGCATTTAAAAAAAGCCACAAAAAAATATGGTAATAGGTACACGGGACAGAATCCCAATCTTCTCCTGCTTAGCTCCGCCCCTCTTTACGTAGGCGCCTGCCCTCCTAGCAGGCAACCACTTTTTCATTTCAGAAAGATATGTAAATTGTCTATGGTGCTGCTTGCGTCAAATGTCAAATAAATAAATAATTCCACAGAGACAGTCACATAAGTATATTATTTGTTTGAAATAAAAAGAATAATTTTACTATAGGCATATTGAAAAATAAATTCTTCTTTCAGAAGACCACACATCCATATGTGAATGCATTAAAGATTTAGTCTTCTTGATAATTAATATAAAATTTAAAATAACTTTGATTATTTATACAGTTGTCAGAATTCATAGACAAGGTAAGCAAAATATGAAAGAGGCGAAAGACTGGTCACAGTTAGTAGCACAATACGTCTTTATCCATATAAAACAACTCGATTTCATACTTATTGCGAGGTATTCTTAAGGATCTTAAGGATCTATTATAATAAATTTAAAAATTAAAGACGAAAAATTTCAAAAAAAATCGTAAGCTTTACATTAATTAAAATAATGTTATCTGCTTTCAAATACCTTCCTACGTTCCTACGTGGAATTATTTAATTATTTGACATTTGACGCAAACAGCACCATAGACAATTTACATATATTTCTGAAATGCAAAAGTGGTTGCCTGCTAGTAGGGCAGGCGCCTACGTAAAGAGGGGCGGAGCTAAGCAGGAGAGGATTGGGATTCTGTCCCGTGTACCTATTACCATATTTTACCAAAAATTGTATTGCAAATAAAAGTATAATTAATGATTTTTACTTCCCCGTTTATGCAAAACTTAATAAAAGTATCAATAAAGTGTTGTTAAAAATGTGTAAAAAAGTTGAGTGTTATTATTATTATTATGCTCAAAAAAAGTGTTATAAATTTGGAAACACAGAATTTTGTTGAAATATGAAATACTCTCAACAGATGTCTTTGTATGTGCTCTCCACTCGCACATACTGATATTCAGCTATTCTCTTCTCGCTCTGACTCATTGTGACAATCGAACGAACTTTGCTAAACCTACAGTGCCCGTCCTAGTGATAGCGTTTCACTCGATTTAAAAAGAATGAGAGTGGCTCAACATACAACAAACAATTGATTGAGTAGGCATTTACTTGGTAGAACTCCATTATAATATGGTAAGAAAAATAACAATGTATTTTAATTCTACATAAATTATTTTATATATTTGTTAATAGCTATTTCGGCTTACACCCTCGTCAGAACGTCAGAACTGTCAGAACTAGTTCTGACGAGGGCGTAAGCCGAAATAGCTATTAACAAATATATAAAATAATTTATGTAGAATTAAAATACATTGTTATTTTTCTTACCATATTACAACAATCAAATTCCATTCGAAAGATGTCTTTACATAAGGTTCAATTGAAAATGTGATATTATATTTATTAAACTCGTAGTGGTCTTTGCGTGCCATCGCGCTGTGGCGTCCGAAAGGTTAAAAGAAAAAGGTCTTGATTCCGGTTGATTCTCATGGTGAATGCCCTCAAATGTTTTATTCATTTTTTAGTAGCATTTTCGATCAAACACAAAACATTCATAGCGTGAACGGGGCACATCGTGACTCGTCACTTTTGTTGGTGAAAATATCGCTAACCTGAACTAAAGGTTGCAAGCCAGAGACTTTCCAAATAATCATAATAAATATGTCTATACAAGTTAACTAATATGGGAAATTCGGTATCTAAAGAAAAAATCAGGAATATTAGGAATAAGTCAACGGCATGGTACACTTATTGTCAGATCAACTATGATGATCCTATTTCCGAGCATACAAATATTTTTCAACTAAATATGAGATATAGGTTAGGCAGTTCTGGCGAGATCATTCGGTTGATGAATTCATATACTGAACATTAGAAGCGGAAATAGTAAAAGATACGCGGTTCGGGCCCAATTTGGAGGGGCTCCTCGACCGTTCGAATGAGGCCGCGCAGTCGTGATAGTCAGATGTAGTCGATGCGGCGACGCCCGCTCGCCGGCCGATCTCGACTCACCTCGCATTTTCTATATTCATTCATTCCAAAACAAAAAGCCGCCCAAAAAAATATCCACGACGGCGCGAAAGGAAAAAAGCCGCGAGTTCGGTCGACTCTTCCGAGTTAGAATTCCGCGACGGGTCGCCATGAATGAAGACCGCGGGCGGGCGGCGCGGCTCCGAATGAACGGCGGAGGCCGGGGGAGGGAGGGATCGGCGCATGCGCCGCCGCCGCCCGCCGTCACAGACCGGAGCGATCTCTGCGAGCGCGCACGCCGCTACCGACGGCGAAACCGCGATCCGCGACCGAGCGCAACGCATAACGTATCGCGCGCACCGCGAAACGACGATCCTGCGAACCCGATCGATACCCAGTGCCGCGACTCGACAGTGATGAAGGATAAAATATTCATACGTAAAGTGATCGTGCTCGCATTCAGTATATAGTCGTACGATAAATAACAGCGAACCCGAAGGAGAATCGGCGCCGCACGCCGGCAGGATTCCGCCGATAGCCCCCTCGCTTCTCCGGATCCCCCCGACCCTCCCCCGCCTCGCCGATTGATTAAAATTACGCATCCGACGCGAGGCGAGTGTCAGCAGTGCGCTCAGTCAGTGGGCGGAGTGTATTATTTCTGGCGGTGCGAAGAATCCGCGCCCGTTTCAGCGTGGGTGAACCGAACGGATCGGAACGGGCCCGCCGAGGGCCGGCGAGGCGAGGCGGCGGACGAGGGAGAGGCGGGCGGGAGAGCCGGCCCGACCGAGCGGAGGAGGACGCCGCCCTTCCCGCGCGCCCGCGCCGCCCGCACCGGTAAGAGATGATTCGGCAGAGGCGCAGCGAGGGCCGGGCGGAAGCGCCCGAGGCCCGCGACTCGGCTCGGGCTCTGTCGACCGACGTCGAGTCGCGGAGCGCCCTCCGACTGCAGGGGGCCTCTCGCTGCTCGATCGTTGTACTGTGCATTTGATTTCCCTAGATTGTTGTATCTAAATCGTTTGATTTTTTAATGCTAATTCCTTTTTATGACCTATTCGACAGTACCATAATCAAAACCAGAATTGCGAAAACGACAGCACTCTAAAAGCTTGTCCGCCGTCGACGATTCTTACAAAATATATTCATACATCGAATGGAATAGCAGATTGATACACCACTATCAATTGTTCTCTGATGTGAGGTACTGGCGCAGAAAAATCTCGAGATCGCACGCGTTGACTCGTCGACTGGACGCAGTCCTCGCGACCTCGCGGAAGCCGAGGATTATAAATTGTTTTACTCTGTCGCTCTCGCTGTGAACATTTGCGCACGTCTGCCGGTTTTCCATCGCCGGGTGCCTGCGATGCCCTACTGCGACTGTTCATGAATGAAAGGGGCATCCGAATGCCCGCCTTCGATCCTGCGCATCTCCGCCTTCCGCCCCTCCCGCTTTTCTTCTATAATTACGCGAATGTTGGGAACCGAACAGACACGACGCGACACGACATGTGTTCTCGCGCCTCGCCGCACTATCCTACCGCAGCGCCCGCCTTCGCCCTCCCGCGCTCACCGTCGCACAAAAGTAAACAAGCCAACGGCGCGGAACATTCACAATAACAGATCGCTCACCCCCCGACTCCCCACGTGAACTTTTCTCGTTTCCTTGTGGGCCAGAACAACCCCTTTTCAAAATACTGAAAAATTATTCCTGATAGGGTTTGACTCGGCGCAAAGAATGATTGCGCGGTTCAAAATTATTGCCTATTCCTGCAAACCATAAAGTCAAACACCGGAATTGAATACTGTTTGTTTACTATTTATCGATTAAAACCGAGTGAACACACAGTAGGGTAATATATATCGCACTCCCGCTACTAAACTGCCAAAAGTACAAAACTATGTGTTTTGAGTTAAGTACTACGTTTGATAGTGAAACTACACAAATTGGCAACATAGAGCGTTTGAAAAGTAACATGTATCACATATCAATGTTCTAAAATGCCACAATACATATTACGGCAGTCTTAAATAATTGTTTATAATAGTGTTATCCGTGTAATGTTCCACATTTCCACATCTAAATATATGACGAAAACACGGTACAAAGTCTGCAGGTAAAAACTACTATTAGTTTTCTCTGAAGAATTTTGGATTGTGGCGACTTAGTTTCGAGAGATGGATTTAATGTGTATGTACTGTATCGGACAATTTGTATTAATAAAAAAGAAATAACCGCCATGAAACGTTGTGAATAGTTTCTTGTTGCCTTTTGGCATTCTCAGTTCTTACATCTGTATCAGGGAAGAAAAAAATATTAAAATATAAAAAAATAAAAACGTCAAAACATTTTTGTTCGAAGACCACAAGGGTCAACGTGAAAAATGTCAGAATATATTATATTATTTTTAATAGAATACGTGAACATGAGATGTATGGTGTACCATATTTATGCTAAAATCATTATTCAAAAAGAGTTTTGCTTTGCAATCGAACATTCAGATCATCAACGTACCTTTGTCAGAAATTTCAAGTCACAGTCATTGAGGATCTTCTTACATATCAATAGACTTTATCAACAATAAATATATTTATTTCTTTTAAAAATAAACAAACATTACAGCAGTCAGAAGTCAGCACCTTGCTTCAGCTTAGGCGACGAACATAGGTTGTGAACTCCTTATATTCATCTTCCATTTCATTTAATACTAGCCATAACCCGGCATGCGTTGCAATGCCACTCAAAGAAAGAAAGTGTTTGTGTTTTGATTCTGTTTTTTGAAGTGCATTTGGAAACACAATATTTTTTTTTGTCTTTCCGTCTGGTGCGTATACGAATAAATCAGAAGGATTTACAACGCTCTCTTCCTGAGCAGGCCGTATACAGCTGTCCATGGATTGGAAGAATGGATTTTTCCAAATATAGTCAACACACTTGGAACGATTGTACCCGTGCTGTGTTGGTGTCATTGCAAATGCGAGTCACACCGGAATCTGCAGACGTTTAAATTAGAATGGCATATCTGTCGGAATCATTGGTATGCGTAGCAACAGTACATTTTCTCCTTTAAATATATCTATAGTTTGTCTGAATTGAACAGTGCCAGGTAGCTCTAACGGTTTCCAGTATTGCTATCCGTTTCTCATCTATTTCAGCCGATCGGGCTTGAGTAGTGCGAGATCGAACGGTTTTCAATCTTGCTTGCCACTGCTCAACTGTTTCAGACAATCATGATGCCTATTTCTTTCGTGCTTGAGGTGTAGATCGACCAATAGCTTGTCTTTTGGGTGGCATAATTGATTTGACCGCGGAAGTAATGCTTTGTGACGACTATTACAAATTCACTTGATACATTTCACAATACCCCTCGATTGTTTGACGTAAGCAAAGCGCATTTCAAACGTAACTAAAGAGTCAAAAACAACTTCCGTCCAAGCCATACCAGTGATCGGCCAGCAGAGAACCAATCACAGATCGCAAATAGCTTGTTAAATCAATCCGCGACTGGACGCAAATTTTTTATTTTGGATTGTTGTTTTGACATCTCAGTAAACATGACGCATATAATGCGCTTACGGCTTACTTTTCAGATCACTTTCTTCGGCAATTTTTTTTATTGTAAAATGGCTGTACTTATTCAAAAACCTCCGTGGGTATCCACACAACAAATCACCAAAGTTTTATCGAAATCGGATGAATGGTATCGGAACGCATCAGGACAAACAAACAAACATTCATTGTTAAATTTAAATCGATGGCTCTGAACTTTTAGTGATGAAATCCGCAAGATTCGATGAAGCTCACTATGTGCACAACAGTGGACATAACATTTTCATACCACAAATCTTTTCCCATCAGATGTTGAGTGATCAATTTGTACGTGTGTTTTCGTGGCCAAGCTCACGCACGTGTTTTTCGAGGAGTCACACCATGCCATTACAGTCATCCCTCCAACAGCATCCTCTGCTATAAATTGTTTTTTGTATAGCGTATGCTGCAGTCTTCGCGCAAATTATGTGTTTCGTAAATATGTCATAGTATGCATAAACACGTGCATCGAAGAATATTTATCAGAAGCTGGACGTGCCTTTACTTTTGATGAAGTAAGTCATAAAAAAACCCTGGCTAGGTGCTGTGGGAAGCTCGAAGAATTTGACATGCTTCGAAGGATTTCTTATTGCAGATCAGAACCTTCGGTCTGTCCACCCATAGAGGGCAGAGAGATGAGATCTTCATAAATTTCAAAATCTGACCTTGTCAACTGATTTCAGTTGAGCGTTAGAAGTGATGTCAGTGCTGATTTTTTAATTCAGGTGATGCTATCCCTATGTGTTATAATAGTACAGGTTTGCACTCATTCTGGCTCAAAGGGTTTGGCAGAGCTTTTTTTCCACTTCCACTAACTATACATATATCTGTGGCTAAATCACAATCTCTCTATTATTATGTCTTCGTAATCTTGACGGAAAGACGAGATGCGACGGAAGTTGACAAATGAATGGCAAGATTTAAAGTTTATCGCGGACTCACTTCCCGATGACCTTGAGGCGTCCACTTTAATCATTCATTATCTTTTTATTTAAATTGCACCACAACAATTCAATGGGAAGCGGTACCCCCCCGGGACCGACTGCTTATATTATTGACAGACGTCGCACTGCAGAGGAAGTGCCCTTCATTCAACCGTTCGCTGTATTTTAAAATCACAGTCGGCTTAAAATCATCGTTATCTTCGCCGTAAGGCATCTATCTTCGAAGGCATCTCCGTCTTGTTCTCGTTCCGCCGATACAGTCGGATCGTATAAAAATCGCGAACGATAAAAATAATATATTTCGAGTGCGGCGATCGGGCAACGCCGCGATCGCGTTCGATTCGGAAAACGGGCGGCGCTCCTCCGCGCGGGCGTCTCGCTCTACAATAAATTTAATAAGCGCGGCAACGTCGAAATTTTCATTCACTCTTCGACTGTTAAAAGTTATAAGCGGTCACCTATTAGTTGTTTTTGTTTTGTATCTGGCGCCTTAATTGAACGCGCCGTAGCTTATTTTTGTTCATTTGGTCAACATTTTAAAAATATAAATATAATACCGTGCTACCTACCTATCCGCAACGGGAATCGCCGAGATAATACTATCGAGTCCCACTATCGTGGCAGATCTCTGACTTGGACCGAAAATGGCCCGACATCATCATTAAACGGTTTCTATTCGAAAAACTTTCGCTCGCTACAGTTGGATATGATTTTGGGAAAATGTATCACAATTCCTCAGTCATAAAATATGTGAAAATTCACGCTGACTTGACGCTCGGGAATTCCGAAATGATTATCCATATTGTGATCGACCAACACTGCGATCGAGAATGGCGATATCTGCCAACATGTAATGCGATTCCGCGCTGATCTGGCCGCTGAAACCAGTCAAAGAAGAGCCGCATTCTTGATGGTGTCGAAACCTTAATGGGAAAATGGTTAAGATAGGAGAAAATATTATGAGGTAAATGTGGCGATATAGTGCAAACTGGACATTTTAAAATAAATACTTTTCATAACATATTCAATGCTTACGAAAAACATTTACGAAGAGTATTCCAAAGAACGCGATGAAGCTGAAACTCGCACTTGCTTTCGGTGGATCTCTTTGAGAAGCATTTTAAAACTACCTATGTATATATATTGTAATATCTTTATCTATAGCCTAGACCAGTGGTTCTCACGTATAATTGTGATGTGGCCGCACCGTGAACATAAGCGGTCCTACAGAAATGTCTGGTGACCGCACACAATTTTTGTTTTGAGTCCGCTGTGCTTGAGTTTTGTCAAATGAACCAAAACATGTTTGACGATTTACTATTTTTATTAACTGCATACGAAATATTTCATTTTCAGAGTCTTTGTTGACAAATTAGCATGTGACGATTTTTGTCAAAAGCGGAAAATTCATTATTGATTTGTGGGCATGGGAACAGTGCAGAAATCTTGGCTAACTTGACTTCCAATCTTACCTTTGATCATGGCGTTCCGCGAATTATTAGTGTGCATTGGTTTTCGGTTGGTCACGTTCAAAGTCATACGATACTCAAACCGATGGAGCAGCTAATGGTGACCATATGGTGACCATAGTGAAGCATATGAGCGTTGTCACCGTTGACTCGTCACCCGACGCTGCTACAGCAATGAAAATGCATGATAAACATTTTTTTCTGGAGAGGCTGTCACCGTTGGGGCAGACCGACAGAAGGGACGCGTTCTCGTCCATACCCCGAGAAATTGGCTAACAGGGTGATGAAGAAGGAGACATTAGTGGCTATATTTAAGAACGTGTTGAATTTAGTTTCATACAATACAAAAAGTAAATGGAAATATATTGTATTATCTAATAGATAGATACTACGGTGTCGTATCCAATTATACGTATGTTAACTATAATCTAATGAGGTAAATCTTTTTAAATGTTGCTTTTTTTGTCGTTTGTATCAAATATTTATTTTGAATGAAAGCCAATCGTAAATTTTAGTAGATAATCATTTTGGGACGGTGACCAATGATTCGTTCATTATTTGAGAAGAAGGTTATGTCCGTAATATTTGTTATTTTTCATTTTTTTTCTCCTACTCGCTCAGCAGTACTGATAGCAGGCGCTTCGAGTTATTCATTTGAGGAGATTTACATCACTGGCAACAAACAGGCCCTGCGCCACGCTGAGCGAGATTTCTTTCGATTTCGCAATTGTTAGGAGCTTCGTCTTCTCTATCCGGACGGCACGTCCGATCGCGAGGCTCGCCAAAAGCGTGCAGATGCGTTGCTCAAATTTGACTTATGAAATGTTTACCGGACGAGAATAGCCGCGCGGACGTCGAACCCTTTAGGAAACGACCGGCAGGAAGCGCCTCCCCCTCCGTTTGCCCCCCCCCCCGACGCTGTCCGTCCGCCGGAAACCGAACCTGAATCGATGGTCGAGAGCGATCGACGACTCCTATTAATAAATGGTTCGCGTAGCGTATTTTACAGGTGATCAAATCGTCATAGCGGTAGGCCTCGATTAATCGTTACACGTAACACATCGGAGTGCGATAGGACGCTTTTGCAGTCACTCAGACTGGAGCTATCCTCGAGGGTGACTGAGAAGAACCTTCAGTTTTCCGTGAGGGATAAACGCAAGTTGAGGCTTCTGTTCTTTAACCTTTAACATCGCAGCATTCACCTCCGATCTTTGAAATCGAATCGGTATTTAGCAGGGCTGTGGAGTCGGTAAAAAAAAGTTCGACTCCGACTTCAGCATTTACCAAAACCACGACTTCGACTGCAGCATTGACCAAAAATTCCAACTAAAAAAAGTTTAATATCAGGAACGGCTCGTGTAAAGGTGCACGAGTGCACTGCACCGTCTTCTTAATACTCTTAAAATAAACAATATGCATACATAATAATTGTACAAGTTCAGTAATTTTCAATTTCCAACGTGATTATCATAAAATTTTATTGCGAACAACTATGATGAATAAATATGGGGCGTGCCCTTTGAAACCGCTATGCTAAGACGCGCCAACTAGGTACCTTTCGTAAAGACTAGATGGATCAAATCGGCTCGAGCTCCCCATCGAAGTGAAGGGTTTTGTATGAGAATCTTCATTTGTGTGACGTCACTCTATTTGATCACGTGACAACCTTCAATATGTATGACAAATTCTCAGAATCTCTGGTGCACTGCCCCCCTATGGTGGCGCAACACTTCCCTTGCTTTGCGAAAATACTTGCCGTACAAAACTCCGGTGTTGAAAAAAGCAATACAATGTCACAATTTAGTAACGATTTGAGGAATTAAATTGCGAAGGATATTTAACTGTGTTCATACCACTTCCTGACATGTGATTGTTTGATGTTGTAAATATAATATGTATGTATTTCGAATACTATGACGGTATAATATTTTGTTTGATTTTTTCACAATATGATTTGGATTTGTTCGGGTTGTGGGAGAATTCCTGTCCTTAATATAATATAATAAAATATAGTCGGCAGTATCTTCTTGAAAGTTCATTATTAATATTTAAAAAAATGTAATTGATATCTTTGTTTTCACCGGAGAGGCAAACACGTGTAACAACTTATTATACAAGACGTGGAATAACAAAGTTTATTAAATATATTAAAATATAAATATAAAATATACTGTATATTAAAATGCTTAGTACTTACATTCTTCAAAAATGGAATCTATAAATGACTTAGGTACTCTATTTTGTTATATGTAATGAAATGTGAGAATCTATCGTGAATCAAACGTAAAATCATTTCTCATTCCATGATTATAATTACAGCAAAATTATTTGTACCAGAAAAATTCCCGGATTGACACATTTTTCCGATTGCAATTTAAATATTTAACAACCTCAACATACGATGTCATTGGCAAAATTGAAAGAAAACAAATTAGATTATAGAGAAACAGTTGGTATTGGTAATATCTGACATTAGTATTCGTGTTATAGAAGGGCTTTTGAATCCCATGAATCGGAGGATATCATGCAAAAATGGGTGAAGCATCTTTTGCACTCCCTCATATTCTGGTGACCACCGCCACTGCTTAATATCGTCACTTTTTTTTCCCCTAATTTTCCCATTTATGTGTATTCAACCCCCTACCCTACCAATCTGGCCAATAGCCAAATTTGACATATTATATGCAAAAATAAAAAGTTCAAACTATTCAAAATTTCGGACTCCGAGTACGACCGCGGCTAAAAAAACCCTGACTCCCCGACTCCGACTCCGACCCCACAGCTCTGGTATTTAGACGACGCCGAATCAAATTACACCTGATAAACTTAAGACCTTAAAATGTATTAAAATCTTTTTGTAAACTTCTTTCTCAATCAATATCAAAAAACCTAAATTTATTTATTATTCCGTATTATGTGGGCTGAAAAAACCTTTAATGCCGTAATTTCATTCATTAACTCAATACCGTTGGGGTAATCCGGTGCAGCTGCAAATTTTAAATAATGTAATGAAATGTGATTTATATGAATTGTCTCCATCTAAAGATGTACAGAAGATAGAGGTCTGCACGGGCCGAAATTTTTAAATTTCAACCGGCCCGAACCCGAAAACCTCCAACCCGGCCCGGCCCGGGCCCGAGGCTCATTTCCAAAAATCTTACCTGAAACCGACCCGAGCCCGACATTTTGCAACCTTGCCCGAAAAAAATCCGATTATTTTTTTCTAATAAAAATTAAAAATTGACTCACCAAATATCGTATGTGTGCAGTTGTGCGAAATATATTTCTTCCTAATAAGAATTAGTTTTTGTTTGTTTTACAGGAATGACGATACAAATGAGAAGTTCATGTTTTTGAACTAGAAAAGATGAAAATGCATTTACATTTTATACACTCAACGTATCCAACTTTTTGTTTGTAGCCACCTCTATGATTTCACTTAATGATTTCCACACTTCACTTTTCCCATGGGGTTTTACTGAAGAAATATATTCTCAATTCAGTTTTGTCTTAATATTTTCGAAGCCCATTTCTTGCCGGTAAATTTTTAAAAAATCAACCTAACAAATCGAATTGCGACCGAAAGAAATAACCATATAAGAAATACTGAAGTCAGTATCATATTATTAAATTCATTATGCGTATAGTACAAACTCCTACGAAGCAGACATCATTAAAAAATACTAAAATAATGGCGTCAGAAGTCAATAAATTCAAAACAATGCATGCATCTTGTTCTTTCGGATGGGCCAAAAAGATAACTAATACGAGTACGTGAAGTTTTTTATAGTATTAAATTTAGATTTACGATAATGGTGAGCTCATTCGAAAATAGCCCGATTTTTGCTATATTTTGTTGTATACTTGCGTCCGAGCCCGGCCCGGGCCCGAATCCAAACCTTCGTTACCCGGCCCGCGGGCCAAACCCAAGCCCGTGCAGACCTCTAACAGAAGAGGAAAAGATTTAGTCTTTTTTATTTATATCAGTGAACAAGGAAACGTTGATCGTGCAACACGTCTCTATTTGTGTGCGAGTTATATGATTATTTATTAAAAACTAAGAAAACGAGACCATTGTCTTCTAGCAAAAGCAGCCGTTAATTCCTTATTTATTAAAGTATATTTTTATGCCGTAATTTAAAAAAAAATCTAATAATTATATACAAAATTTTAGCCATTTCAAAACTATTCGGATTAACCGTATATTTTGGAATATGTAGTTGGAAACTCAAATTAGTACGTACTACGCATGTATGTATGTAGAAAATATCGAACACGGTGCACAGTATGTTCATTAAGTTTGTTATTCCACATGAAAGCAAAACTATCGATCTAAATATGAGGATCGCGTATTTGTTTGGCGGTGTACGGGGATCGGGCGTCGAATCGGATTACTTGTAGAGTTTCAATCGTTTCGAAAGTATAAAAAATACTTATGCCATCGAAATTTTCAATATTTATAAGAGATTATTATTACAACGAAAACTTCGCCACTCGTCCGCCTGATAGATTCGAACAAATTATTACGATGGTAAATTATTATAACGATAACGGATTCGAGTCTTCTACGATCGAACGTCGGACCGGAAGTTTATGTAAATTTGGCGGTGAAAACCGGGTGCGTAAGTCGGAAAATACGTCCCAGCGGACGTCGGGTCCCTGGGATGCTCCGGGAAAATGTAGAACGGCGAGCGAGGCATTTAAATAGTTTGATTACTTTTAATCATGACTTCCTGTTTAATATTTAAATATGTACTGCACATCGATGATACATATCGAAGCGTGTGGGAGTGCATGCGATTACATGGTATGTATATTTAATAAAGCCGGTTCGCGGGCTGTCTCTATTTGCCGCTCTACAATCTGCTAAAAGCTGCCGCTTCCGAACATCGAATCGAACCACTGTGATGAGAGCGAGCGCGAAAGTCGTTTGTCTGCTGAACGCCGTTTTGTTTAGATGCGAATAAATCGTGTGATTCATAATTTATTGGGCCGACACATCCGACAGTACATAATCGTACAGTTATTATCGCTGCAATTATGAAAACATTTGATTATTCGTTATTAAATTATTTATTTTATTGAATGATACAGCTGGCGGCGCGGCGCGGTGGCGAAAGTTTGCGTGTTTATGTTCACGTCAATTAAAATTCTACTATTCACGATTACGGTAGGAAAACATCGCATGGAATTGCAACATTACATCATTTTTCTATTCATTGAGGATTTCTACTGATGGTGCTCGGTGAAGGTTCAATATCTAATTTGAATGGTTTTATTCTTTTGCCGCTTTAACTCGAGATTTGAAGTGCTCGCGTTCGCTTCCGACGATTTCGTTCTTCACGGGTCCCGGTCTCCCGGTACCTAAATAGCGATCTCGAAATGGAAGAGGTGTTGGAAATTCACCGTCGTGTAAAACTGCTTTCTGAAGAAATTCATGGCTTGAAATTACCCGGAATACATGTAGGTTTGAATGTATAATTAAAAAAAAATGTTTTTGTAAAAATCCTAGTATTTCAATGCGTTCTCCGTGTCACATGGACTGTTTTATCTCGACCGACGACAAATTGAAATTTACTGTCTCAGTTATATACTAGGAGGAAATCAAAAAAGAAACAAACAAATATTGAAAAGCCTCTACAATCAACCCTCTTTGACAGTTTTCATGTAATCTAATACGATGATTTTTTGTAGACTCTTCTTTTTAACAGTAGCTTAATTCTTAGCGTTATTTGCCCAAATTTCATCTTAGATGAATCACAGAATTTAAAAAAAAAACTCATGCGACCGCGCGGTCTTTCCATTTCTGTTTTAGCAAAAATTGGTATTAGCACTTCTACTGGACCATCTCAACGATAAATTTCGTTGAGATGCTCCAGTCAAAGCGGAAGTCGCCGAACTTCTTGCACAACAATAACGCCTTCCGTGAGAACGAAGTTTCCCCTTCCCTGCACTAGAGTAGCCGTTACCAGTTCTCCGTTGGGCTTATGCGCGGAAGCCGAAAATTTTTTCAGCAGAACCGAAAATGTTCATTTATGAATAGAATTCGTATTCCCTGATAATTAACACTTTAAACGTTGGACCTGATATGGTTATTTGTTGAAACATGCGCCCGCATTCCTCTCATTGAATTGTTTTTGCCGAATTCATATTTTTCTTAAAAAAATATATCTTATATATTTATAAACAATTAACGACAAAGAAAGCTTTTGATAAATAAATAATTTATTTTCCGAAAGGTCAAACAAAGCTTACTCGGCTGCGGACTATCTTTTCACATTTTGAGGGCTGCAGCAGGATCATGTTTGGGAAATTCTTCTTTCGGAGGTGACCTACTCATATATTCCATGTGTTCCATTCCACCCCGCCGTTTCAGTGCATGATGTTTATTCTCATCCTTATTATATTGTGGGTACGTTTTGAACAAATAACTAACTCCAGTGATAATTTTTATCGAATTGATAACAACTGAATGATGTCGGGAAATCGTTTGATCTTCGGGTTATCGCCTTCTGAGGAATTTGATATGATGCGTCATTTTTCTGATGGAAGCAATGCCATGCCGCTGATTTAGTCGATGACCGGGTAGAGATGTGATGCACCCTTGACTCTTTTGCAGCAACAAATGCCACCAATAGCACGTAAGCAATGGAACACGCATCGTGTCTATGACCAACAATAATTCTTTACAAAATTGATTTCGCAGAATCTTTGTGTAAATTTATTTTCTGTGAGAACCTAATTCTTTTTTCTTTTCTTTCTCACTATATTTTTTTAAAGAATAATAATTGAATCAGTTGGATGATCTGCCTGAACTGTCATATCTGACTTGAAATCGAACGGGTGCGAGGGAATCCCGACATCACTAGCATCCGTGCCCTACATCCTACAACACAAATTTATAAAACCACTCATGTAAGTTTACTCAGTGGGACTAGAACCGTTAGACGCGCAACCGCAGGGGCAACGTTGACCACTGCAGGACTGGCGTATTTTACATTGTAATTTTCAATTGAAATTATCAATATAATAATTCGATGAATTCACCATTCTTTTCCACAGTTAACAGTAAACAATATTAAACTAGCAAATACTGCCAGCACCGACTTCAAAATTCTTCATCGTGCTGTCTTTTGATACAATTTTTGGCAGTATCTCTTTTAGTTTTGAAATCACTGGATGAACAGTGGTTCTCATGTGCGGCCACGAACAGCTCGACAGTTAATATTAATATTTAATAAAAATGTGTTTTTACAAGTTAATTTGTAAACAAAGGTACTGAAAATTTAATGTTTTTTATGCATTGTATTGTTCACCATGAATTGTTAGGTCGCAAAAACACAAACACGTACATGCTAAGGTATTTTTGACGAAAAAGGCTCAACACAAAAATTTTGTGCGGCCACCAGACATTTTCGTAGGACCACTGATATTCATAATGCGGCCGCAGCCAAATTTTACGTGAGAGCCACTGATATAGAAGCTGAACTCAACTAACGGTGGTATAAAACAATGATCCGCAGAAGAAACAAACGAAACACGCATGGCTCTCTATAAAGCGGTTACATACATATGTATACAATTTGAAAACAGTAAACATTTTACACTATCACCAAATTTGGCATTCGATGAAATTTATTTTTTTAGTTGATTATATGGTTAGATTTTCCATTGCTCTATTTTAAATAATATTTCGAAATCAAATAGTGAAAAAGCACTTAATAAATAAATATAGCTCCTTTTTAAATTATGTTAACTCCTACAACTTCTATGTCGAGTCCTGCTCGACATAAAACTTGGTTGGAAAAATATTTTTTCTCGTTTTTTAATTATCTTCATTTCAAAAGCTGTTTTTAATGGTTGTGTGCCTTAGTTTGTAAAATATCATAATATGGTATATTTTTCGGTATTTTGTTTTACCAAAACTTTATGCTTAAGAAAACTTCTGAAACGAACAGACCGTATCAGTTTTTTGAGCGATATATTTAACCTATTCTAGGTTATATGACGACATTGACGACTGTTTGAATATAAAATTACAGATATTCTTTGGGCGGACTTGACTCGGATATCTTTGCTATCCGCGTTTCGCCTCTGAGAAGTATCTTCAGATTGACTGCAGGTGCAAATAAAATACGAAAATTTGGCCGCACTCGGCAATTATAGGATGGTGTTTTTTTTTTTTATTATTTTATCCCTCACAAAAGTTACAAAACTTGGAAATCTGCGCTTACAATGTAGTTTATGTCTACAAACCATATGTTCATTGTCAATACTTGATGGAATGGCATCATTAAATTAAAAAATACTAACACAATTTTTTGTACTTATTCCACGTTAGATGTACATATTATGATCAGGACCGTATTCACCCATCGCGAGCATTATCACCTGATAAGAAATACAAAAATACAGCGTTATGTTTACAGAGGCTAAGCATGACATATATTATGTTACGCCTTAAAAGTGGGTTCCCTTCAGTCGAGATAACTATATCGAGTGATCTATTGTACATCCCGAAGATTCGAAACGAAAAGTCGGTCCCGCGCCTCGATGTGCTCGCCGTCCGGCGTCGCGTCACTCTTCCATTCATAGATTTGTCATTGGCGTCGGGTGCGTTTCCGCGGACGCCTCGCGTTATTTTGTTTCGTCAGTTGGCAGATGGCAGATGGCGTACGGCAAATGGCCCGCCGTCACTGTCGATTATCCTACAGTGATAAATTATTGCGCGCGATTAAGATGGGCAAATTTTAACATCTCAGTTAACAATAAAACCACCTACCGATTCATTACTTGATACCGCCAAACCTTTAAAATTTACACTATAGTATTCGGTAAATAATAATCTAATATAAAGCTGAACAGTTAAAAAATACTCTTTTCAAAATCCCTTTGATGAATATTTAGATCAAGATCTCTTTCAATCGCATTTTTAACAAAAATAATAATTTGTAAATATAGCCTAATATAACCGAATCCATGTTGAAAAGAAACTTTTTTAATGGTGAGTTGAGTTGAGTTTGTTGCTTCAAATGACAATTGAATTGATTGAATATCATGAGACTGTAAAACGAGTTCTAAAACAATAAATCCCACTTGCATCGACGAGCAATCTTTCTCTTCATTCAACAGAACTAACGAAAACAGGTAAGATGCCGTGCGTTTGAAAATGAATCTGATGAAATGTTCAAATATTAAATATTCTTTGCGATTTTTTCATAATTTGTCTTTATTAAATTCTTTCATCTTTTTTGATCGGTTGAAGAACATCATCAGTTATTATTCGAATAGCCCATTGAAAAAAGAAGGGAATGTGTTTGAATAAGGGAATAAAAAAGTTCGCGGTCTAACATTGACACGCTTACAATAATTAATAAAAGTATGAAAATGAAATTGAAGAGGTCGGAGAGCGGTGAGCGGAGTTGCCCGTCCGGGGGACGGGGGGGGGGAACCGGCTGTGTAAAACGTGTTTTCAGATTGCTAATATTACATGACATGACATGTGCACGTTTCGCGTCAGATATTTTCAAAATCGTCGATTGCTCGCCCTGATCTATTTTTCCTTCGCACGTTTATGGGATCGTACTACCTACATAAGAGACAACAGTTGACAAAGTTTGACAAGTGAGCCGTAGCGTGAGTCTTCGATTTCGACCCACAGCTGATAATAATGATAACAACACTGAAAGGTGTATTCTGAACAAACATGACTAGAAACAACGAAACGGCCCAATCTACAAATGTACTGGACGGCCTGGTCTGCTTTCCCACCCGAAGAGTTCGCTTTGTCAATACATAGTAGGAAGTAGTATACAACTAATAACTCTACCAAAGAATGTGGCACTGTTTATATTTCTTTCCAACCATCTTCCTGGTCGTAAAACACTTTCTTCTGTGTTACCATACGTATTGCGTCATCGCAGTGTTCTCGAGTGTCGTCGGAGGGGTTACCCGCAATCGGTTACAGTTTGCTCGTAGAAAATTAATATTATCTGAGATCTGCTCGCTCTCCGTTATTTTCGTCGACTCAAAAAAAATTGACAAGCCGAGTGCGTCAGAAGTCAGAAGTCAGAAGTCGTTCGTTATTACTTCCCGCGAATAATAACGTGGCTTGCGATGATGATGCTCGCGCTCGGCGCTCGTCGCTCGGCGGTCGGCCGACCGAAAGACGGCGACCGTGTTACGCGGAGATTATTCGGCCGTTGTTTTTTTGTCGCTTTTTTACATTCCGATCGCTGAAGGATTGTTGTCTTATTTTGGGTGCAATAAATTCATAAACGCTCGCGAACACTTACCTGCCTCTACATCTACCTGCTCTCGCTCGAAACGCGTTTATTGCCGACTCTTTTCTTGGCATTTTTTTATATTTGAAGCCGTTCGAGAGAGCGTTTTACTCTGCCGCTAATTATTTGGTCGAAACCGCGTCTTCGCGAGTTCCTCGGATTCGGCCAAATTCAAATACAGATAAATCAATGCAGCCCTCTCGCACAAAGGTTCCTCACCTACACATATACATATTATGTTACTTTGGTTCTATCAATTTTCAATACATAATTGAATTGCAATCGGTATTTATTTACATAGTTTTCAAAGACGCATCATACGTTCTGCTCTTGTTTACACGAGAGAAATAAAAATATCTATGGCTTAATAAAAAATTTAAAATAACTTTGATTATTCCACGTATTGTGCTACTAACTGTGACACGTGTTTCGCCTCTTTCAGAGGCATCTTCGGACTTACTATCGCAAAGTTGGCTTAAGTAATGAAGCAAAATTGATTCTGACATTTTAAAATTATGAAATTAAAAATGTAGTTTGGAATTTTTTGCTTTTAGGGGAAGCAAGGAGGGGGTTATAGAATCGAAACAAAGCAAACAAATAATCATACTACCGATGACGTTTAACATTACAAACTATTAAACCTATGAGCTGCAATCAATCAGATTGGTTAGTGATTACTCTATTAATTGGAAATGATGTAAGTAATGCGAGCAACCTGTCCTATTAAGAATATTATTCAATAATACTTCTTTTTTGTTAAGAGTTTTATTTATTTCTAAAAATTCTAAACTATTCATCTTTAACCCCTTTTTATTTACTCGGTGGAGTATTTATAATTTACTATTCTAATTAACATTATGATCATTTTCTATTAAATGATAGACAAACACATATTTTTTTTTACTTTATAGGAATATTATATGTTCTTTAATTCTAATATTAAAGTTTCTACCTGTCTGTCCAACATAAGAAGCTGGACAGTCTCCACAAGAGAGTCGATAGATACCACACTGCGACGATGAATCTACGCGATCTTTATTTTTCAATAAAAAAAATCCTAAATTACTTACTGTATAAAACGCGGGTTCCATATGTGTAAAGCTTTCCTCTATCTACAGTATCTACACTGTTGAATGTCGAAAATGAACTAGGTATCAGTTTTCAAGCGATGAGAAGTATTCCGATGCTAGGTGGAATAGGTCCAAGAAATGTTCCATGTACAAATTCTAAATAAAAAAATCTTGAGAAATTTCTAACTGACCGCAAATAACATTGACAGTAGGTACACTAAGGTATTGGCTCAAACAGAAGTGGTCAAATTGAAGTTCAACATATTGGCTTACTATTAATTTTCCCATAGCGTCGTGTGGGTCAGCCACACCAGACGGACTTTCGGAGTCGAAAATTGTTCTTCAATCCGTCAGACGCGAAGATGCCTTCGAATTTAAATACAATTGTTAAGACGGTTTCCATTTTGGTATTAAAATTCAAAATTAAATAAAGAGTGACGGTAAACCCTGCGCTACGGTCCTGTGAATGATCAAATGAGTGAATTAACGCAAATCAAACGAAACTAAAAATGTGATAAAATATTTCGCGTATGGCATGTCTGAATTTTTCATTTTTAACACATCGGCTACGGGAAAATCAAAACACATAGAAAAAACGACGCGTATTCCTCGTTTCCGTAATAAGAAATGCGGAGCTGTCCCGTACTGAAATTGGCATCGGGGCTCATGTAAAAACATATTATATTATGAACTCGATAGTTATTAAATAAATAAAACATTTTTTTCCACCATGTATTTTTTGATCGGGACCGGGTTCGCTGATCATGAGCATTGCCAACTGATGCTCGCCACGAGCGATAGCAACGTTTATATCAGTATATGTGAAAATAGTACAAATATATTCATTAAAATCAAGAATTGATCGTAAAGAGTCGAACTATTTAACGTGAATTTATGCGGATAATAAATTATGTTGAATTGAAAATCTGCTCAAAAGTGAATATGCAACCCACTTAGGTGTCGATGAAAAATTTCAAATCATTTAGGAAATTACATAAATTGAGAAGCAATCTCGACAGTTTATACTCCGGATTAATTTTCCTTTTTCAGTTATGGCGTTTCCGAAATGACTTGGTAGTTGAATAATAATAATAACTGTATTGAAGTATATACAAACTGACAAATAAACTTCTTCGGCAGAATTTATATTGAAATATTAACAATCGATCTCTCATTAGATTTTATGGTTGCTTTCTTTCTAGAGGATCGACTTTTTATCAAGATATTTTTGTCAAGAGAGCGAGCGTCCTGTGTGTGAACAATACAGTTTTCATATACCGCGACGGTTGACAACTCGACGGCCGACCGTGCCTCGTCGCGGAGTCGGCCAGGTGCAACCCTGAATATTGGAAGAGCGCTCCGCTACCGGACCGTCGAGTCTCCGCCGTCCAGGAAAGGCGGTCGCGGGGCCGAGAGAGGCGCCGGCGGCCGCGGCGTAACTCGGTAGCCTCCCCCTCCCCGTGACCCTCTCTCTCCTCGACCGACGGCTTTCGGACGGCCCGCGCGGCCGCGTCCATCGCGTTTGATCGCGTCCACAAACCGCGAACCGCGAACGGTGCGACAAGCACATAGCGATGTGTAATTGTAATTCAAAAATATGGCAACTTTCATTGTACATACTTTTCGACCACCGGGTGATCGTTGACCTTAAGCCCCGATTTTCACCCCGTAAGAGGATTATTTAGCTCTACTTATGTACCGAAAGGTATAAACAATTCTCCATCTAACTTTGATTATTCCACTTATTGTGCTACTAACTGTGACACGTGTTTCGCCGCTCGCCTCTTGACATGCTTACTTTTGATTCTATAACCTCCTTGCTTCCCGTAAAAAGGAAAAACCCCAAGATCTCCATACTGTAATTTTGTCATTTTAAAATATTAGAATCAATCAATCTTGCTTCATTACTTAAGCAAACTTAGCGATAGTAAGTCCGAGGATGCATCTGAAAGAGGCGAAACACGTGTCACAGTTAGTAGCACAATACGTGGAATAATCAAAGTTATTTAAAATTGTATATAAAAATGATCTTCCACAAAGTTACCGCCGAAACCATCGAGACTATTTAGGTGTTTATTACAATTCTCCGTGTGTTTTTTTTTGTTTTAGCGTGTGCATTGCATTGGTTGGTGTCGGTCATGTATTATTACGCCAGGAATGACGGGTTAGGCTTAGATTTAAAAAATGTAGTTTCAGTTTTCAGAGACTTGCCAGTATGTCAGCGAAGGTCACTCGACTACTGTCAAACAAACCGGTTGAAATTCACCAAAACAATTTTGACCGTTGCTCAAGCGAGAAGTGTATTAACACTCTTGTGCGAAAAATCTAGTCCTATCATTTCAATCCCTACTCTCTTCGAAAAAAAGAAGTCGACTGATTGAGTGACGAGCAGTCCTTGTTCGTCCATCTCGTGCTCGTGGTTTTTAAAAAATACGAGAAAACTCATACGACCGACGTCCTATTGATTAATGCTGACCACCATGACGCTTTTTCTCATAATGTTAGCTGAACCCCGTTCAATTCGAATATAACGCATCCGAAATTTGAGAAGAATTTCATTCATATTGACTTCTTTGTAAATGTTCAGCCGACTGTTTCATAATCAATCAATAAATCCAACATCGACGATTTGACGAAAAGAAATTAAAATAACGCAATTTCACTTTTCTCAATTTCTCAATCGCTTTAAGCGATTTTTTTTATTGTTTTTCTGATTGCACAAAGTTGTCGGTCACACATAGTTATTTGGGTCTATACGCCGATGTGCCGCGCAGTGTGGACAACGGACCAGAGGGTAACTCGCGCAGTAAAGTGGACCTCGGCCGATATGATCTCGCTCGCTGCCTCTGTTGTGTCGCCTCCCCCTTTCCCTCCTTCCCTCCGTTTCCCTGCCTGTCGCTTTGGACTCGCTTCACCATAATATGTCCATTCGCCTGCCGAGAGGAAGATTCCCCTCGTTCGGCTCATTTTTTAGCTCCGCTTTGCTCTATCCGTTAGGTTGTTTTCAATTTATAATATCGATGGACTTTCATTCGAACTTATCGTTACCAAACCTTACGATTTAACGTAATCGCACATAAATAGATTTACGGAGAGAAGTATCAAACTCATTTTCATTTTGTTGTTAAATATTAGAAATTTGTACTGGAAGCGACAGTCATACAATAATTAATCACAACGATAAATTGCATGCAAACTATCCTAGTAATATTCCTTATACCGATGTAGTTTCAGTAAAGGTCGCTTAGCGAAGATATTCACTCCTCAGATTCCGTACGAGTGATCTGTGAATGAGATTATTCATTAGCTGAAACAACAGTTGCTCTATGGTAAAAATATTAGTATTTGATCAATTAGAGCTCGCCGGGACGTTGAAAACGTCATAGCTATATGTATACCCTGTAAACAGAAGGCAAAAAAAATATAGTAGGCATCTCCCTCGTCCTTAATAACTCTGAAATGCCTCCAATGTCGTAAGTCGGTGACTTTCTTTTTTTTTGTCTAATTATAATTCCTCAATATAATATGTTACTAACGCATAGCGGTCCACTTCCTCTATAAAAAACCGCGGAAAAATTCAAATTTTTTTGTATTTAAAAGAAACAATAAACATAATACATGTATTAGAACAGTGACCGACCGGTAGAGGAAAATATTTGACTAGCCCTTTCCCCTTAAGATTATTCGCCAAAAACGTAGCTCATTACTTATAATCGCTAGTTGAGATATTACTATTTTTAAAAGCAAAAAGTCACTGCGACTCGCTGCTGTGCTGAGCAGTCGAAAGCGTACGATCAAGTAGTGGATATCGATATAACCCCACAGCGGCGAAAGGATGAATGTTTTTAATCATATTAGAATTGAACAGAAAAAAGTGTGCATTATGTATGTATTTCATGTGTGGAGAATTGAGAGCGATCAGTAGGCAGAGCGATTACTTCGATACGATCGACTAAAAATCGTTGATCGTGTACCTTTGCACAAGTATCTTGATCCGTATTTTTTTTGTTTCTTCCCAAAACGCATTCTTTTTGTATTTCTCCACATCATCGCATTTCTTCGTTGCCAAGAGTTCACGTCTGTTTTTAGGATATTTTTAACTGTTTCGTGCCGTACTGCATTGGAGTTTAATATCTGTTACCGAGATTTGATGTCGAAAAAATGGTAGAAAGTTGTAGTGTACATAGTGAATGATGAAAAAGAATGTACTATACAAATTATACTAAACGTACTTCTCAATTAAATAGGACAACAAACAAATATATTTTGTAATTTGGATTTTCGAAGTTTCAAGACGTCTCCATAAATATAGTAGGTGGTCTTTATCCTTTATCAAATAAAACAGCGCGAAAGACTGCAAATGTGTTTTTTCAATCTAAAGTTTCTGCATGTTTCAACTATGGCAAAAAAATGTCAAAAACAGTTCTTATAGAGTCCAAACACGACGTGTTAACTAAAAGGCAACCGGTGACCAACTGATTTCGAAGTGACTCACCTTCACCTAATATTATTTATCTTATTCGCCTAATAAATTCATCTGAAGGTGATATTGCTTCTTCTCTACTGAAATATAAAAAGCTTTCGATCGTTTTCATATTGTAATAATGAAGATTTTGCCTGTCTATGTATTTTGGCTTCCTCAAATTTCTTCTGAAGGTGGAATGGAAGTCATTGAAATGTAATATTGGCTCAAAATAAAAATGAATTAGTCAAGCTGCATCCTTGTATCTATTTGAAAATTAATGTTTATAATCAACCCGTTTTGTTGAGCCAAAAATTTTGCTTGCGTGACGCGCTGCCCCATGACAATTGTATGTTCATAACTTGGGGACGGCTCGTGTAAAGGTATAGAAAGTGCACTGCACCCCAATGCAACTATTCAAGGAATCATTGATATGCGAACGTAATAATTGTACCAGTTCACTAATTTTAAATTCCCAGCTTGTTCATCACAAAATAATATAGTGAGAAACGTATTTCAAAAATCCAAAGTTCAAGAAGCAATAAAATTTAACAATTTATATACTATTTGGCTTAATATTTTTTTATTTTCGAGACTGTCAATGATATTTCTAAAGTGTAAATTATTCCACTAACACAACCCTGGGCGAACATTGGAATATTTCACATGGACGTGAGTGAGTTCAGTCGAGCTTTATTTGTTATGTATCAAAGTTGATTTTGTCGGTTCTCACTCACTCAGTTCACCTCTTTGCCAATTTCCAATGTAATTTTTTTCTCTCTGTGAACCATATCTTTTTCTGACAATGTTTTAATCTTTTTTGATATTGCAAAAGCAAAACTTATAATTTGTGATTTTCGTTGTACATAAATAACACTTAACTCAACAAGAGGATAAGAGCGTGCGCAGCGTGTTTTGGAAAACTCCCGGTAGACATCGTTTGCGGGTTGACTGTCATCTAGTTCCAAGTTTTCCCTTGAGGTCTATGTCCATGGTCTATGGTCTATGTCTATATCCATGTAGTTAGTAGTGCATGCATAAATCATTTGATTGTAAGTGTGTTGGTATCTGAATCTGTTGGTCAACTGTATCGCGTGTACAAGTTTGGGCGCGCGCTTGTGTGCGTGGACTTCCTCCCACCCTCCTGATCTGTCATTACACACGTACATTGTATCGAATTGATAAAACACAATATGTATTTGACGGCAAAATCAAATAGAATAAGAAAATTAAAACATCTAAAATTCCGGATACTTACTTGGCTGCAGAGTACCATGTAAGAAAATCGTTGAGTACCCACGAGTCACGACTGACATCTCTACCAACATTGCCCGAGAAACTGTTATCGAAATAATAAAATTGTTGGACCCCTCAGCTTTAAATGGCATGGCATGGCATAGTGAGTGCATCATACCGCGCAGCAATTAACTGTTTATTATTGTAAGCTTGCATATGTTTAAACGATTTATTAATAGCCCCGCATGCACATGATTTAAACAAAACTTCATCTTGTCGCCTCTCGCTTTTCGCCGACTGCCGACTACCATTATTAATTTTTATGCATTTAATTTTAAAATAAGCCCTGTAGCCGAGCGCCATCAAATTCCTTCTCCTCTGCTCTCATTGTAAGCTCACTGTACTCTAATTCGTCTCCTTAACAGCATTGCTTGAATGTTAAAGATCTTGAAACAAGAATTTTTCGTCTGCGGTACATATTTTTACTTTTTACGTCAAAACAATACAAATCTACTTGATTCACATGGAAAACGGTTTCTGAAGTGATTTTTTTGTCGGCATGTGTCGTATCAATACGTATGTAGGATGGTGCTCACTGCACAGCCATCAGTCAGGTAAAGTTCCTGGTCCCGATCTCCCGACTGCATTGATACTAATATCATCAAACGCGCATTGCCTCTCGTTGCGCCAGATATCACACATATTTTCAGCAGCTGTTTTGTCAGTCGCACGTTTACCGAATGCTGGAAGACAGGATCGCTCATAGTGATTCCGAAAAAATCAAGTGTCTAATTTCCTTGACATTGCGAGTGCATTCGACAGCTCCCTGGCTCCTGGCATCTGATTATAAACTTCGGCGTGCGAAAGTTTCAGGAGACCTACAGGCTACGTGCATCGGTCTATCGTAACTGATCCGTTTCGTACAGTACTGGTGCATTAGTTATTTCCATGGGGGTACTCTCAGGATCTGTCCAGGACCCGATGCTGTGGAACATAGTGTTGAATGAACTTCTGTCAATATATCCTTTACCACTACGCTTACGCGGACTTCTACGGACTATTCTAAGTATGTGCCTTGTTTGCATTGAAAGAGCTGCGAATGTGCCATTCAATTCAGCTTTGTTCGGGGCACAGTCATTGACCTACCGATTACCTGAAACAGAAACCATCCCACTCGAGGGTAGCTTTGCACTTCAATACAAAAAACCCACCCGCTCTCCATCACGCATGGGTAATACCGGGTTTCGCTTTTCGGCATCTTCAGGCATTTCAAGTGCACGAATGACCTTCAACTGACGCGTAGTATATAGTTTATCTATAAAAATAAAAGCAGATCACTAATTTAATTATTCACCTCAGTGATCTATTTTTAGCCGGGTCGTAAGTTCATGGAAAAGCACAAAAATCAAACGATTTAATTTTGATATTGACAGTCCATCAAGCACCTTCGTTCGAAATCCTAAATTAATATTTACAATGCATTTTTACCAGTGCAGCTTGAAAAATGTAACGTTTTGATATAAATAATTTAACAAAGACTAAAAGTTTAAGATATAAATTTACACATTTGTTACACTTAGTTAATTGATATGAGATTCTTAAAATATGTCCGTTTCGGTACAATCTTATCACCATCAGACACTCCGCTTAGACTTATTTATAACTAGTATTGCTACCCGGCGTCGCTCGGACTAAGCGACCAATAATTATTTAATGTTATATCATTCGACATAATTATATCACAAAATCTAACATCCAAAATAGATGACTTTTAAGGTGTTCACTACTTCAATCAATACTTAGTGGAAAGGCATTATAATAAAAATAATAACACATTTTTAGTACTTTTTCCACATGAGATTTATTTCATCAGGACCGGTTTCGCTCATGGCGAGCATTATCAACTGATAAGGAATACAATAAAACAGTGGTATTTATGCAAAAGTTAAGTATGAAAATAGCGAAACCGGTCCTGATGAAATAAATCTCATGTGGGAAAAGTACTAAAAATGTGTTATTATTTAAAATAGAGTTAAAATAAAATCACAAACTTTATTTAATTTGATGACAGCCCCATTCTCGCCCATTAAAATGTCCAAATTCAAGGATAAAATCTAATTTGCTGTCAAAGAAATGTCAAATAATACCTTCACGTAAATAATAAACATTATTATATTAATAAAAGCCGGGAAAATTTCAGTAGAAGACTAATTTATTACATTTTGACTAAATGTCTTCGCCGATAAAAATTCAAACATATTTTCTTTCATATTCGTTTTTATGGCAACTTGCAACAACAATGCAAAAGGGAATTACAGACCCACATACATACATACGCCGTTTCGGTTTTATGTATAAGATTATGTATTTACACTCCGCTTAGCTTAGAGCTTAAACAATAAATTAATATCTTCTAGAAATAACGAATTCAATATAATTATATTTATCAACTACATATGTATATGACAATTTCCACTGAATATTTTTCAATTAGTGTAATGAAAAAATGAGTATATCGTAACTTTATTTTCTATGAAAAGATTGTCTGGACATAATTAAATGTACACATTTCATTTTAAAGTTACACTTTTTAAACAGATTCGATTACGGAATATCTTTTGTTAATGTTTTGAAACTTAGCGTACGATGTTAACCTAGATATTTTCTTTTTTTTCAGGTACTATACTACGGATAGTATGACCAGAGTGGATCCAGTGTATTGGCAGAATACGCGCTTCATATACATATACATCGAGCCATATAAAAGCAAAGTGAGTCGAGTACGCAGCTTCCTATTTAGGTATTTGTCCAAACACAAATACCACAGCCGTAATAAAATCACTCATATCAACTCCGGCGAGCGTCATAATATTATATTTAAATTATCCACACGATTATAAAATAAAATGAGTGCAGCGTGTTGAGTTTCGATAATGTGAAATACATCCGGAGGTTTACTCGGGTGAAAAATACGCTGTGAACGAGTTATAATATCTGTTCTGTTTTACCGTCCATGAAAATCGGGAACGAACCTTCTCTCTGCGCGGTAAGTTTTATCCCAATTATTGCTAAACTAACGTACCACATGTTTAGCAGATATACAACACAAACAAGAATGTTTCGCAACAACTCGCCAGCTATTAAAATACTGTATGTTTTTTTCACTCATAAATGTCCTCGGTACAGTTAGTAAATTGGTAAACAAGACCAGCGAAGCGGTTGATGTGTCGATACTATTTAAGAATAATATTATGTTTTGTCATTGCGTAAAGATATCAAGAGTCGGATTGGGTCCTCAAATAAATATTCTGACTATCGGCAGGAACTACTTATATCATGTCTTATACGAGAACTTCTCGTTACTCGGTTGCTTAACCTCTCGCTCTCGTTACGTCCCGTTTTTTAAGGATCGGATGGGAGTGGCAGTGAATTTGAGGCATCGCAGACATCGTCGCTATCCTAGAAATGCGAAAGTCATTGATGCTATATCGTATAAATTTTACTTTAGTGAAATATAACACTGAAATGAGTTGCTCAATAGACTCATTTTAATTATTTTAGCCATAGCTTAAAAAATATGGGATTTAGAGAATCTTTAGATAAATTATTTACCTAAAATAATTGTAAATTTCAAAATTATCAAGCTTTTTGCTCAATATGAGCCAGTAATTGGGAAACACTTTATTTCGGAATCGACAAAGCGACTTAAACTTTCAATTCTATGCGTTGTAAATTAATTACGAAACTATTGAATCTACGCGGGCAAGTCCTTTAAACTCGCGATTCGTTGCGTTGAAAGGAATTTATTCTACTAATAACTTGTGAAATTGCAGAAAGAATCACTTCATCAAAGTATGTACTTTTAACAGCGGAATCCATCACATGAACTTTTTACAACTTTGAAAATATTTGTGGATTGGTGATCACTGATCTGGCACGAATTGCTTACGTAGTTACATTTCTCAAGTAAAATTTTTATAGTGAAAAAAGCGACAGATTTTACCGTGACAGTGTCTCGCAACTGCATTTCTTTGTAAAATGTGTGTTTTACGGTCAAATAAATAAATGACAATAGATGCCTATTTGAGAAATGATTTTAATCTCGATCTGAAAAAATCGCAATACATATGAACATATAAATTTCTTTGAAGATGAGGAATCCTTCTGATCCGAAAATCAAATTGAAAGCGCTGTGCTCTCAACGGCAGTTGATTCCAAATAAATAAAAGATAAAAATACTTTAGGAGCTTTCGGAGTTCGGCATAACCTTAAACAGTGTCGAAATTGACATTTTTGCAAAATTAGTTTTGTGGATATCACATCGACAGGTCTCGTGCATTTCCAAAATTTGAAAGAAAGGGTAGCAGTGAATTAAACGTCATACACATTAAAGTGTATTAAAGTGCTTCAAAAACAGTTAGAAGAGAGATTTCTGCAGTTTACGACTATCGAGCCACTGGTCTACTTTATTGTCAAACCTTTTATTTTCCAATTAAAAAAAAAACATGGAAATCAGGTTGTGTTTAAGAAAAGCACAACAAGAAAAAATTTACACTGATAATCTTTTCAACGAGTTTTCACTTTATTCGAAAAAGAGAGGTTGGGCAACTGAGATGTTATGATAATATCCGCAAAGAGTCCACATGCTCCACGTTGGGAGCGGACATGGTTGAAAAAATCATTGTCTTTTTAAAGTATCCTTAGAAAAAATAGGTGGCGCCCGCAGCCCCACATTTTTCTTTAAATGCGCTCTCGGGTCCAATAAAGTTGAGAAACCCTGCCTTAAAACATTCGCACTCCCGCGGTAATAACGATGACAAAAAAATATATAATGAATGGCAACATTTTGTCATGCGATATTAATTTAAGGAATATCTTGACTGAGTAGGCATTTACTTGGTAGAAATCCATTATAATACGGTAAGAAAAATAACAATGTATTTTAGTTCTACATAAAACTAAAATACATTGTTATTTTTCTTACCGTATTAAGGAATTTCTTTTAACTGCTGCAACTTCGCGGAACACCGAACGTCGACCGGCTATTACCTAATATACTAGCGCCTATTTTCTGCGGAACAATAAGAACTTAAATATGTAAGTAATCAGGACACCATAAGAAGTATATTGAATAAAAAATAAGGCAGTGCCTTAGAAACATACAATCGTGATGGCAGAGAGCGGTTACCTGGTAGCGTCGATTTGCAGTCGGAGGTTTCCTCGTCAACTATATCTTTCAGTGCTAGCGTTTATAAATATAATGATTTTTTTTTTATTGGGTAGCAAGTAATACACGGAAGAAAAATGTCGAAAGACAGCCATGCAGAAGCGGAGACCCGCCGAATCTCTCCGGCAGATGGTGCGGCGTAGCAATAATACAATAGTACTAATGCGGCAATCTGGCGACAGAGAGCGCTGCTTATCCCAAGTTGTTTCTCGTTTCCCGCCAAATATGACACAATTGGAAAGACAAAATTAGATCACCAATGCGTAAAATTGATAATTTTTGCGTATGGTCTCCATTTATAACTATATAAATACTACGAATGGGTTAAATGCCATACATTGCGTTCGCGTACACGACTCCATACTAACGATTGCTAATTTCCTTACAGCCAGGGGAGGGGGTCTGGAGTTTTTTTTCGGTCGTGAATTATGGTGATTTTTTAAAATTAAATCGGGATCGTCTAGAATCGCACATTTTTAAATGAAAATCTATTTCATCTAATCGAGTAAATATCTTCGGCTTAAATGTCAGAATAGTTGAATATGCTTGAAATGCCATTTTGTACTCATATAATTATGGAGTTTTGCCAATATGTACACTTATTCGTTTGCTTGAATTTTAAATAATTCGATTTTGTAATAGTGTAAATTTCTTAAATTCAAATCAATTGTAGGTATGCCAATGTCCTTTTTCGGAGATTCATTAATTAATAAAGAGCATCCTGTCGCAGTGTATGCTATGCTATGCATGCGTTTGACAGTCAAAAGTCGAAGCGATTAAGCCGTGCTCCAAATTTTGTGCTACTAAACCCGATAAATTCAGAGAGTTATAATCAATTTCGATGTCTGCAAATAAAGGTCAGGCAAAATTGCAAAACGCATGCGCCTCGGTTTGTTTTCCTGTATTATAATTCTGACAACAATAAAATTATTAAGATTAATTAACGGGACCCCCCTCCTCCTCTCCCGAGTTGTACTTTTTTTTTAAAATTGTTATCATCTATCAAAACATTATATAGATTTATAAGGTCGGGTGATGCGGGGTTATCGGGTCTTATTTACACTTCAATAAATTATCAATTAGTAGTCTTTTCATCGTAAAAAATACAAATAAAACAAAATGTTTCATTCTTACGTTTGTGTTTTGTATTTGCTTGCATAATAACATGTATTTATTAGTTATTATCTCTAAAATGTATGCGGAAGTCCGAAAAGAAAGATTGTAATAATTATGTATTTGCTAATTGTAATAATATGAATCAGTGGAATTGTAATAATATTTCCCCTTTCTTCGTTCTTTCGGTCATTCCAAAAATCTTCTTTGATATATGAAGAAATGATCGTTTCAATTTATTGTTTTCCGTAATTCATCATATCGCTCAATATTCAAGCGCTTATAACCACACGGACAAACTTACCTCACCTTTATTGATGCACTAAACTTAAACGGAATTCGTGCCTTATTATAGATAATCTCTAGTATATATAATGATCTTATGAGAGTGCTTATAAGAGTGTCACAAAAATGAAAGTCCTATCTCAAAAATATTAAGTAATTATTTTTTTTTGTACCCAACAACCCTCGATGATCAGAAAGATACGGATGTCTGGAAACATGCTCCCGATTGCACAATATGGCAGCTAGCTAGTCTATAAGAAAAAAATATTATGTAAGTAGGTTATTATGGTTTGCCTTTAGAAGTTAATAAACTAAAAGTTTGCTAAGCAATGTTCCTCAATACGTCGATGTAAGGGTATACCTTGATAATTTTTATTATTTTGTAAAGCTGCCGTGCAAAATGTATCTTCCCTTCCGTTGGCATTGAGCGATTCAATTAAAGTTTTTATCCATAAGCGATACAATGAAGATATGCACCGTCTCATATTCAATCATCTCTAAGATTTGAACATTTCAAAAAAGTCCAACTGATTCTTTATTCTTATGAAGATCGTCATAAAACAGCAGTCGGCGACCCGAAGCTCGCGGGTAGCGACCCGGGTTCTCAGGTCCACGCTAAGCATAACTAACACTTGCGACTTACTCTAAAGTGCTCGATAATCAAAATATACACATACTTTATGCTGCATTATTGAAATTGCTGAGAAATAAACATACATTAACATTGCACCTTTTGTCCTAAGCGAGCCATTCTGAGGACCAGTTCTTAGTAAAAAGCATGTTGACCACCTTTTTAAAATAACATTTAAATATGTCTGTCACCGTACATTATAATATATTGATGAATCAGTGTAATGATACAGTTATAAATACATGTAAATAAAAATACATTCGTTGATATAATTGAGGATTTTGACTGAAGGCGCTCGATGGGATTTCAATGTCAAATTTCAAGTTCATTCGTTCGCTTGGAATGACTGAAGATGTCGAAAGGCAAAGCCCGGGTCGCTAACTTCAAAAATCACGAAGGACTAAGGAAAGTAAATTCGTCGGTCGATTAAAACATATTGCATATATCTGACGACATAGAATCTGCTAGAAACATCATGAATGCAAAGAACCGTATATGTATTGAGGTTTTTTTAGCTAAATTGAAAACAATAAAACGTTATCTCACACATAAATCGATCGACACATTGCAACCTCGTATCCTTGGCACATAATTAATTAATTCAAATGTTCTAGTCAATTCACAAAGACCTCCTAATGTGACCGGTTAAAAAATACTTATCGACAGATCTCACAAAACCATTTTTGGTCAATAGTCGCGAGCGCCATCTTTAGGTTAAAAACCTTAGATTTATTTTAGATATTCCTATCTTATGATCGTATTATCTGGTCGATACTACATTCAAAAATCCCGATAATTATAACAAACACACTTCATTGATACTCGCTAACATACAATTTTCGCAAATTTACATTTTAATAGCAATTTGACTTGGTGATCCACTTATATTTTTGTATATAAACGATACAAACTATTTACTACGCATCAGTTCAAGTACATCCGTGCACTTGAAATGCCTGAAGATGCCGATAGGTGAAACCCGGGTCGTTAGCGACAAAACTCATAGGAAAGTACAAAATTCAAACAATTCAAATTTGATATTGAAATTCCATCAAGCACCCTCAGTCGAAATCCTTAATTATATCATTTTCATGTTCAAAAATCAATGTTTCGTCACATCGATACTTACTAGTCTTACCATGTATGTATGTATGAGTTTTTTCGGAGTACGGAGCAATATCAACTTGAAATTATTTATCTGAGAGTAATCCATGAAGATGCCGAAATGCGAAACCCGGGGTAGCGAAGTAAAATTAAAACGATTTAAAATTCATCAAGCACCTTCAGTCGAAATTCTCAATTAACACAGGTTTTTTTTTCTCTACGAGAATCTCGATAGGTTTATCCAAAATGTATTGATAGTTTTATATTCCATTCATAAAGTATGTCCGTTATCATTTATCTGCTTTGTCTGGCGCGAAGCGAAGTTTTTGCCATTAGTAGTTTTGGCAAAAATACCAAACTGGAAATGCTGCGAGTGTTGAAATGTTAAATTCTTTCCCATTGTTTGTATCCGAGGGGATGCGGGGGGATGAATGGACGGCTCGCCGAGAACAGGCTTGACCGCTCTCTAACATGTCGTATTCGGAAAGAATATTTTTAGACAGCTATTATTTTTGCCTATTTACATAATATTACAATAAGATTTAAAAATATTCTGATGGGCGATGGCTTATCATATCTTGATTTCATGTATTCCTCTCCAAATGTGTATCATACAATAATAGAAATCATTTCTGGTTTATTCTAATCCTGCCACTGTATTATTTCATCCAAGGCCAGCCTTTTTCTATGTCTGACTCTTTTATGTTGTTGCTGGGTCAACATATATACACAAATCTTCTTCTACATATATATCATATTCCACGTATTGTGTTACTAATTGTGACGTGTTTCGTCTCTTTCAGTGGCATATTCGGACTAACTATCACTTACTAATTGATTTAAGTCTAGTAGTCGATGGTTTTCGCCAACAGCCAAATATCCGCATTGCAGGACTCTTACCCTAGTCGTGTTCTTATGATCGAATCTTACCCGGCCTTGATTGGAGGCTATTGCCAGGCGACTGAAACTTTAAAATATGCATTGGGTTAAAAAAAAAACCTCATGTTCAGAAATGAATTGGCTCGTCTGTTCGGCTATGCTGTTCACCTTTCGTGTTCGCTTTCGGCGGCGTTGTTTCTGCGAGACTTGCTAGGCAGACAAAAGAGCGTGAGACACCGACTCTTCTCTTAGATCTTAGACCATAGTCGCTCCCTCAGCGGAGCACATAGCCACATCGCTGCGCGTCCGAGCTTCCTTATCGCTTTGTTCCGATGACGCATCATCAAAATCATGACGAATTCATCCTGTGGACAGTACCCGGCGATTGTCTATTATATGGAACATTAAATCCCACCGAGAATCAGACACCGTTGAACCTCTTTGAAATCTATCCTCAGTAAGAACGATTATTCACGAGTATCATACATAAAATCGGACGGAACATTACAGTGCTATCAGTGCTATAGTTATTTACCGATAGTTTACTTCATCAGTAGGTTTTATTAAATTCTGTCGGTAGTGATGTCTTTAAAATTTCCATTGCGGCTGACGAACGTTCCGCGCGCAAATCGGCCATTATTATTCTCATGAAGCAAGAAGGCCGCGGCACACTTCACTCCCTCGTTCTCTCGTCGCTCAATACTCGGCGGCCTTTCGGAAGGTCGATCCCTACCTGTGCACTGTGCAGTGTGCATCCCGACCTGGCGCACGCATTTCACCGAAGGTACCACTCACTCGTTTGACAAAACTTGCACTCTTCCACCGCCTGACTTCACTTCAATCTGTCGTTGGCATTCATTAAATTTCTTCTTCGATGCTATGCATAAAATACTTGATCTCTTGAAGTCTCGGATCAAATATTTGTTAAAATATCATTGCGTAAAACGATGTGAAAATCACTATTTTTTTCTCAAATGAGTTAAATATTCACGCCGAAAAGATCTTCACGAGTATGAACTATGAGCGAATTTCATTAACCACCGGAAGAAATTTTCGTTTGCTTAGTATGAGAGACTCTTGCTGACATAATTATCTCTTACGCGTAGTCTTATGGCGCTACGCAGTGCAGCGTGAACTTATCGCATTGAAGTATGTTAGTCAAAATTATTGTACAAAAGTCAAGTTTATTTTTTGAACCCAATGCAATTGTACGCACAGTAATAATAAATGTATTGCGCATGGCGAATGAATGACTTTTTGATGGAGGTCACGCTGAAGGTGTGAACTTCCAATCCTCCCTAGATAGGCAAGAAATTCAAATAAATAAAACACATTTTTTCATTAACTGGGACGCGTGTGTGATATTCGATTACTGAAATAGAACTTGTCAGTGGTGAGTGGGTAAACAAGACCACTACTTTTAACCTTTCAGTCCATCGCCATTGTTAGACCTCATCGTACGCACTGGTGTAGTGACTCTAGTTTATTATTGCGTTACATATACATAATTAACCAGTGTCACCTGCAGTGACGGCTGGTGACGGGGTGCTGGGGTGTGCAAAAGGAAGATTCAACTATTTTTCCGTACTACGGAAGAGAAACAGTTGGTATTGTGAACATCTGAATTGAAAGTCCATGCTATAGAAGTGTTTTAAAATCCAATGAATAGGAAAGAACTCTTGCAAAAATGGTTGAATCTTCCTTTGCACCCCCCAACACCCCGTCACCAGCCGTCACTGGTCACCTGCCAAGTTTTTGAAATGTCCAAGAAACATTGCGGCTGAAATAACCGCATTGCATATTTTGCAGGGACAGCTCTTTCAATGGTGCGATAGTGCACTGATCCCCAATTTATATTTAAGCAATAAACGATACCAATCCGAACTTCATCCTTCATAGGTTCCATCTCGGAATATACCGTAAGTATCCGCTCTCGTTGAAACATTTCTGATGAGATTCCACGTAGCAGAAATGTTGAAAAAAGTAAAGTTTCCTCATTTTATTTTCGATTTAAATACGATGTATACAGTTGTTGCAAAATATGTAAACGTGCCATAATTACCGTCGACGGTAACGTAAGTGTTTCTAATTTGAATCATGGTATTGACGAAATAGGCATATATTATGTGGTATAATAAATTGTGTCAAAATGGCAAGTCGATGATTTTGATGGCGCGTGTCTCGTACGACGCTCGCACTTGCGTCAAGATTAGGTGGAACATTCAGTTTTTCTCTTGTGTAAAATCGGATGGTAGCAGTTTCAGGATTTGGTTAGCCGAAGCGGCACTAGGTCAACCGAATAATGTTGAAACACATATTGAACGCATCGATTTCCATGTATTGGAAATAGTATCTATAAAAAACGGCGATTCCGTTCCTTTGCGATATTAGAATAAGGCAATAATTCAGGGCTGTGGAATCGTTAAAATAAAGTTCGACTCCGACTTTTTGACCGAAGTTGATGTGTACCAATAGTATACTATGCAATCCATATTATGTGGGATGTTTTATTATTAGTGTTTTTTTGTGCAAGCTATTTGCTATTATTTCAAACTATTTTTATGAAAGTGAATATATTCTGAAAAAAATGCGATTCATTACAAACCTTAAAAATTGTGACAAGGTATTTTTAAATATATTTACCACTTGTATTTTATATATGTAATAAACTCTCAGTTTGTTGCAATGTAAAAAAATACATATGATCCGCATACCGTTAATTTACCGTACTATTCGTCTTTCCTTAGTAATCGTATTGTATTCGTATTGTTCACACTGTCAGTAGAATGTTCAATGGGATTATTTTGAGGTCGAAATGAAACGGGAAGGCAATGCAAAATCCGCCCATTGATAAATGAATAGAGCGCGGCGCACGACGGCGTAACGTAACTAATAACGATCGAGGGGCTGAGGTGGGGTGATTATTTATTATTTACATATTTTCTTTATTACTTATTTTCCACAGAGTGCGCGAGGGTAGGAAAATGCTGCTACAAACTTATCGGGCAACATTGAAAATAAATCATCGATATAATTGTTATTTATATAATTTAGTGAAGATCAGTAAATATCGTAAGATACATGTTAAATTATTTACTATACTATTCGTATTCCTCAAAATCACTTGAGGATTGGTCGAAGAACGATGAATATTTACTTGAACACGTTCGCTTTCATGGATTCGGCAGTTACTTAACATTGATTAGTTAGTTATTCCACCTTCCACCGGTTCCAACGTTAAAATCATGCAATTGAATAACAGCTGATATTGTTATACTAAACAAAAATTGGTTTGACAGGAAATAGTGTGAATACATACCCGTTCTGCTTTTATTGAAATTCCCTGTGAAAGTGCTCGCGTTACGAGCGGCGCAACGAATTGCTTTCTCGGATATACAATATAATAATTAGAAAAAATATCTAGGTATATCTAGATACTAAATATGCGACAAAAAGGCAACTCGAAAAATATAAGCCGTTAAAACGTGCTAAAAACACAGGGACCCTTGGGATTAAAAGGATTAAGGGCGCCAATGGCATGATTAAACCGTGACCTAATTTTCAATAAATTAGTTCATTATAAGAGAAACGCATTACGTGGTCAGATATTATTTGTGGAATCCGAACATTTTCAAAAAAACGTTCAAAATAGCCATAATAAACCCATTACGTTTTCTCACCTGGTTCATATTGTTTGCTTTTATTTGTAAGAATTGATATTACCCCCTTTTAATTCCTTTCGCAGAACTTTCGTTGGATTGAGCACTCGACGTGGATTATAAACATTAAGATTTATCAAATGCACTTATTTTGGTTTTTACTTTGCTAATGATTATTCATACTTAATTGATTTTTGATTTAATAGCTTGCATTGCTAAGAGGTCTTCAACATTTTAATTATAATCTATTTTTCTTACTTTTTGCTTCAATTTATTTGCTTTGTTATAATACCAATTGTTTGTCATACCTTGTAATTATTACTTAAACTTTGTATAAATATCACTGTTTGTTTGTTGTATTTATTATCAGTTGACAATGCTCACCATGAGCGAAACCGGTCCTGATCCAATAAATTTTACGTGGAAAAAGTACTAAAAATGTTTTATTATTTTTATTACCTGGTTATGTTTGTCATAGATTATATGCCGTAGAAATATGACCATGCAGGATGGCACTGTGAACATGAGCGGGAGCGGCCACTCACTCATTCATTCATTCATTCATTTTCCGCTATGCATTTAGATAAACATTGGCAAACATCCGCCTCTCGTCCTGTCGGCTTTCTTTTGTTTCTCGTATGGATATCAGCTATCTTGTCATAATATAATTAAATTGTTTTTTCTTTTTAATTTTCTTAGCAGATGATAAACGCTCCTCGCTGATAATGAATCTCGGTATTATTTTACTTCCATTCATTCATTCTTTATAAGTAGTCGCTCACTTGACTCCAATCCTTATCAGCTAGCTGGCCATTGTCATTTAATATCTTCTCTATATATATAAAAATCTCGACACAAATTTTTGTCGCCGAACTCCTTCGAAACGGCTCGACCGATTATTATGAAATTTTTTATGTATATTTGTTAGATATGAGGGACGGCTGTGAAGTATATTTTATACCGCTAAGTGAAGGATGTCCCTATCAGGACTTATTTTAACATTTCTGATATCTGTCATTATTTATTATTTATGTTGTTGAATCACAGATGGCGCTATCACGCGCATCAAGTTTGACATTTCATTCGGCATTTGTTTTGTGCGAACGAAGTGCGTGTTAAATTTTATACGATTTATTTTAACGTAATTAATTAATTAATTTAATTAATTAATTTATTGTGCGTATATTACTGTGAACAATGCCAGCAAGACGCAAGGGGTCCGATTTGGGCCGTCGAACGAATAAAACAACAAACACGCGAAACATTAGAGCAGCAATAACAGCTAACCTACAACAATTGACCAGTCAAGCACGCCGGTTAAGATCCAACGGCGATTTACATCCGCTTCGTTCCTTCGTCTCGCATTCGAGTACGAGCCAGATATTGAATATTTCGCTCATCCAAAAGTGCTGATCGGGGTTATGGACAAAGAATGTCCCCATTGTCATGCGCTCAAATTTAAACAAGAATCAGCAGGCATGAGTTGCGCTTCAGGAAAAGTGTAAATACCAGAAATTGAGACACCACCAGAACCATTGAACGGCTTGCTCATCGGCACGGATCCAGATTCAAACCTGTTCCTGAAGTTCATTCGCACATTCAACTCATGCTTCCAAATGACTTCGTTCGGAGCAACAGAAATAGTTCACAATACTGCGGCGAATGGTCAACAATTCCATTCAACATTCAAAATCAAAGGCCAAGTGTACCACAAAGTAGGCTCATTACTGCCAATGCCAAACGAACCACATAAATTTTTACAAATCTACTTTATGGGCGGTGAGGACATCAATCGTGTCGATTCACGTTGCGGCTACAATAACCTCAATTCGCCTAATTCCAGACGCATCGTCGGCGAACTGGACGCCCTATTGAATGAGTTAACGTTCCGACACCATATTTATTAGACAAAAAACGTCCCGATTCACCCCGTTTCAAAGCATTGATTATATCCAATTTGTCTTTTAATGAAACTACGACACGTTTTCTCTTCGTTGACATATCGGTAATATTAAAAATAAATATGAAAATCGTGATCAATTTTTCAAGAAATAAACGTTCAATGCGCATCGAATTTGGACGATGACTAACCCATATTTTACACAGGACTTATTGTTAGAACAAATGCAACGATCAAAATATTAAGACTGCATTCCATACGTAGTGGACGCAATTCGCCACGTGCCTAACAGCAAATTTGTAATATTTTTGTTTATTTTGACCAATCCGGATAATCGAGGTTCTACTGTATTTCATTTCCCTACTTTAGGATAACAATATATTACTTTTTTTAAATTTACATTTAACTTTTAAGAGATCAAACAATGAATATGTCCGTTCCTTTAATGAAATACATTGAATTGAGAAAATTAATGGTTGGTTTTTTTTGTTTTTATCAGCGGTCATCGTCTACAGCGCTCCATTCCTCTTTCTGTCATAGATCCCCACATCCCCACACACTTACAATACATTCGTTATTTTTTACTTAACAACCAAAATATTCACTAGAAATAATTTATATGGCAGAACAACGTTTGCCGGGTCAGCTATCTACATATTTATATAAAACAAAGCCGTATTAGTTACACCACTTATAAGCGGACGGCTGGACCGATTTTGATGATCTTTGATTTTTTGGCTCTGCCACTGCCCCGAACAGCAGAATCAGTATTTCAAAATCCCAAAATATCCCATTAGATCAAGCTCATTGGATTGGCATTGTACAATTTACAACTGAAGGTTGGCTCGGTAGTCATCTTCAAAATCTGTACCAACCAAAACTATGTAACGGAACACGTTTGGTGGCGAATGTGATTCACGAAAAATGTCCTATATCATAAGGTGCTTCAATGAAGGGGATCAGCCCGAGTGCAACCCATCCAGCAAATAGTTTAACAGAAAGTAGTGCAAGAATGCTACGCGAATCATTTTCATTCTCTTCAATAAAGCAAATGCCTTGCTGCCACGTGAATTACATTCATTTCAATGTAATTAAAATACTCCATTTTGATTTTTGCACATTTATTTTGCATATTCATTTTGAGTATTGATTTTGACTTAATAAAAAACTGAATTTAATTCAGCTAATACGTTAACACATCTATTGATTCTGAGGCAGTACGAAGTTCGCCGAGTCACCTAGTTATGTATAAAGACTTCAATCGCGCTCCGTTTTTATAAATTAAATAAAAATGAAAAAAGACTAATTTATGCATTTTTTGTGTCTGATTAACTGATTATTTCGGGTTTTTATTGAAAACGCTATAAATTAATGACACTTTCTTAAATACGATGACGCTTAGCGATTCTTTGGCTTAAATCGCAGTACTTCTCGGTTACATTTTATGGTATGAGTAAATTACACGTGTATACCGTATGTACTTTATACATAATAAATGGCACTTTCTGCAAATGCTATAATCAAATCTACCTTTCAACCGGTAAATTAAAAAATATCAGACAATTCGTTTAGATAATTACTCAATCTTCATCATCCATATCTACTTCTCGCTTGTATCGGTCATCGGTGCACCGCGTAAATCCTACGCAAGCTTCAATCTCGAGAGGAAGCGAATACAGACTGACTCTCATATTGGGGTAGCATCCTATTTTCTAGACCAAGAATAAGAGATCCATTCGTACTGAAGTTCGATCGGTGAGGTGTAGACTTTTTCTGAGCAGCCGTTTGACTAAATATTAACTTAATTGTAAATGATTTTGAGTGTCTTAAGCTATACGCTGCCAAAGTAGTAGCGTAGTTAACAAATAAGTAATTCTGATTGAACGATTCTTTCTTTCTTGATTCAGGCTTTCTCCTGTTAATCCATTTTCTCTCCACCACTCGTTTAAATTTATTCTGGTTATTTGATATTTCATCTTACACTTCGTCTACAATTTCATTCAATATATATTTAAGCAATAGATTCATTTCAACACGTTCATAGCGAACTATTTACTTACTCTAAATCAGTGGTTCTCACGAAAAAATAAGTGGCCACATTATAAACATCAACGGTCCACGGTATGGATGTGTCTAACAATATCAGTTAAATTTACTAAAAAAAATGGACCGACTCATTAGCTTATAATAATAAATAAAATACATTGTATTTTTTTCATTAAAAGCGGAAAATATTCAACAGTTCTCTCTTCCAATGCAAGCCGCATCGCCCCTCTTCTAAGTTTGGATCTATCAGCTGCAGAGACTCCAATTCGAGTATCGAATGCTCGATACTCCATTTTTCAACATCTGAAAAGAAACAGTTAAAAATAAATCAATTCTTCGTTCGTCTTATCGAGTTCCAGATTTAAGGATTGAAGGCGCTGTATGTTGTAATTTTGAGTTCCAAGTACTATTGCGCTATACATTTTGATTTCATCATTGATTTTACATATAGACCTATACATGTTTGACTATTTACTTGTTTGTAAAAATACATATATTTTTAATATCAATATTTACCATGACGCAGTCGGTGGCCGCCTTGAGGATTTCGACTGAAGACGATTGGTGGAATTTCAATATCAAATATAAATCATTTGAATTTGGTAATTTTCCATAATAATCTTAATTAATCCCTCAATGCGCGCGAACGACCCATTAAGCCTTTTTCATTTCGAAAATGTGTCTTTGTAGCGGAATGAATTAAAACGGTAACTACTTACATTATCAAAAGTGTCTTTATTAAAAATAATGCCTAATTTAGAGGAAATTATATTTTCTAGTATGATAAGAGCGGCAGATATATACATACATATGTATGTAGATAAATGACTACCTGAATGTACAATAATAATTATTGTTATCTCAATTGCGCATCGAGTGAATCAAGTGAAGTACTCTCCTGGACCAGTTATCGTTAAGAAAATATTAAGAATCATAATGGTATCGGATACTTAACTTGTTTCTTTGGCCGTAACATAATTATTATTGCGCGCACGAACGAGCACATATTGTGTGACAAATGTCACGTAGGTTATTTAGATGATTAGAGTACGTTTCTGTGAATCGCGACGCCGATGGCAAAGGTTTTCTCGTGTGTGTAATGCGACTGATTCTCTCTTCAAATGCTTTTCTTCGTCCACAGCTGCGCTGCGGTCGTATGAGTTTACAAATGGTAGATGACACGAGTGTCTGACTGCCGCATAGGAGATTTGAAATCTACTCAGCCGCTGTAATCTCTTTACCGTGCTTTATGATCATGATCGCGATCACTTCTCCAATATTCTTAATTCAGTCATACAACTGACGTATTGCGTCTTCGTTATAACGCGATGAGGCAATACGCCAATGAAACAAAATGGTAGAAAGCAAAATGTGCTGTCTAGATGAGTGCGCAACTGCGTGCGCTCGAGTGATCCTTATCGCCGTAAATGTATGTTATCAATAATTATTACTGTTAGAGCGTACCTATATTTAAATTGCAATTAATTATCGATTGCACTGCAACATTTCAATTGAAATAATAATATGAATTCAATTCAAGGTGACATACATCGGCGTGTTTCTAAATAGCGTCCCTTATCGAACCACCGGCAGTTGCTTTTCTATTTGAAACAGTATGTCCTATGCTTTGGCTTTACCTATTATTGCCACTACACTGATACCATATTAATATAATTTATACATAAATTAACATAAACATTACAGTTTGAGAAATAATTGATTACTTGCTATCAACTGCAAACTAAATCGAAACGCTGTGCGGTAATCCCCGTACGCAAAGTCCTTAGATAATTTTGAATCCACCGCTGCGTTATGCGCTTTATACCCTCCTGCAGACTTTATGGTAATATCATCATAATGACAACTACCTTTTAGCTGGTGTAAAGTTTTGCACTTTGCCCTCCCCAACATCTCTTCATTTATCTTCGTGTCTTATCGCAAATTAACAATACTTACATTTGTATGCTTACACTTTGATAGCAATTGAAAAAAAAATGTTCAAATTGAAAAAGTGAGCAAAATGAGCACAGCCATTCTAATATTTCCATAGTGTCCAAGCGAGTAACTCGTACACGACACAGAATATGCCGTTTTGACTAGCTTACACTGAATGTCTATGAAGCATATGGCCACAATAAGGTGCCTGCAAGATTATCCGTCCACCGCTGGTCTCTTTGCTTTATCTTTATTTTGTTAACATGGACATCAACACCCCTGATAAAAATCGCCACTTGGGCAGTATATGTTAGGTCTGTGCTTTCATCCAATGCTATATATAGCATAAAATAATGAACTTGGATGGTCGATTTCTCAAATTATCTTAAATATGGTTTCCAATGTCGTCGAGATGCCTAGTAATGGTTTGACGAGACAGGCTTATTTTTGAGGAGGCCGTTTTGTTTTCTGGGCACAAAATTTGAACGACACTCTCCAAACATTCCTTAATCATTTCTCCATCTGAATATGGCTTCGATTATTTTGCTAGTACATGACTACTGCATAACTAGCTTTTAAATAGCATGTTGACTCTTGAGCCGCTCTAGTCAATGACCTTGTTCAGAAAGTTTATTTTTTAATTCATTTACTTGGGCTTGTCGAAATTTCCCTTCGTACTTATCAGACTTATTAGCATGTTTAGTCTCGTAATGCCGTTTAATGTTATAGTCTTTCAAGACAGAAACAGTACGACAGCGTTGCGAGCTTCTGCAGACTGGCGGTCGCACGACGTATCCCGCTCCGCATCCCGCATTCACGCTCAAGGCTATCCAGGCTATCCACGCAATATTGGCGGGCGGGCTTTTTTAAAATCAGCTTAACGTTGTGATTGTTTGCTTACACGAATAATATAATTGCTTTTGTCAAGAATTGAAAGCCGAGACTTCAGAAACCTTAATACGAACTAGGCACGTTGGAATGTTCTTTTAGTAGTTTTATATACAATAAAAGAAATAAGTCCGCGGGCCCCGCGTTGGCCACCATTGTTCTACAGTATAGGAATATAATGATGGAAAAATCAACTGGAGCAAAGCTTTTCTATATTTATTCCAGGCCTTTTCTGCAAACGTTTTTTATAACAACGTTGAGCTATGTTATATTGCGCACATCGAACTGACGTGAACCATCGAATTGGTAAATCATCAAGAGTTAGATCTAGGGCTTGCAATTTACCGTCAAATTCCAATAACCGGTAAACGGTAAATAATTTCACCCATTACCGGTTTACCGGCTATTTACCGGTAAATGAAACAAAATAGATAAAATAACTATATGTGGCTACTTTTACTAAAAACGGTATCCTAAAACGTAAAGAATTTAAAATACGTTTCATGAAAATAACAATGTCATGAAATGCACTTATATGTGTGTCCTTTTTGTTTAACTGAGATACGGGAATGGGAGATCAGATAATCTTTTATTTGCCACATAAAGCTTGGTTAAGTTAAATTACGACTGTAATATTTGGTTTACCTGTCTGTGAGAAGTTTATAAGCTTAACTATTAGTTTATCCATTAACTAATTGACGTATGCACATATGTAATTCATACATTAGATGTATGCATGCATACTTTGTATACAAACACCTACTAATAACAAAATAATATAAAATTTATTGGTTTATAGAGTTTATTAAAAAAATGTTTATTTTTTTTGGTATAATGATTTTTCAGAATTAAAATATGCTTTCATGAAACAAAACATATCAATACTTTCGTTTTTAGACTTCACCTAAATTTTGTACATATTTGTCCTGCAGATGAAAACGCTCGTTCTGATTCAATGCTAGTTGGTCGGCAAGTCATCAGATGTTCAAATGTCTAACACGATTTTTTCCGAGTTTCAAATATGACATTTCTCTCTGAATAATATTGTTAATATCTTTTTTCGGTTTATTCACTTTATTTTTGTCATTTATTTGTACACTTTTTTAATTATTGCTAATTTAAGCTTTTCCTCCAGCGTTAATATTTTGACAATTTCTATCTCATCTTCTTCTCTGTCGTTTTGTTCAGAAATTTTATAATTTTCATCCCTTGAAAATTCATGCTTAGTTATACCTATGATTTTCGCCATTATTGTAGTTTTATTTGTTATATTAAATATTCCATATGTATCCAAATCATTAATTGTATCAGGATCACTAAGATAATTAATCACATCGGAATATATCGTTCTTATTTCCTTTGTTCCAATTATTAGCTGTTCTTTAAGTTCCATGGCTAAAAAAGAATTGAATTTAGACAGTTCATCAAGCATAAAGTTCAATGTTATGCCGGCTGTATATAGATTTATGTCTTCACGACACAGAGCTTCTACAGCTACTTTTACTGGTGTAATGCCGATATTATGTCCGAGGTATAACAAATTCGATTCCGCATGCATATGTATCACAATAAACCTTCATTATAATATGCCTGTATCTGTCCGTAATTCGCGATAAAATCATTTCCGGTAAAAACCGGTAAATTTTCCAATTTACCGGTAATTACCGATGGTGTATTTTGGCCTATTTACCGGTAATGCAAGCCCCTAGTTAGATCACCTGCCAGCACAATCATTACAATCACTACAAGTGAGTCATTCATTGTCGACTCCGATAAACTTCTCAGAACAATCCATCATTCGAACGGAAATCCTTTTAACATTATATCCGCAAAAGTCACATCTGTCTGTTCCTGATCTGACCTGACAATTATCTGTGCGATGCGATCACAGGTATTATAATATAAAACACTTAAAGAGTTGACTGACTGTCAATTATTGGGGGAAAGGCATTATTTTAAATAGATTTAAAAAACATCAGTCCTTATCCGATATCCGAGTATTTTTTTTTAACCATGTCCGCTCCCAACTTGGAGCATATGGACTCCTCGCGGAGTTTATCTCAACATATATTTTTCTACGAGAACTGCTTGTTACTCAGTTGCTGAACCTGTCTTTTTTCGAAGAGAGTAGGGGATGGAAAGGATACGAGGACTCGAACAGGACTCGCTCTCGCTATGCGTCGCTCTTTGGGAATGGATAGTTGGGAAGGGGTTTTCAACAACACAAACACCCATGCCTTGGAACAGATTTAACGACTAAAAACACCCGCTCGTACCGGGAATCGAACCCGGGCGGTGCGGCACAGCTAATATATTTATTACTTTGCCACGGACCGGACAAAAGTAATATATACAAAATAATATACGGGATACCTATTATTTCGGGAATATAAATGAAACGATTTCAATCTTCAAATGTATCGAATCGTAGAATACTAAATCCGAATAGGCAGTCTAACACCTAGTGTTATTTGGTCCGCGTGTGAAAAGCGTGAACTCTTTTGCTTATTGGTGCTCTGACGGATATCGTCCGCGGCCGATTTCGGATTGCGGCCAAAATTTGCGAGTCGATTTGGCCGAGTCCGCGACGTCCATCTCTCGTTGGGCCGTTTATTGTGCGTTCCGCACTATCCTCGCGCGCGTTTTCGATTCGAAGCACGTCGCGTTTCTATCGGACCACACAATGTCGCCTCCGGGCGAGGACTCCTCGACAATTGACACTGAATTCCTTTTTTGTTTTGATCGTTTGTTATTTTTGTAAAAATTAACAGTCAGCAGAAACGTGTCGCCGTCCATCTGTTGCCTACAATTATTCCTTGTGCGGTATATTCAGCTGTGTCGGGGAATGCTAAATGTAAATTTAGCATCTTTTCTGTGCCCACAGTTGAAAAATATTTTTCCCGATGACTTCTAATATACTTGTTCGTGTGGCGGTCTTCCGCCTCAGAGTTGCCGAAACGAGACTTTTAGTAAATAGGCTTCCTATTCAAACATATTCAAATTGAAGTTGGGCCCGATCGGACCGCCGAAGCCCGCATGCAACATAACCAATATTTAACTGGCGTATTGAACAGATAATGGCTGAAAACTTTATTTTGTGAAATTTTTGGCACATACCTTGCTTAAATATATAAAAAATAACATGATTTGTTAATCAGTGTGACTGAGTCTCAGAATTGACATCATTTCTATTGTCAGTGCAATATGGTTATCTTTGTATTGTACTATTATGATACTAATAGCGCATTTCCGCAATGGGGCGGGGCGGGGCATGCGCCGAAGTCGAAAGAATACATATATTATTTAAAGTTATTAAAATATTGTAGGTGCGGTAAGTAATAAATAGTGAGGTAGAATTTTGATAAAGATATTGCAAGCGTTTTTCTCGCTCAATTATTTAAATAGATGAGAACAGAAACCGTACCGATGGTTTGGGTAAAATGTGGTTGCATATGCAGTATGGCACCTAATTATGTAAAACTTTATCGGTACTGTATTCCTATTAGTTGTAAGGGTAACCTTTCTGGCTCGTTTGATACTATTTTGCAATAGCGGCCGACTTAAAGAGTGAATGACTTGTGGCGGAAAGGAAATACCTTCGATTCTTAAATATTATTTTGATTTCCTTCCTCGTTTTGTGGCCGAGCCGAGTTTTTTTAGTGCTACGATTTCAAGATTACCTTCTTAAGTACCTTTTAAACTTTTCCACGTATGCTGAGCAGTGTGGTCAAGCGGCTGGGGGCGGGAATCCGTTACAATCTATTCATGTGACGTTCCGATAGGGCCCGTCCCGCAGGCTTTCTGCTCATCGTTTAAAACATATGAATTATGTTTTGTTTGATTTACTTGTGGATACGTTGATTTCGTTATATAGGATCTAAATAAAAGTATCATTGCAATTAAAATTCCTGGCATTAACTTCTATAGAAAACAGTAACTTACCTTCGTTCGTGTTGCTAGAGAACAATTTTTTTATGAATGCATTAAGACTTAATTATTTTCTATGAATTCTAAGCCGTTTATTTACAATCTATTAATTTTTGAACCGTTATTTCGCTCCCTTGCAACGTGGCCGAAAGTTACCGCTTCGTACGTGAACGTGTCGATATTGTTGCTCAATGCACAAAAGAGAAGCGTTTGGTTGACTTCATTAAGTCATACTTTTTTCTAAATTCAGTATTTAGTCATAATTTTTATATTCTTGTTTGTCACGTAAAAATTTCAATAAATCGTTAATTTACGGCGGTGTAAATTTCAGTTGGTATTGACAAAATAAAATAAAATACATATTTATTCCACCTAAGAAACGATCGACTCGTCTTAACAATAAAACAATGTTTGGATCAATTGCGTCATAAATTAATGTGAATGATGAAATATTGATCGCTTATTCTTTAAATAAGACTTTTGACGGATGTACTTCCTGCCTGCCTAGATCAGCGGTTCGGTGACTGAACTGCAACTCTGTGCCCACATTATTTGATACTTGAATTCCACGTCTGCATCCGGTTTCGTTTTGATTATCACAGTTGTGGACAACTCAACGCTCTTGCTCCATAGCCAGCTAGCAATGCGTTTCTCGTAATTTGTACAAAAACGATTACGACAAAAATAAATGTAAAAATATTTTATATTGCTATTACAAAAAATAAGTGCAGTCAATTCATAAGGAAAACCTACTCGAGTGTTTGAGGAATTGTTTAGTAGAGTAAAAAAGTAGGAGAGTTTTACTCTGATCAAAATCTCAATTTCATAATTTACATTACTGATAGAACACAGTACGTACCATAGCACTATTTGGTGCATAGTTTATATGGCTAACTAGCTTTTGACTTTTGACAGCAGAAAATTGAATAAAATTAATCAAGATATATAAAAAACTTACTGAAATATGCTTTTTGCGTAAATATAGATTAAATTAAATTGACTATACATTTTTGACTAATTGGTTCTGATTTTTAAAGGCACGATCTTGTTTATATACATATTGTACAATTTAGTAACCTCAATAACTCTTGATTATTGTTAAAATCGCGAATATCCAGGACAAATCACACGTTTTTAAGCCCGTCTTTCTCCGTATAACAGCACCCTTTTCAATCGGAATTTATTGTCTATGATGTCTAACATTGCCCATATAAAAAGGCATTAAAAATGTATAGATTCATTGCAAAATTAATATTAAAATGTAAAACAGGATTGCTGAAATATGAGCATGTCAAAAACGAGAAACTGGTCACTACATATTTTGAGTATCTCGGATTGACTTCGCTTACAGTATCTTTGGGCAAACGACTGAAAATTATCAGAATATTGAGGAGTTGATATGGTAACTAGCGAATAAATCTTGTCCTGATATCCGAGTTTGATTCTGTTATTTTTGACTATTTCATTAATTCAAGCCCTATTCGGTTGATAGTAATTTCTGTTTTCATTCGAAAATAGTTCGTAAGGCTTTATAAACACTGACAATATTTATTTTTAAACTCGTGATACTTCTCAAAGTGAAGGAAATCAATTGCTAATATCCTATTTAAAAGAGCAGATATTTTAGAGCTGGCGGACAGTAGAGAATCCAATTCAAGTATCGAATACTCGATACTCGAGAATACTCTACAAATACATTTGTCAAGAACTCTATACTCGATTATTTTCATAAATACTTGAGTAATACTCGTAATTTATAAATGAAGATTTATTTCGAAATTTTATTTATTTATTTAAGAAATATAAATACAATGTTTAACCGTTGCGTTTCACTGAGTCTTACGCGTGGATCTTACATTCAGGAAGTATTTTTTTTAATGTTATTGCCGTTGACTATGACGTTTTTGACTATGCTATGCGAGAATTTCTTTTGCTGCTTTTGCTTTTGATCCTTTTGACTTGTCTTATCAATGAAACGTTTATGATGACGAGAGTGTATGATGACAAGAGACAAAATATTTATTTATCATCGATTAAAATACACAAATTTGAATAATTAATATATATTTTGGTACATCCGAAACTACTCGAGTATTTTAAGATTGTACTATTCAATACTCGAGTAGTTGATATGTCGAGTAATTGGAGTCTATAGTGGATAGTAAGCTAGACAATCGTTCTTCACCTTGTTTGCGGTCAAGTATTACTGTTTAACAAGCTTAACAAAATCATATAAATCAATATATTGGTCGGTGTTGATACAACTCGGTCATATTTTCACTGTACGTCAATTCGAGATATTTTCATTCGACAGTCAATAAAAGGAATGTCAATCGAGAGCCAATAAGAAAATAACGGCCACAGGTTCAGTAGCGTACCGCAGTCGAACGAAGTTTTGTCATTTTCCAAACTTTGTATTCTCTCTGATGGATTTGGCCAAAGTTGGCTGATTTTGAAATGTCTCACCTGCTTCTTTCATATGAATTGATTGAATCTGTAACGTTAAAGTGAAATTAAAGAAATACGGCAATTTTGTTTTCGATTTGCCGTTGGACATTGTTTTAGATATTTCCACAATCGTGATCAGTGACAGCGGTGACACGCAGAGGAACGAAATAAATTAGTATTACGGTGCAAGCGAAAACAAATCAGTATGCAGGCAGCCAATTTATTTTAGATTGACGGTTAGCAAATAAAAATATGCCTCGATGGCAATATAAAAGCCATCGATTCTCCTATAAATCAATTGAGAGTCACGATCGTCAATAATTTCATCGACAAAACAATCTATCGGGTGAAGTGACCCCGCTTTATGCCATAACTTATGGAGAGACGTCGCCGCGTCGGGCGTCTGAAAGTACATTTAGTTTTCGTGGTCACCGCATCCGTAACTAATTTCGATTCAGCAGAGACCTCGTCACACCGACAAACTCCCCTCCCCCCCCTCCAATCTGCGGTTGTTCGAACGACACGCGAATAATTAATTTCTATTGAGAACTTTTCTATACTTAAACTTCTTCGATTATATAAGAGAACAGTGTGCTCTCAGTCCAATTATTAGAAGTTCGATTAATGTTATTATAATTATTAGTATATAGTATATAATATGTAATATGTATATAGATTACAGACGTACAGCGTGAAAAACTCGATACTGCGGTCGCGATGTGACGCTATACGCCTTTCAGTTTCGGGAAGATTGAGGATTTGAGTTTTTTTCAATTTTAAGACATGATTGTTTTCGTTGGTCGCACGAACTTCGCACACAGGTCGAGTAGGATTCGACCTGTGTGCATCATGGCGAGCAGATATAAATTTAGAATTTCGACTGATGGTGCTTGATGGAATTTCAATATTAAATTTGAATCGTTTCAATTGTGTACATTTCCATGAGTTTTGTCTTTAATGACCAGGGAAGTAAAATAGCAAAATTCAAACGATTCAAATGAGATATAAATTGCTGGAAAAATTGAGCGCGGGCGCGGGCACGGATTTGATACGTTTTGGCGACTTTAACTTTTTACTAACAAAGTCTTTAAATACACTAAAACGGGGTGAATAGAGACAAAAACAAGGATTGAACTTTAGCACAAATTTACTAAGTATCCAATGATTTTTTTACTATTTATATATGTATACTTCTTTACAATGACTGTAATACTATCCATCGAATGACAAACCCAAACCAACTAAATGATTGGCCAAAATTGAAACAAACGTGTTTGAGTTCGATGCCAGTGCATCCTTACTTTTTGACCTCTTATAAACTTCTCTTTTATTGCACGAAAATTAAAATCAATCATGATTTTTTTTTGGTTAGTAAGTATCGTAAAACGGAATGAATAGAGACTCGTATAGAATAGTGGATCATATATTCCAATCGTTACAATCTGTATTTTTGTCTCTATTCACCCACCAAGTCTCGATTTATCCTCTCTCGTCTATTCACCCCGATTCAATGTGAATAAAGACATCGAACAAAATTGACTGTGTCTTAATAATGATAGTGAATATTTGAGAAAATATTGTCATGAATGTGTAGTAGGACCATAGAAACAAGTTTCTAGCCATTCATATTTGAATTATGTGGCGCAGGTATGAAGATACATAGTCGTAAAGGATAAAAAGTTTCTCTATTCACCCTGTCTTACGGTACCGAAAATCTTTGTATAGTTTTTCCATCACACTTTTAGTGTAACACCCATAGACAATTTGAATAAATATATAAAATGTATATTTCCAAAGCCTACAATTTATAGTTGAAGTGAGATTTAATTTCCCACACATTGTTAAAGACAGTGTGGGCTGATCAGTCGAATGTCTATTATATATGTAGGTGGAAAACTACTCAACACTCTGAGAGGACCTGCACGGAGAAACGAAACACTCTTTTATCGTTACGAGATTTAAACGCCTACTTCACTGCCGCGTTAAGCACAGTTACCGTATCTTCATTTTGAGCGAGGGTTCATCGACTTTGGACACGCCCTTTGCATTAATCCGCGTATGGTTTAAACTTTCACCGTCTTTTATAATATATAGAACTTTCCCGACTCATTGGCAAACACCTTCTTCAAAAGATGAGCCATTGAAAGTATATTTATATTTACATAATCCCATTCTCATCTCCCTATGTTTCTATTTTATCTCCATCCGTTATTTATGATTCACCTTTCGGTCACTTCCTATGGATTATTTGACTAAAAATAGATAAAGCTGAAAGGAAAAAACAAATTATTTTTATTTCGTATCATAAAAATTACTTTTCCATAAAATAAATTCCACTGCAACATTTCCGACACATAGTTAAGGAAGCACTGAGCTTCAGATCCAAACCTCGTTTTCATGGTCGGTTTGACTGCAGTGTTCGTCAACATTTTTACATCCGCGGACCGGTGAGAATTGAACAATATATCACGAACCAGCAGCCAGGTACACATATTTAGTCGGTTCTCGATTAACGACTATCCAGACTTGCGATGAAGTATGAATAAGTTTAAAAAATCTCCAGTTTCTGTCAAATATTTAGCCGCTGGCGACCCGTCGAATATCAAAACTGGACGAATATTATAAATTTGAATTTCTCAGTTTACGTCGAAGGTGGCGGAAGGAAACCCGTTGCAAGTCGAGAACTTACTTTACACGTTTGATTTGTACAATAAATTCCAAAAGAGTTTATTGAAAGTCAAGTCAATGTAACATAGAATTTTATTTATCAACTTTTGGTTTGTGCGATTTCTGTTTTATAAGTTTTTGCGGAGCGGAAATAAACTCTCGCAGACCACTGGGATGGAAGCGTTTCATAAGGGATAAAAAACATTACATCTGTCAATCTGTCAATGAAATTGTCCTTTCTTGGCTTCCAACGCTGAACACTCGTTATTCAGTCGCTAAACTTATTAGTTAGGAATTAGTTAGTCGCTCTCGTTGGGCCATGTTTGTTAAAAACAACCAATTAATTAATTATATTGGGGATCGAACCCTCGGAACGCCAAACAGCATTTACCGCTCTGCTACAGGACCTACGTAATATGCATACTTTTTTATTGGTCGCGTCTTCCTAACCACGCATCTTTCACGTACCCCAGTGATAAAAATGAATTATTGAAATCTATTCCGATTTGCAAACATATTTCCTTGCGAAGGGCAGGTGAGATAATGTGCATTTCTGCAATAACCTCAACATGGTAAATTGTATTGTGAGATGTAGCACTACGCTTAATTACTTGTGCTGTGTCGTGCTAAAAATGTGTAAGGTAAGCGAATAAATTATAAATGCATCAAGAAAGATGTTTAATTTATCGCAGATGGTAAAGTTTGTCAGTATTATCAGACGAAAACATCAAATTGCTGGGCATTAATAAACGTCCGCCATATGCGTGTCTTTCTTCATGACTTATCGTCAGTAGCGCGAAGGAGGTATAGGATAGAACAGGGGTTCTTAGCATTATTGCGACTCCGGGCGCATTTGTGATTGAGGAGAGTAGTGACGGGCGTAGGCCGGATTCAAAAAAAAATCTTAAGTATTTCGTAAATATTTATTATTTTGTATCATTTTTTCCTAGGTAATTTCACATATGTATGTATGTGCTACATTCATGAAATATTTTTCTATACAAATGTTAAAAACACCGTACAGTTATATTTTAATGAAAACTTCTTCGATGCAATTGTGCCCGCGGGCACAGGGTTAAGAGTCCCTGGGATAGATTGTCAGTATAATGATTCAATATTATAAATCGTTTATTTCTCAGCCTGTGTTCACATTTGATTTTAGTCATCTGCAATGTGATCTTTCAATTTTCTTTTCCGGGCTTCTTTTAAAAAACTATCAAAATTACTGAGAGCAAAGATATAAATACAAAGTATATATTTCATATAAAATTTAAATTAACTTTGATTATTCCACGTATTCCACGCACAATATATTAAAATGAAATTCCACAAAGTTATCGCCGAATCCATCGAAAGTATTAAGCATATATTTTGTCAAGCATTGAGCTACCTAATATAGTTGAGAGCCATTTTAGCATCACTGCACCGTCAAAACGGCGGATAATAATTATAACAGACCTAAAAACTTTACTATCATTAACCTTATTAATGTGTCCAGTTCTCCCGATCAATTATCGAGTAAACTTATATTTTTGTGTCGCATTGTCGCAAAGTATTCATACACATTTTTGATATTCAATATTTTTTATGTACATTTATTTTATTTGGACACATAATTTACGTCATTACGGCAAAATTCAGCTCATGAGTGACATTTAAAATTCTCCGATCGATTTCGCGTTAAAAGGATACGAGTTGATTTTTCAATGAATGAAATTTTCAATTACTTCTTCGATTTGGACTTGGTTAAAATACTAAAAAAGTGTGCCAATTTCACTCGAGCAAATTAATAGCCGAAACTCGTATTTAGTCAGACGTTCTCGGCATGATAACGTCGTCTACCTTTTTATGACTTCGTAAATTGATTTTACATTATTACTTAAATATGCGTGCTTACAATTGTCAACGACACAGACACATTATTTTAACCTCCGATTCCATATATTTTGAAATTGGTGTTTTTTTTAAATAGTGATCGCTGTAAGCGTGACATAGCGGTCTCATCTGTTTTATCATGTCCGTTGGTATAATTATCTCCTGTTTTTTCGGTAAATAAGGTGTTGATAAACAGACAGGCTCCTAACACTACTCGGCGACGCCAGACGACACCGAAAACGGTTGACGATGTCTGCACTAAATGATAATTTACAGACAGAGACTCTCTCCCCTCGTATAATTATAATTGAGGATTTCGACTGATGGTAATTCAATATCAAATTCAAACCATCACTTTAGAGGTGTTCACTGTCAATACTTATGGCATTATAATAGATATAAAACCGAAACGGGGGATGTATGTCTGTAATTCCCTTTTGCATTGCTGTTGCAAGTTCAAACAAACGAATTGATTTCGCTCGCGAAAGTTTCGACGGTAAATTTGTTTCGTTATCAATGTGTGTGTAGAGACTCCAATTACTCGAGTATCGAGTAGTACATATATAAAACCGAAACGGCGTATGTATGTCTGTGGGTCTGTAATTCCCTTTTGCATTGTTGGTCATTAAGTTGCCATAAAAACGAATATGAAAGAAAATATGTTTGATTTTTTTATCGGCGAAGACATTTAGTCAAAATGTAATAAATTAGTCTTCTACTGAACTTTTACCGGCTTTTATTAATATAATAATGTTTTTATTTACGTGAAGGTATTATTTGACATTTCTTTGAAAGCAAATTAGATTTTTTCCTTGAATTTGGACATTTTAATGGGCGAGAATGGGGCTGTCAATATATGAAAGGGGCTGTGAAATGTCAATGCCAGTCTGAAATGTTCATTTTAATTCCATTTTAATTGACCTAGACTTTTGAATTTTGAAAAAAGTTGTTTCAACTTGGCCCGTCTGAATTTACGCGCCGAGCTGAACATAACCCCAAACTGGTCCGAGCGAAGCCGGGTTCGAATACTAGTAATAGATATAATATATTTTATTATTTTTAAATTCAACCGATTGAAATTTTACATATAGTTCCCCTCTCTCTCTCTTCAGATATCTGACCACTTATTCGTTTATTTCTATATACTGTGCATGATGCATGATATTAAAATTGAACATAACAACAAACCCGCATAACATTTGAAATATCAACCCCAACTCGTCAGTTATAATTACCAAAAGGTATGTTATGTATCTCTTTCTTTCTAAGCAGGCTGTTAAAGCGGTGTGAAGCTTAAGTTTTCTATCAAACTTTGATAGTGAGTTAACTGGGATTCAATTATTTTTACTTTACTTTATTATGGTTAGTTATTTTAAGAGAAAGAGAACAAAAATATTGGATCTTAAAACAATTCCACCTCGTGTAAAATAGCATTTTGAGACAAACGATGTTTGGCGTGGGAGATTTTGCTTTGTAATCTGTGCCCCTTTAGAAGCCTGGCGCCCACGGCAGAATCACTAGTCAGATGATAAAATTACCGAACCTGATTATTTTTATACAACATAATCAGTTGAGATTGCAATTCATATCGTTCAACAAATATTTTAGCACTGCCCCTCTTGTCTTAATACAGCAATTTTAAACATGACATGTTATTCATTGGCTGCTTGACTTGAGATGCACGGTCAAGTTTTAAAATCTAGTGTGGATGTCTTCGAACAAAAATCTATCGATTGAAATATCAATGTATCAAACTGTCCTGGGAATCGAACACATGAACGACGCAACTGAAGCCGACGAAGTTCACCGCTTGGTCTCGGAGGCGACATAAAAAAAACCCTGGGATTACACCGCGATAGCGGTTACATCAGATTCTTTTCTGTGATCATCTGTCGTCGATTTATTTTTCGTCGTCAATTTCACAAACTTTGCGATACCGACGACTCCGTCGCCCTTCCGTTTTCCCAGTCTTCAGTTAGGCAACATATATGTTGTGCAATGTAAACTAAAAATGGAGTCACGCAGGCAGCAAGGCAGGCAGGTATACGATTATCTGTGCTGCAATCATTTGCATAACACATCTTTTTGAATGCCCCACTGGCTGCAGTCATCGATACATGAATAATGCGGGGCCTGGTTCATTCAACTGTGTTCCGTGGATCCCCGGGTGCCCTCACATTGTTGGTATTCATTTGCCCGACTTCTCTTTTTTTCTAAAAGTTCAACAGAAGGATGAAGCTAACTAAACTAGCGGATGACTAATCGCTCTCGATAAGATTCATCTCAGGCTTTCTTGTTTTCAACAGAAGTTCATAAATTGATTAAATTGAATGTGCGAAGTTGTCCGTGCGGGACTCTCACATATTTCAAATGTGTGATATTCAAAGGCAATTGTAATGTACATTACGTAGAAAACAAGAGCAAATACATTTTTATAGATCCTAGATATCAATTCAAAATTAACAATGTGGTGTAAATTAAAATAAAATGACAGATTCGCTTCACCTGGAATAAATATCTAGTGTACGTTTTCTGTATTGTTTTAAAATGAGTCAGTCGCCGGCACTGGCGGATCCAGGAATTGTCCCAGGGGGTGGCCAGTTTGAAAATAAACACGATAAATTAAAAAATATATATACACCCAGTAACCTTTTTATGCGATTTTTTGAACGGCAACGCTACTTTTTTTTACACGATTTTTTTTACGGAATAAATGATTACCCTGCGTTTAAAGAATTGATGACGCCGAACAAAATCATGTGATATAATTGATGACTGACTATTATCATCGATTCTTTTATTTCGATTCAAAAATGCAAACATTAAAAAACATAATATAAAAAAAAATATTGTTACCAGAGTACCAGAGAGCAAAATACCAGAGAAAAGTCGCAAAAATTATAAAATTAAGTCGAACTTTCGTTTTTTTGACGTTGCAAATAGGCCCAAAAATATTCTGGCTTAATATCAATTTTCCGGAAGATATGTTACAAAGCCAGACCATATAGTCTTTTCGAACTCAAACGATTCCTTAGCCAGGTTTTCATGCGTTCTAGTGTGGAAAACCTCCTTTCAGCGGAGGCAACGCTGATTGTCAAACTAGTAAAATTCTTAACTCACAACTACGACATAATTATTGACTTATCACATGTCGTATATAGACAGTCGTGGCAAAAGAAGTCCGCGCACTTCCATTCATTTGCAAATATTTCTTCGAAATCTTTACCGATTTCCATTTTTTTATTCATTCGATTGTAAAAAATCCAGTAACCATATTTTGAAAAACAATCAATATTTGAAAGCTTCAACAGTACTGAGCCAGACCTAGTCGCGTAAGCATCTGACGAAATTATGGATAGCCGCAAGAAAACGTAATTTTTTTTTTTTTTTTTTTTAAATATTTGGCATTACAGCTTGCGCCAATGCGCCAAATATTCTGAGTTGTGAAAGTCACACGAGATTAACTCGATGGTAAATAATGTATCAGTTGTGCACAAAATCAACGATAAATAACATAACACCCAGCCCAAGATCTTTTTTTTTTCAATTGAAAAAATCTGACCTTGCCGGGGATTGAACCCGGGCCCCCCGATTGCTAGGACAAAGCTCTTGCCACTAGACCACAGGGACCGACGAGTAATCACGATTAAAGCCTAAATTGAATCAGTTTTCGGGGGAAAACTTGCCAAGTAGAAAAATTTCGCTTAGTGTAGAAAGTATAGTGTGGATTTTTTTTAAATATTTCATGAAACTCGCGCTCTGGAGGGGTATGTTTGTACCGACAGAGAGCGCTTAACAACCGACCGGGACGACATTAATATAAGAAGTATGGTTTTTCAAAAATGCTTCAAAACTGCTACAGTTTCCCATGCTGAGCTTTAGTCGACTAGTGATTTCATATGATCGATGCGAAATGTCCGTAATATTTAGAATCGTGGCACATGGATTTCCCGCTCGGCGCCTAAAAAAACAGTTCTCACTGTAAAAATGTAGGTAAGAATGGACGAAGGTGCATAAAAGTTGGACTTTGGACGATTGCAGACGAGTCATATACCCTGATGATTTCAAGTTTAACTCATGGGGACAAGACGCGGTAAGCAGCCAGGTCATCTTAAGTTTGGAGAAATGTGTGAACCAATCGTTCTTCAAAATATGGCTATTAGTTTTCTTCACAATCAGAAGAAACAAAAATGGAAATCGGTAAGGATTTCGAGGAAATATTTGCAAATGAATGGAATTGTGAAGGGTGCGCGGATTTCTTTTGCCGTAAGGGTAGTTGTTAAGCTAAATGGTCGTGAAAAAAAAGAGAACTACAACATATTTATTTAAATAAAAATTATTTGAAAATTAATGTAATTATATGTTGAATGAAAAAATTCTCCTCAGGGGGGGGCATGCCCCCCCCGTGGACCCGCCTATGGTCACCGGTAAATAATCAATTATAGAACGAAATAATTACAGAATTATCAACTGAATGTGCCGATTCAATCAGTGATCCCAGCTTGACTCCTTAAACAGAAAATCGGCCAATTAATGTTTCTTTAATTGAATTTTGATACAAGATTTCAAGCGGGTAATTTTTTAAAGACTTAATATTATAACGGTCATCGGTTAAGGAAGAAGGGCTTCGGTCATAAAACAGTAGAAAGTTTGACAAGAACGCAACGCAACGCGAAATGACGTAAACGTTCATTCAACGGCCGATTGATTTAGCATCAATGAATTGCTTTCGTCTATCGCACGCCCCTCTGCCCGCCGCCGCCGTCGCGCGACCCTCGTCATTCACAATGAATTTTAATTGTAACAATACAACTGGGTCCTTCTGTTTGGCTGCGTCGACTAAACTGAATCGGCGCGTATCGTTTCGAGCGATATTGATGAAATGGCATTTGAATAATGCAAGTTGCAACCGGAGTTATTCGAGTCCGTGAATTTAGCGATATTATTTGATCCCGAGATTGCGGACAGAACCGGGTGCTTAATCTAAACTGTTCAGAGCCTGTGACCGCGGAAACGAATTAATACCTTATCATGGTAGTTTACAGACAGAAACGCTAGGATTCGCTCGCGCGGCGCTAGACTTCCGGTCGGCGCCGCAGGAAGCGAGCGGGAGGAGCGCCGTTCGGCTCTCGGATGAATGAAAATCGCTTTCCGAGGCGGGAAACGCGCGAGCCTGCGGAAGCCGGGGGGCGAGGGGAGGGTCGCGCGACCCGCGGTTTCCTGCGTCGAGAAAAGCCTCCTCCGCCGCCCCGCCGCCCTCCCCCGCGGACCCGACCGCCTTTCGGCGGGACCGCGCGCGCCGTTCATTCATGACGCGGACGGTCCCATTCATAAAAACTCTCCGGCGGGGAGCCTGCCGCGCGGGCCGCGGGGAGCAGAAGGGGACGGAAACGCCGCCGCTGCGCGAGGGGGGAACCGCGCGGCGCGGCGGGCGGCGGCCGGCAGTGTCGACCCGACCGCCGTGCGACTCGGTTGCGTTTCGAATCGCCCTACCATGAGATTACGCCCGCGTCAGACCCATCCGAGGATATATGTGGAACATCTTGGCATCGCGCTCGCCGCACCTGACAGAACCGAATTCGAATCGTTTACGAAGTGAGTGTGACGATCGTGCAAACCCGAAATCCTTCCTCTCCTTCCTGCGCGTCGTCCGCCCGTCTCTGTGACGACTTATCTCCTCGCGGCGCTCGACGGCCGCCGCGCTCTCCGTGTGCAGTGTTATTCTCTCGCGTCGTGCGAATCGACAGTGAAATCGTTCGCTCCGAAGAGCCGACGTCGACCCCGAGCGTTCCTCCCTTCGTGACGGGGGCCCGGAGGCCTCGGCGCCGTCAGCGGTGCGCTCTCTCGGGAAAGTCGGTTTGGCGCGTAGGCAGCGCGTCGCGCCCGCGTCGTTTCCGTCTTCAGCGGTGTATTTCGGTTGAAACGACCGCGCGTTCGCAGCGAACGCGACGCGCTTCCTGGTATTCCGAATCTGCGGGCTGGCGCGCGACCCTCGTCCGCCTCCAGAACCTGGAGAGTTCGCCTTCCACCGGGCCTCCGAAAGTTCCTCCGTCACCGTTCAGAGCCGAGAGACGCAGACTTTGAAATCGTGCCATTCTCATTGTGACGACGACTGAAGCAGCTTTGAGCGCGATGCGCTCGGAATTGCGTTCAGCATTCAGAAACTAGTATTTTAGGTAAACAAATGTCAGATAACAACCGTCGCTTCCGCCGGCGGTCGTTATTCGATCTTTGGAAATACCGCAGCCGGTTGAACGATTCGAGTAGAACGCTGCGCGATCTTTCCGATCGCCGTCGTTCATATCTAGCCAGGATTATGGAATTCCTGACAGATTAAACATATGTTCGACGCTGATGCAAAACAAATCGACAATCACTGCGCCTCGGTCGATAAGTGCACAACCAGTTACGCATTCGTGATTGTTTTCGTATCGAAATCGCACTGGACTCGGGCCACGTGATAGCTACATTTTAATCCCGCTTGAATGAAACGTCATTCTACGTGTGCGCGAGTGTAATAGAATCGTGATGATGTGTTGTTTGTGTCTGTCCATTCAGTTAAAATGAAACAGTTGAGTGATTTGAAGTGCGAAGTAATATATATCAAAACTAGTGAAATGGATTACCCGACGAAAAGGAATACCGCCGGCCGCTGGATTTCGAGTGATCTCTACACATTTATACATTCTCACGATTCCAGTATTATGTTCGCTGTAACATTACATTCCACGCGACCGTTTTTATATTTTAGACATGCAATGAATTTGGTTAGCCATTTTTTATTCCGCCACAGATATACATTATCTAGTTCGACCGGATTCGCGAAGACTGAAATCGATAATTCGATGCTTTGGAGATACGTTAGGCTTAAAACTATACACATCTGTTGGTAAACAGTGCTACTTGCGAGTGTCTTATTGTTACTGAAGCGATTATCCTTATTCTAGCAATTATCGAGTGTTTTAACTATTATAATTTTTTTTTTCACGTTGTGCTACCGAACTGAGAATGAATTTGATCGTTAAGTAAATAGCATTAATCTCTGGATTATTAACCAATAATAATAATTAGTACGCGGCGTTTTATTTTTGTCAGTTCGATTTGAATGTTTTCGTGCGAGCGATACGAGGCGGGCGAGAGCGGAGCGCTTCGACGTGAACGTTTTCGTGGGACATGTCGAAAGTTTCACCCAATTCTTGATAACTTTTTATCGTTTGTAATTATTTTTTTTCTTTTATCTCGCGATAGCGGTGAGGTGGCTGTTCACTTCCCGGCTATAAATATAATAATAGTACACACACCGCCAGACAGAGAGAGAGCTAGTTTCGTAGTTAGTTGTACACATCGGTAGTGAGTCGTAGAAAAAATCTGCTTCGATTTGTGTTTTCATTAGAACCGAGCGTCACAGTTTATCATTTTCAATAAAGCCGGTCGAATAAATATCGCATATCTAAATGTTATATGTTTTACTGTAATTGTCGCGCCTCAGTATCTTTATACCTGAATATTTTTTTCCAAATACTTTTTGTCGTCGATTCTATAATTTCTGCTCCAAAAGACAACACGCGTCGTGCATAAATTATGTTTTCGATTGGTTTATTTTTTTTCTACGATGAAGTTATGTGCATCGCAGTTTAAAATTTGTACAATTTTACCCATAAAATTTGCAAAATCAATGATGTGCGCGTAATCCGATTATAAACGATATATTCGATCTATCTATTTTATCCGGTACGATTTAACATATAATTCAATTATTTATAAACGTCATCAAAGGAATTTCTTATCGCTCCGCTTTTTTCTCGTAAAATGAATACAAATGTTATAACGGGCAATTCCTGTTTTTCCGGTGACGATTACCATCACATATTTCTTGTTAATTTTAGTGATAAACCATTATGTAACGTAAGTTGTTTAAAGTAACGAGTAATGTATTCATTATATTCTGTGACACTTGAACGTATATACCCGCGCCCTCTTCTAGTAAATTAATCAATACATATATTTTTAAACAGCCGGATCAATTTATTAATAAGAATGCATTTTAAGCTGGTGGGGACAATTTTCGTTGTAATTTTTATCGCGGCGAACACATTATGAAAACCTTCGAAAAAAATGAATCTTAGTGTGCGTTATAAATACAAGGATTTGTAATATATATATTATTTTAGTATTACTAATTGAATTAAAACGCCGTCTTTCAGTAGTGTTTCACGTTATTTTAAAGTCGATGTGAATATGAATCAAATGATCAATGCTTAACGTATGTATAAACATTTCAAACCGCTTTCAATATAACTCTACAACGTCGATTTTTGTATAAAGACTAAGAATCATTACTCGTCGAATAATACTTTCAATTTCATTCTTATATCGCCAGTGAATTTTAATAGTAATTTGAATCATGCCAGTTACAAATATGTGTAATAGTAATCAGTACAAAACAATGGATCGCTATTTTAATCTATTGATATAGCACCTTTATGGCATACATTTTTTGTCTTTATACCGAATCATTCTTGATAAATATAAAATAGAAACGGTCTATCGTGTATTATCGTGCATACAACCTTGACATTTTTTTTCGCAATTGTTAAAAATATTGAATGTGTCTAAATCGCAGAGATTTAATTGCGTTATTTTCAGTGCTCGGCGGTGCCATTATATGTTCTTCAACATGTGCCATGCTCTGAACTCTGAAGAAACGTTTAATATTCATTTATTTGATTGTAACTTTATGGAATATCTGGTTTTTATAATTCAGTTGATCACGATGTTATACTACATAGGCGATGTTAAAACCGTGCGAGATTTAAGCAATACAATATTAGGACCAAAAATGAACGATTGTAGAATTTGATAAATTGACTAAGACACTGGCGCTGAATATATTATGTGTCGAATCTACCACCGGCTATTTGGGATACGAAATTTGTCTACTAGGCGAAGTCAAATTCCACATCGTACTCTAAACTGACCTGTATAGTGTAGGTAGCTGTACCGAAACCTGACAAAATCCTTACACTGTTGAATACTTTTCATTCTTTCACATTTTTCTGAGAATATCATAAATAATGGCGCTCGTTCAGGGTCTGTTAAGAAGTCTTTGTCATTTAGATATGGCTCGTTTTTTGTCGGAAACCCGCAAGCCCTTTTCATTGTTCGCTCTGTAATTACTTTTTGCCATCGAAATAAAATTGCAATCTTCCGACCACTCGGAATCTGGCAAATTTAAGTATTAATAAAAAATATTACTGAAGTATGTACTTGTATCGTTGCATCACTGTTTCAAAACGAAGCGCGATCATTGAAAGCTGTCTGTCATAAGAATTCCAAAATCTTATCGTATTCTATATATCTAAATACGTACTACAAAATCTATTTAAGAATTATATATATTTACATATTTTTACGTCTACCGAGTGTATTGAAATCAAATATATGTATAAATAAAACTCTTAACAAAAAATAAGTATTACTAAATAATTGTATTAATAGGACAGGTTGCTCGCCACTACATACATTATTTCCAATTAATAGAGTAATCACTAACCTATCTGATTGATTGCAGCTCTTTAGTTTAATAGTTTGTAATGTTTAACGTCAATAGAAGTGTGATTATTTGTTTGCTTTGTTTCGATTCTATAACCCCACCCCATCCTTGCTTCCCGTAAAAGGGAAAAATCCCAAACTCCATTTTGTAATTTCATCATTTTAAAATGTTAGAATCAGTTTTGCTTCGTTATTACTTAAGCAAACTTTGCGATAGTAACCCCGTGTCTTAGGTAAGCGACGCGAACCGGCAAGAGAATTTAGGCGAATCCAGTCAATTTAAAACGTAGTTGATCAAAGGTCTTATGTGCCATCGCTCGGCCAGACGCAATTAACGCTCTAGTGAGCTTGGACCGTTTCATATTTTCAAGCGATTCGCGTGCGCCATGAGTGCGCACTTGAGGCGACTTGCGACATATGCCGTCCTGACCGGATCGCTTCGCTTACATATGACACTTGCATGGGCCAGGACCGTTTGATATTTTAAAACTCTGCCGCTTTCAAAGCCGCGCCGGATCGCCTCGCCCAGATTCGCCCACCTAAGACGACCCGTAAGTCCGAAGGTGCCTCTGAAAGAGGCGAAGCACGTGTCACAGTTAGTAGCACAATACGTGTATAATCAAAGTTATTTTAAATTGTATATCAAATATATGTCGTTCGTTTCCATGCGAATCGATAGTATTCTTTGGGAGCGAGTGATAACTGAGTAAATATTAGCGAACCTATCGGAATAAAGAACGTCTTATCTTTCAATGAAATCGTTCAACGCTATTTTCATAGATCGGCAGTTTCACGGACTCGGAGCTATGTGCATGCGCATGAGAGATCGACGTAAGCAAATGTATTTTTCACATAGCATTCTACTCGTTAAATATATTGGTAACGCAAATCGAAGAAAACCGACCAACCGACTTTACAATTTAAATTTGGTAGGATTTCCTCATCTCGTTGAACTGGCGGCTCGGGCGTCTGTCAGATGCCTTATCGCAATAATAATGGTCTTATCTGAAAATTGTGCAATTTAAATTAGGCGCCGCTATAAAATAACTTTGTGTTTACACATTTATCTTCTTTTAGCGTAAATAATAATAATTAATATACATTCATTATTGTTTCCTCGATTGGCGTCTCGGCGTCTGCTAATTATGTATCCTTACTTTTCATAAACATCATGACGTTGACGTATAAGAAAACCGTTCTTCACTGTCAGCCGTCAGACGGGTCAGGGGTGGGGGCGAGAAGGGCGATCTAGCAATATTATTAAGGATTTCGACTGAGGGTGCTTGATGGAATTTCAACATCAAATTTGAATTGTTTGAATTTTTACTTTTCTATGAGTTTTGTCGGTAACGACCCTGGTTTCGCCTTTCGGCATCTTCAGGCATTTCAAGTGCAAGGATGTACTTGAACTGACGCGTAGTAAACAGTTTGTATCGTTTATATGTATACAAAAATAGAAGTATATCACTAAGTTAAATTTCTTTTAAAATGCAAATTAGCGAAAATTGAATGCAAACAAGTTTCGATAAATTAAGTGGGTTTTCTATAATTATAGGGATTTTCGAAAATTCTAATTACCAGATAATAACATAGGTATATTTACTACGCGTCAGTTTAAGTACATCCGTCCACTTGAAATGCCTCCAGATGCCGAAAGGCGAAACCCGGGTTGTTAGTGACAAAACTCATGGAAAAGTACAAAATTCGATTTCTAGCAATATTATTATTCACTCGCACTGTACCATTGTTGCTTATTCACTAAATATTTTTTTATATCGACTATTTTTCAGCCGTTACTTTCAGCGCATGTGTGATATTTATGTTTCGATGACACATTAAATCATTTCTTGTTAAATTAATTCAGGGAGTATTTCCCACGCTCGGTAAAATTAACAATTTAAGAAGGATAAAGACAACGGGTTATTTTTAGTGCGAAAGCCTCTTTCTACATATAACGAATTTAACTCCGTATGTGAAATTTATGAACAAGGAAGAAGAATTCTTTAATTTTGTACATATCGACCCGTGTTTCGCCTATAGACATCTTCAGACATTTCAACTACACGGATGAACTGACGTTCAGTCAATAGTTTGTATCGTCCATATCAGGGGTGGCCAGACTTTTTTACCCGCGATCGACTTTCGTTTGAAATTAGTGGCGGCGAACGACCAACATTAAAAGAAGTAATTTAAAGCCTATATTAATCTAATTGACAACCCTTGTTTGACCCAGGTTTTAGAAAGAGATTTTCGTCGATAATCGGCTAACTTCGAGATTTTAGCATTCTGTCCCTGTCACACGACTTGTCTCGCTCGCTTCTTGGAACGGGCACCAGATATTTGTACAGATCAGATAGGCGATCGACGCTTTGGCCACCCCTGATATATATTAGTACAACTAATGAAATGTCTGAATATGCTGAAAGGCGGAACCGAGGACGAAAAACCTTTTTAAATATTTAATTTATCAAAATGGTCTAACACAAGGGTGGCCAACGCGGGGCCCGCGGAGCATATGCACATATTTTTTCTTTTGGTGTACACAAAACCAATTTTCTAAAAACGTAAATTTCTCAAAAATAAGTCTGTCTCGTCAAACTATTACCAGGCGTGTCGACGACATGGGAAACCATATCGAAGATAATTCCAGAAGTCGAGTATCCAAGTTCATATGTTATGCTCTGTCATTGGATGAAAGCACAGACCTAACAGATACCACCCAAGTGGCGATTTTTATCAGGGGTGTTGATGTCTATCTTAGCAAAATAGAAGAATTAGCGGCACTGTATCCACTTAAGGACACAACTTGTTCACGAGATTTGTTAGTAGTTGTTACATCGACATTGAATCACTTTTAGTTACAACTCAATAACCTGTCGGTCTTAACAACAGATGATGCTCCAGCAATGGTTGGCAAACACGAAGGTTTAGTAAAATTGATTGAAAATGAAGCCTGCAAAGTTGGTAATACTTGGATGCTAAATTTTCATTGCATTATTCATCAGGAGAAATTATGTTCCAAGTCCCTTAAATTTGATCATGTCATATCAGGTGGTCATCAAAACAGTGAACTTTATTAAATCGAAGGGGTTGAATCACCGTCAGTTCCAAGAGTTTGGATTCACAGTATAATTATTACCTTACATTTTATGCATAAGTAAGATGGCTGACGCGTGCCGAAATGTTGGAAAAAGTGTTTGATTTCACTTTTGTTATATCTTCTTAAAAAAACAAAATGTGTCTTGTTTGCTTTGAATAATAAAAAAAAATGTTGTGCGGCCCGACAGGAAATCTCATTTCCAGAATTTGGCCCGGCTGCTGAAAAGGTTGGCCACCCATGGTCTAACACTTGTAATACTATGATATAATTATATACTTTTATATTGTAATCATGTCAGCACTGCCAATAGAACGAATACTAAATATACATACAACAATCATATGTGTATTGTTTACTATTCTCGCTTACTGGCAAGACAATAAAATAACGACTCCATTCATTACTCACATTCCATTTTGTATTTAGAGACGAGAACCAGTTCGCTAATTGTGTAACGATCGCGACTGCCAATATTTATAAAATGTGAAATATGTCATTCGCGATCATAAAAAATATTATGCATTCGTTCCTATTCACAATACTATTATATTTATTTATTCAAGATTCAATTGGCATTGCGCATGCGTCGGCCGCTTCGTATTTCGTGTTTTCTTTGTTTTGTCCCGCTTTAAAGTATTATTATGGTCGGTAGTTTTTCTTAAATATTTCTACATGAATTAATTAAGTATCCATGGTAGATGGTGAACAGTTATTGTCAAAGTGATTTCGTGTCTAATCCGTTTGAAATGCGACATCTTAATATGATACATATAAGCATAAAGCTCAAATAGTTCTGTCCCATGTTTCATTAAATATTACAATTATCTAAGCGGGAACGGCTCAAACAACATTTAATGATTTCGTTTGCAAACAATAAACCTCATTATAGCTCCTTTCAATCAGATTTTTATATCTACTCGAAGATTTCAACTGAAGGTTCTTGATGGAATTTCAATATCAAATTTGAGTTTTGTCGACAACAAACTGGGTTTCGCCTTTCGGCGTCGTTATGTATTTCTCTTCGCGAGCATTTTCAACTGAATTTCAAACCGGTCCCAATCTATAAGACACTTGTGGTAGTCGTGCATGAATGTGTTTTATTTATCTAAATAAAAACATTCGTTTGAAGTGCTTGGTGGAATTTTGATGTCAAATTTAAATCGTTTGAAATTTTACTTTTCCATGAGATCTGTCAATTAAGTCCCGAATTTCGTCTTTCGTGCCCGAATAAACTTCAGGAAAGATTTATTTTTTCACTTATGTTGCATGTACTAAGACCACATACAGCTGTTCATGTGAGAAGCATGGATTTTCCACACACTTGTAGCGATTATCCCTTCATTCATTGCAAATGCGAGTCGCACCGGAAACTGAAAACGTTCTAATTCGAATGGCATATGTATCTGTCAGAATCATTGGGATGCGTGGCGTCAGTACATCTCTTCGCTTAAATTTTCCATTTAAAATTGTAGCTTCGATGATAAATTATCATTAGCATATTATCTTTTTTACTTAAAGCCTGGTACCGTTGTAAAGTCTCACTTCACTACAAGACAACTCACTAAAGTTGTATCGCAATAGGTAGAATAGTATGGGAATGCATACGGGACAAACAAAAAAACATTTATTTTTACATACAGTGAAACCCCGATTCTACGTTTTTCAAGGGACCGTATAAAACAAACGATTAATGCGGGAATGTTTTAAATATGAACTAAAAGCCGGGACTAGAAAATAAACGCAACACGCGGGAAAAAGTATAATGCGAGAACGTAAGATCGGGGTTCCACTGTATACAGAAGAATATATTTAATTTATCACATAGGCAACGAGGCAAATCAAAGCATATAGAAACGACGCGCATTCCGCGACCCGTAGCCAATGTGTTATTAATAAATGTCTGCTTTAACGCATTTGATAAAATTTGTCAATTTTCAATTGACACTTCAAATAAATCATACCGCACACATATTTATTACAAAGTAACTTCTTAAGATCTGCTTTTATTGTTCAGCTATATTTTTAAACATTTATAGAAACATGACGAACGTAGGAAGTTTAATCCGGAGGCAGCATACCAAATTGTCGATCGATGGACGACGTCGTTCGTCGAACAGTTTACATTATTTTACTTTCTCCTTGCGTTACCCACGCCACGACGTACGTGTAGGAAAATATCACTTTCGTGATGAAATCAAATCCGTCATTTTTTCGAAATATATATTATATTACACACATACCATTTTTTTGAAAAGTTTCTTTACAAACATGTTTTGATTATTTTATCATAGATCCGTTACTCGCAGTGAATGAATTCTTACGATTCATAGAACACGTTTTACTTCATTGCTTACTAACATAATAAACATACGTATCCTGTGCGAATAAATTATTTGACGTATTTATAAGATGGCCGGTTTCAGTATTTGTCAATAAAGACAGTAGATGCGTTTTTTAATTCAATTGTCTGATGTTTCACAAATTTCACAGTTGGAAGAATACCCGGTGAAATTGTTAAAAAAAGTTTTCAAATAAAATGCTCCGTGCAACACAGACCGCTGAAAGAAAGATATCTACTCCATAAATACACAGAAAACAAATTGTATTAAAAATGTTACATAATATTCTTGCAATGATAACATTTGATAATTCTTAATCCCAACTTCGGTACATTTTAGTGTAGAAACGTACAAGACTTCTTCTTGACGATTGGGGGTCAGGGCTGCCCAATCCGAGTTAAATTAAATCTCAATCTGATTTATTTAAAGCAGTCAATACATATTTCTCTTTCATTTATGATAGCTATTTTCACTTTTGAAAGCGGGTTGTTGTAAATGGAGTGATGAAACCATTATCTGAATCGCAGGAAGTGTATGCAATAGTATTTATAATTATACAATAAACCGGAAATTCTATGGCCGCAATTTAATCTCAGTCGTCAATCTTGTATACAAATCTTGGAAAGTAATTTCATTACTAGTTAATTTTTAAAATAATAATTTTATTAATATACTTAAACCAAACATTTGGTACGAAACTTCTAGATTTCAATATAAATTATTACCAATCATATTAAAACCATTGCCGATTGTGGTTTTGAGAGGCTTGTAAATAAATCATTTTTTTTTTTTAACAAGTATCGTTTTTCCTCCGAAGTCGATTGCTGCCTATATTATGTTAGGTAAAAATATTCATAGCATAAAATACCGTAAGATTTACTGCCCATGTTTTAGTTCAGCTTCCTGCTTTGTTTTCCGCCTTTTTACGTCCGGCTGATTAATGCTAAACTCTAAGAGATATCGTCTGTATCGCCATTCTGCGTTTCGTCGTGTTTTCTTTTTTGGCAAACATAACGATTGGCGTTAGATATGTGTCGATGGCTTAGAATGTATTTTACTGACCGCATAAGTATCAGCCGCTTAAGATATACAAAAGTATTTATGTTCAAATTTAATGTATGTTTGGGATTTCAAAGATAATTATGTGTGCGAGGAGGATGAATTTTCTAATTTTGTTTCTATTCTTGTCAACGTTTCACTAAATTTAGTTCCTTTTATTTCCTTGTGATAAGTGCGTTTGCATGCAATGTCAGGCAATGTCAGGCAATGTGTCGTGAGTGTTAAGTATGTCTCCGATCACAACGAATATTAGTGACTTTTATTTCTTGAAAAACACAATCGTGAATTACGGGTCGTCTTAGCTGGGCGAAGCGATCCGGTCAGGACGGCATATGTCGCAAGTCGCCTCAAGTGCCTGACTCTTGGCGCCCGCGAATCGCTTGAAAATATCAAACGGTCCAAGCTCACCAGAGCGTTAATTGCGTCCGGCCGAGCGATGGCACATAAGACCTTTGATCAACTACGTTTTAAATTGACTGGATTCGCCTAAATTCGCTTGCCGGTTCGCGTCGCTTACCTAAGACACGGGGTTAGGGTTGCTTTAAAAAAAATATAGATTTCCTCTTTCCTGCAAAAATTTAATTCTGGAATAACAAATTAAATTAATATTTAAAATGAACGTCCACCGTCGAATTCATCGAAAGAGTTTCATTTACCGAACATGCGCGTACTATTTCAATAGCATGCAGACCGAGTTTCGAGACAAGTAAGACTGAGTAAGTCGCTCTTTTCAACTAAATGCATAATATTTTGGTATATTCAAAAAAACTGGCGTGTACCTCTAAATTAATAAGGGTTAATGTTTTACAAAACGATCGAATTAAGCTAAACTTTAAAATAATCATCTAAGTGGTGTCACCATTAGTATAGTTTTCTTCAGACTTCAAAAATTGCAGCCGCATTTAAATGGTGAATAACGACTATTCTGAAAACGTTCCAATTGCATGCGGTCTCCATCTTATACATGATCGAGATAGTTTTCACTTCATTAGATCCATATATAGTCAAGGACACCGATGATTGCGACACGAAGTCTCATTATTCCTCATTCCATTCAATGAATGGATATTGCTGACGTAGTATGCGCCGAGTATGAACGGTTCTGGTGAAATGCGAAGAACCCGTTTGATAAGAAACGTCGTATTTCAATTATTTATAAATTTAGAGATGGGTCGTAACAACGCCTATGAAGAAAAACTAAATCTCAGTATTCAAATCGCTTGTAGAATATAAATCTTTTATTTTTATTGGAATCGTATCGATCGACATCACGGCTGTTCCAGTCAGGGCCGGCACTCGGTGCGTGCGAAGTGTGCAACGCACACAGGCGCTGGCACCAAAGCGCCTTTTCTAGATGAAACTCTCACGCTCGGTTGTTTTCAGTATTAGAAGGCGCCAAAACCTGCGAGCCGGCTCTGTTGCCAGTTCTTTTTCTGCGTTAGTACGCGTAGTCGTGTGTACCGCTCCGCGAAGATGTTACAGTATGTATGAGAAAGTTCAAATCGCAAATACGACGGTGATGCGATTCAAAAAAATATTTATTTTATCTAAGCAATGGCGATTAACCGTTTACATAAATGTGCTAAACACTGTTTCACACGCTAGGAAATGGATTGTGCTGAAGCCGTCAACTTCCACGATACAATGTTAATATTTATAAGAAAAATACTCGTTGAAATCTTACGACCAATTTGTCAAAACATTACAGAACTATAAGTTAACTGAAGAAACACAGTGCCGAATCAAATGTAGCATTTTTTTTTTTGATAGTATTTATACAAAAGCTATAAGTTCTAACACTTGCATACCATTCACTCATACAAACGATTTGAAGAATTAATATAATGCTGATTTTGTTTTGGTGTGTGACTTTTTTTGCAGCTATGATTGTTCGCGAAGGCATTGAATTGAATCGAACGCCATAATTTAAATATTTCACATTCCTAAGCGTATGCATATTTTATTGAATTTATAATATTTACATTGCGCTCTTTGTCGAAGCAAGGTTGCCGACCAGTAATACATTTTACTGTTTTATTCAATTTTCTCAAATCAAACATGTAACCTAACCTATTCACACTGATCTCAGTTCTTCAGGTAGACTTAATCATTTTAATATACATACAAATAAATATCTACAGCGGGGCCCGACCCGCTCACGTGTTAAATTTAAAATGGTCGGTTTCGAACCTCGATGATGTTTATATATATATCTATCAAAGTGACAAATAACCAGGGCTGTGGAGTCGGTAAAAAAAAGTTTAATATCGTCACTTTTTTTATTTCGACTAATTTTCCTATTGATGTGTATTCAATTAAATATCAACCCTACCAATCCGGCCAGTAGCCAAATTTCACGTAGTATATGCAAAAATAAAAAGTTCAATTTTTTCAAAATGTCCGACTCCGAGTACGACTCCACAGCCCTGTAAATAGTGCATGCAACTTTTTCAAATATACACAATGATAATTTTTTATATTCCGGTTTTATGTTGGAACACATTGAAAAGTAACTTCCTCCCCACTCGCCGATTAAATATGTTGACAGTTTACGTCGTATATTTTCTCAGCTCGCTGGTTGACAGCAGAGTTTTCATTCACTTATTTTGTTGGAATTCAGTCGGGATCGTAGTAAACAATTATCCCCCGATTGCGTAGCCTCCTTTGGCGCCGAACCCTCCGGCCTGGTCCACCATCTGGCGTAATTTTAATTGCATAAGTTAGCCACTTTAGTATGTTCGTTCTGTCATTTGCGAACGCGCAATCTAATTAATGTATTCGTATAGTGACATATAAGTGGCGATCGACTATTGGAGCTTGATAATTTATTCCGAGTGTCGGTTGTCTATCTTTTTCTTCCTACTCGCATGGCATGCATATTGTTTTAACTTATCTATTCTGCGCGACGACTGATTCATTTGTAAGGCGGCAAAATATAAAGGGACCTAATCTATAAGTCAGCGGGCTTCGTGACCCCCGGATCGTAATGGCCCATATCCGAAAACATTATGTTGAACTTCTCTTTACCTATCACTTATAAAAACCTTAAGAAATTGCTTTTCCCTTATATCATTCGGCGGGGAACGAGAGTAAATTTACCCGAGCGGAGAAAAAATGCTTTCAAATAATTTTCTTTAAATACTATATCCCTTCTATTGTGGTAAATGATCGTTCGCAAAGAGGATCATTCGTAATAGTATTAATCTCTAACTGTTTTGATTTGTTAAATTGGCTGATACATCGTCTGATATATATTGTCAAGTTGCTGTCTTTTCCTTCGCATTGTCCCATTATTTTTTTCTTCATAAATATGAGAACAACTATCATTTATTTATTGGCAAAAAATAATATAAAATACATGGTATTACAGCAAGCGCCAATGCGCTATGCATTTAACAAATTAAATAAAAATTACATAACATATTACACAACAATTTAAAAAATAAAAATAAGAACACCTGCGTGATCACATATGAACCATATCGCATGATACTTATTCCGCGTCCATCTTTTTAATATTGAAAGCTCCGCATGTGTTAGCGCTCGGATGGATTCTTTCGAGATTGTTGGGCTATACCACGGTGGTTTTAAATATTAATATTATTACTAGCCAACTATTATCATATTCACTTCGCAGTTCGCATAAGTGAAGACTAATGAAGACAAATTTTTATAGCCAACGTGGATATAAATGTTAGTCGGCAAACCTTTACCGGCTGATTGATTAGATTGTTTAGAACATTGAATAATTCACGGAGTGTTATCGATCAAAATAAAGAATGACTGGACCCAATCTTCACTTCAGCAGTGTAGTTATTCTTCTACAGCCGAGGCTTCCGAAAATGGAGTGTCAATATTTGGTGTAAGGCGCGATCATTCATACATGCGATAGATGAGACATAATTCAAGCAGTGGCTACATCGCTCAAGTTCAGCATCGAGAGACGGTGGCGACATATACTTACTGAGGATTTTTTTCAGATGTATGGAATAACAAAAAGCAGTAATATGCTAGCCCAAGCAGCCGAAGAAGACTCAGAATGAATGCTTACAAAATACATTGTATTTAACCACATAAAAAATCTCAGCGGAGAAAAATATCTTCAACGATGCCTTTGTACCGAAAGAGCACTATTTTAAAGAGACTGGCCAATTCTACAATATGTTATTTAAAAAGTGGTACTGTTGTAATTGTATTAAAAATAAAAATGATTTCAACCTTGACCCCTCCATTGTTTTTTTTACATTTGTGCAAAATATTCATAGTTGAACCTAACCTTAATTCTCCAAACCACGAAAATACTAGTTTTTTATTATTACTCTGAAGGTCTTGTTAGAAATCGCCACCGAATGAGAGATACGAGAATTTAATTCTAAATAGTTTCCATAAAATAATTATTAAAAAAATAAATACATTCTTATATATACAAAGTAGTGTTCAAAGTTTGCTACTGAAAACTTGTGGCCCTCTGCCTAATGCGAAGCAACTTATACTCCCTGTGGTGCAAAACGATTTTGATGTTCACGATTAAGGTATAATGAAAAATTAAATTCAGTAATCATTATATCGCGGCATGAATTACTAATGAGTGCAGAAAAGATTTTATGAATTATCGTTTAAATATTGTGTTATACGTTGTGGCAATCTAATCTCGCATCTTTAATATTGCCGTAAAAACGAGTCATTCTTAACGCGATAAATACAAAACATGCTTTCTTAAAAAATAAAAAATTAAAAAACCCGCCATCGAACAAGTATTAGTAGTCAGAGGTTGGTATCTGTCTACACCAGTTTCTACTCAAACCCGCCAATAATTTATTCCAAACGAGTTTCGTAAAGTATTCATTTATAATTTTTTATTCATTCATATTTACTACACTGGCAGACGGCTGCGCCTGCGCCGTCGCCGTCGCCGTCGCTCCTCGTCCGACATAAAAATGACGACAGCCTCTGCGAATGTCGAAAACGTTTTGTGTCTCTTTCATTGAATATTCTGCGATCGCGATGTGATTATTCCGCAGCCTCCGATCCCCGTCCGCTGCAAACTCCGACTCGGTTGTTGTTATTCGCGGAGACATTACTTAAATATGAAACTTCGTAGCTGTCGAAATCGACTAACCGTCGTTGGTGTCAACACATTAGACGTGCGGTGGCAGAATAGTCAGTAGAATTTTTAAACTATTATTATACGATATCCACTTCTGTCTCCTTCCTTTACTTATTTTGTGCACAATAATACTATTAATAATGTTATAACCCGGTTGACTGATATTATAAAGTACGATACAAATAAATATTATATCTAAACCGTTTTTGCGAAACGAGTCGTCACTTTCTCCTCTACATTCGTCAACGGATTGGTATATATCAGTGGTGGCCAAACTTTTAACACTACTGGCGACTTTTGTCGATATTTTGGCGGCGATCGACACATAATAAATTGGATTTATTATCATTGAAATTAAAGAGGATTCAAAGATGTGTACATCAGTACGCCAGACAGGCGGGCGATTTGGATCGACGCTTTGGCCACCCCTGGTATATAGTATATACCGTTCATGGTTTTCCACGCTAAGCCTCGTTTTTCTATGATCAGTTACAAAGCATACGAAGCAAAGCCCGCCCCGCTATGATGTTAAATTGAGAAGAATTAATTCGAATATCGCTCGATCCGTAAAATAACTAATTTTTTTTGTCATTTCAGTTGGCGATAATGAGGGCCCACAAAGGTGCCGGGGCGGTACCGAGACTCCGCTAGGCGAGAGGTAGCATGGATCAGCATGGAGCGGCGGCGCCCCCGAGGCCGGCGAAGCCTCCAGCGGAGCCACCCGCCGTCCATCGCCCCTCCGGACGACCCCCGCCCGCCCCAGCGGTCACCCTTCAGAACCCCCGGCCGCTGGGGGACAGGCGGCCGAACAATTACGTGGAGACGCCGCCGCGGAACTGGCGGGAGCGAGATCCCCGGTCGGATAAGGGGGGGCGGTCGCCGGTGACGACGCGGCAGCCGTCCAAGAGGCCGGCACCGCAACCCTGTACGGAGCCGCAGTACTCCATCCGGTGCGCGCGCTGCAAGCGGTGCCAGTGCGCGGAGTGCGCGAGGCCCCGGCCGCTGCCCTCGCGGTGGTTCGGGGACTCGTGCCTGTGCAGCGCCGAAACGGCGATAGACTACGTGTCGTGCATGTGTTGCGCGAAAGCGCTCTTCTACCACTGTCGCGGCGACGGGGGAGACGGCGGCGCGTCGTGCGCGGACGAACCGTGCTCGTGCGGGGGAGGGCGGCGGGGGGCGCGGTGGGGCTGTCTGGCGGCCCTGGCCGTCGCGCTGCCGTGCCTCTGGTGCTACTGGCCGCTGAGGGGGGCGGCGGCGCTGTGCGCGGGGGCGTACGCCCGGACGGGCCCCTCGGGGTGCCGGTGCGCCGACCGCGCCCCCGACAAGCTCCCCCTGGCGCCGGGCCCACCGCCCGACCCGGACTACTGACGGTGCGGTGCAGTGAAGTGGCCCGAGGGGCGGACGGGAGCTGTGTCGATCTTAGATTCGATATCCAAAAGTCACTAATGTTTAATCGAGACGGGAGTACGGCTATATTTATTAATGCATACTAATAATTAATCTTATGTCATTTTGTATAATTATTTATTTTTAAACGTTAGTACTGCGCATGTACAAAATTAGCGAATTCGGCGACGGAGGCTTCCCGTCGGCGAGGGCGCGGGCGCCTCGGCGGCCCCCCGCGCCTTCGCCCTTCCGAGCTCCGCGCCGTCTCCGCACACGTTTTTGTATGTACCATATTAATTATTGATATGTGCGCAGCGCAGCGGCGGTCTCGGGGGAAGCGCCCTCCGCTCTGTATAATATCTTTGTAAATATCAACATAACTGTAATACCTAATTATAATAACCCGAGACACACTTGGAAAATAAGAGTCTGTGTTTTTCTTCAACCGTCACCCCACCACCCCACAATTCTCGTATCTTCCGCAGTGCCTCCGTGAAACCGCAATTTCTTCCTTTGCCCGATCCCCTTATCCTACCCTTCATGATACATTTGAAAGTATTATAATAAGAACTGAAGCATTCACATGGTAAGTATGTAATATAGAAGATCACGAATAATAGATTGTATGGGTTGACCTGTTAATCCTGAAATACACATCATACTGAGTTCTTCATTTCATTTGTTGCAGTCGACTTGGTATTTCAAAGAGTAATATAATATGTGCGTGTTGTTTATGTGTTGATGATATTTTAATGTCATTGCTCAATGTTTTAGTACATCGTTTCCCAAACTATGTTCCGCCACACCTGAATAGGTATTCCGCGATAATTAACCTTTAACACTCGAGCATTTTTTTGTATGTGGGTACCGGCAACTCGAGGCATTTTTCCGTGACGAGCATATTTTCAATGTAAAACATTCAACTGATGAAAAAAATGTTAAAAAAATTAAAAAAAAAATGTTTTGTTATTATTTCTGTAAAATAGATATATAATGAATATAATGTAGTTATTTTCATTTTATTTGTAATTCTTCATTGTGTGGTATTTCACATAGCCATCTCCAATATGTAATCTTGGCTTAAGATGCAAGTCTCGCAAAATAGTCGTGTTTCTGATCTCCCACCTGAGATTTTTTTCTATGTTTTCACACTGCACAGTCTATGTTAGTCCCGGGAAGCAGTACATGTGACTTATCTGTAAGTTGGTCTTCTGTAGGAAGATTTGAAGTGCGCCTACAAAATCCACCTAGCCGAAAATCTCCCACTTATTGGTCAACCAATAATTTTAAAAATTTCAAATGCGTCATTGGATTTTCATTTTTCTCTTCATTCGAAACTTTATATAATATGTAAGAGCTTATTACTGATACCCTCCATTCCACAAAAAAATATTTTTTCACAATGATTGGCCTAATCTTCTCCACCCATATGTTTCGTATTATTTATTGCAATTTGTGTTTTTTCGATGTAGACTGGCAAACCACCACAAACTTTTCTCTGGAATGTTTTTAATTCGGCTGTGTCACATGTGCTTAAAAATGTAACCGCCTTCTTGTTCTTCCAAGCGAGAATCAAAAATATTGAGATTTTCATACGCCATTGTATTTTTTTTTCGGTGAAATTTGTATTTTTTATCCCAGGCGGCAGTCTTTTCCGATATGTCATGATGGTTCCAGTCAAATGACAAAGCACATAGCTTAAACAATTCTTCAGCAAGAAGAATACTGGTGTAGTATCTGTCAGTGAAAATGTGGTATCCTTCCGCACCTGGGTTTTTATGTATTGTTTTACTTGTTATTTTGCACATCAACCCACGAATGCCAAATTCATCTTCTCGTCAATCGCATTTCCCCAAGTTTATGATTAGCATAAGCATTTGTTTCTTTGAAAATATCGTTCACTAACTCTTCAGTAAAAAATAATTTGAAAAAGAATCCATCGACTCTCTTGAAGGAATCTGCTGAAGTCTGTTTTTATCTGGAAAGGTTCATCATCATTTTTTGTGACGTCGATCCATTTTTCATCGGCAATAACCTTTTTGTAATCATCGTCGATACATCATCATTCACTCCTGTATTTTATCTTGTCCTGCTACTATTTCCACATATTCATCACTATTACTTTCGATAGCAAGTAATCTTCTTTTTCTCATCGGAGGCATTATATCGCTACCAATACTATCATTGACGCAATTGAGTGCATCATTGTTATCAACACCATCCTGATCAACGTTAAAAGTACTCACTGTCACTGCTTTTTATATGTTTATTCGACATTTTTTCGGTACAAAATATAATTTTGCGGGAACTGATATGGGAAAGGATCTCGTGTATTTCTGACGAATGAATCCTGAAATGATCCCGATGTATTTTTACATAATTAAAATAAAATAGCAGGGCGATGGCTAAAATTTTTAAATATTGCATTCATTTTGTTAATCCAAATGAAATGCTTTCAAATAGTTCAAATACACTTGTTGTACGAGCTGCTGTCTCATAAATTAACATCAGTCAAAAACAACTCTTTCCCAGTGCAGTACGCATTGTCAAACGATTCCTCACAAAATAGTAAATCAATAGGTATTTCATTAGGTTCTTTACCCGGTCCACGGTGCAGTGGTCAACATCATTGGCTGCCGTGTCGGACCACACGGGCCGATTCCCGGTGTCAGCAGATTTTTTCAGTCGATAAATCGATTCTGCTCAGAGGCAATGGGTCCCGATCCCAAAAAGCGACACATAGTGACAGCGATTAGCAAACCACCAGTCCTGTTATAATAATCGTATCCTTTCCATCCTTACTCTCTTCAAAAAAGAGAGGTTGAGCAACTGAGTAACAAGCAGTTCTCGTAGAAAAATATATGTTGAGATAAGCTCCGTGAGGAGTCTATATGCTTCAAGTTAGCAGCGAACATGGTTTATTACTTCATTAGACAGACATGTGAAGACCGTGGGTCGCTTCAATCTAATATATTTTTTTGGGGGCCGCCGAAAATGTAACATTCTGAAAATATTTTGACGTATAAATCAATGAAATTTTGAATATCATTATCCCCTAAATTTGCGCCACGGGCCACAAAAAAATCATTCACAGACCGCATTTCGACCGCGGGCCCCGGTCTGTAAGTCACTTCATTAGAGTATTTTATATTAGATTTGTAAGTTTCTGAATCGATATACCATATTAGTCAGTATTGTCATCAAAAACTGAATAGAATATTCAAAAATAAAACTGTGAACTGCATGTTACGCCCTTGATTTAAAAACAAATAAAAGGGAGCACCAACTTGAAAAAATAATAAACACACTTCAGATCATGCGTAAAACTTCAGTTCAAACACTGTGAGAACGTTCAATAAATAAAATTTATGACCAAATGTGACATAAAAAAATATCGCTTGCAACGAAAAATTCACAAAAAAAACACATGTTGAAATTAAGAACGCCGTCACTTTTTACGACTTTTTATTATCTAAATGTCTAGATCAATTAGTATTTATTTTATCTTGTCTGAAATCGCAACATAAAAATTGGTAAAAAAATGAATAAAACAACTTTATAGTCTTGCCGCCATAGAAGCGGCATTCGAGTAATACGGCAAACTTCCAATGCCGCTTGTATGGCGGCACTCGAGTGGTAAGAGTTAAAGATCTTCTACTTAAAATTGAAAGGCGAGTGATGATCGGTCAGGAACAGGCATCTTTTTTTTGAACAGCCCTGGTCTAATATTAATGATTTTAAAATAAAATATGCATGACGGTCGCATACATAACTTTTTTTATTTTGATTTGCTCATCGCAAATACCTACATGTTTATACTATGATTGATATTCACGCTTCGTTGACAGTACGGGTTTTGGGTTAGGTCGATTGTGTGTTATCAAAGGTGTCGTCTATCTTATCAATACAGAAAATGTGACCTATTTTTGTATACTAGGTAGGACCTTCTGTCAACAGTAAAAATACGCGATAATAATGGCGAAGGATACTATTCATCGAAAAAAGTGGAAACATAAATAAGATACTATCATCATAATTCCAAAATAAGTGAATTCCATTTAACATCAGTCAACGTTTGAAATATATTAATAGCTTCGGCGTGAAAAAATATGTTTTGTTGATAATTTTGCTTCAGATAAAGCATGCCATTGTTTTATTGCTCAGTTATTATATTATTCTAATTTCACAATTTTCTCCATTTTCTCCATTTACAAAGCATGTGGTTTTCAATATTGAATCATTAATATTTTAAATTTTCTATGAGTTTTGTCCATATTTTTTTGTATGTAAATACATAAAAGCGAAGCGCTTTAACAAGAGAATTGGTCTGTCTTCAGTTACAGCACTTGAAATGAAAAAAGTAGGGACTTCAATTACTTGACATCTCAACTACTAGAGTATCGAGTAGTAAAATTTTAAAATACTCGAGTATATTCGAGTAGTTTCAGATGTACCAAATTATATATTATTAATGCAAATTTGAGTATATATATAGATGATAAAAGATAAATAAGCAAATTTTCTTGCATTAATACAAGAATTAAACGTCTCAAATTTTTATTTGGTTTGTAGCTTTATTTTTTTATTCACGCAGTAGAAAAAACTATATCTGCTGCTGTGGACGTCGGCTTAAAAGTTAACAATGAATTCAATAGTGTTATCAAGGTTTTCGGTCCGGTGTTTAAAAATATTTAAATTTTGAAATTAATTTTCATTTTTAAATTACAAGAGTATCGAGCACTCGATACTCGAATTGGAGTCTCTAGTCGTAAGTGACGAGACTAAAAGAAAGGTACAGTTCCAAACGATTCAAATTTGATATTGAAATTCCGTCGAGCACTTTCAGTCGAATGTTGGAAATTTTTATTTAAATATATAAAACACTTTTTTGCACCACGCCCACATTTAATTTTATAATGATTTAGACCGGTTTGAAATTCAGTTGAAAATGCTCGCGATGAGCAATGATCTTCATAACATATGTGGAACAAGTACAAAACATAATGTTAGAAATAAATACACATTTTTATTAAAATGCCATTCCCCAAGTATTGACAGTGAACACCTTAAAAGTGATAAAATATGTATTGTATGTTATGAGTGTATATTAAAAGTGATGTTTGCAATTACCTCGAATTGACAATCTACATATTTAAATTGCTAATCGTATCCTAATCCTTATGCCGAAATTATTGTGTTTTATTATACCGCGGTAGTAATCATGTTTCATGGTGCAGTTGACTTAATTTGATAACATTATGAAGTTACAATAAATATTACATAAACTTAGTGACTTAGAAGTATACAATCTATTCGTAATGATCAGTAATTTTTGTGAGTTAAATTACAAATAATTATATCAACTTTAACGTACACCTCATTCTATTCTTGTCCACATTTTTTTACTCTGGCTATTTAATTTTCAGCAATAAGAAAAAATCGTCACATCGTTTTATTGCTAGGCGGAAATATTTTTATGTTTTATGATCAATTATAAAGCTTCATGTTACTAAATAAGCAACAGAATAAATCTATAAATGATAGTAACCCTTAATAAGGAGTTTTCACTCAAATATGTAAGATGGTCCTGGAACGTCTGGCAAAGAAATATCGGGCGTATAATGAATGAATGAAGTTCATCAAATGTTTTTAATCGTTTTGGCACGATACAAAAAATCTCTTCGCATTAGAAACTGTATAATTATTTGTGTTGTTATTTCAAAAATACTCTTATTAAGGATTTTTGTTACATTTTTGATGTCCATGGAATGGATGCTCATGGAATTTAGACTTTCTTGAACCATTAAGAATAGTGTGACAGTGTGACTGAACACAAATACTATATGTATGTTCTTCAAAACTATTTCCCAATTACTATTATCTTTCTTTCACCGTTTAATTATTAACCTGGTAATAAGAAATCAATTTACAAATTCAAACTGTGTTATATGTCTCTCCCTTAAATATTATTTACCAGAAGCAATTGGTTATTTTATGTCCGAAACAAATATTCTTCTAGAAATTTTGAGTAACTTATCTTTCAAGTATGTACCGAAAATGAAATTGAAATGCCACTTAATTTCAGTATACAATAGATATAAATTTTTCAACTTTTTAAAATAAGATCATCCGATTGTTTATAACTCGTCGATCCCATTTGCATGGGGCCATACGAAACCCCGCAGTGATAATTTTTTTTATTTATTAAATGAACTTCCAGCAAATGACTTTTTGCCCCGGGTACAGAAATGGCATCTAACAATTGGGAATCGAATTCTCTGTTTTTTTGTTCTCCGATTGGTACAATATACTTCGGACGTAAGAAAAATCAAAAGGCACGGTCAACGTGACTTCTTTAATTTCTTCATTGGCTCAATTGAGAAAAAGTATTGTGAAGATTACAGAAAAATAAAAAGTCGAGGAGGCGTGTCACGCGAGTAAAAATGTGTCGGTCCATTTCACTTACACAAATTCCAGGAATTTAAAAAAGTTTAACATTTTTTATGAAAAATTGTAGCGCAACTGTTTTCGCAGTCTTAAATTACTTCTGGATCCCATGTTTCATAATTAAGTAAATGAGTGGCGACTCGTATTATAAATAATCGTCAGCATGTTGTGCGTTACAAATAGGGATAGCAATCTGACATATTTTTTCCCGTCCCGAACATCTCGGGATTGCGACACGATAGTATAAAATCAACAACTATTACGTAGTGGAAAATGGGAAAACTTATTGCAGATACATACTTGCTTTTTTCGAGATCAAATTTAATGTTCCGTAACGAGCATATTGTATAACGCATTATATATTTGATAACATTTTTGATGATCCTTTCGCTGGATTTAAAAGGATTTATCAACCAAACAAAATCTAATTGAAAATAACCGCAGTTCCTATGTGAACCCGGGCTCATTCTTCCTGTTTTCTTAGATCACAATACCCTTTGCAAATCAGAATATTTAATTGAAAGATATTCTTTTTAATGTTACATGAACAGCAAAAATGGCCGCTAGTTAGGTTAGCTTCGACCTGAGACTTTTGTGTTTCAATTATTCAAAAATTTGAGTCAGGTGTTTATTTGAAAAAGTTTACAGTTTAACCCCGATCTTACGTTCTCCTATTATACGCTATCCCGCGTGGTTCGTTCATTTTCTATAGTCCCGGCGAAACACCCATAAGAACAATGTTAAAAATTCCCGCATTAATCGTTCCTCGATTTCCTCGATTGATCGTATAAAAATTATGGTCCCGTCACAAATATTATCCCGATTGACCGTGTTTGTTGAATATATCTTAGAAGCACATTCGACCCATCCAATCGATTCGTAGAAAAAAACTTAGACTGCAAGTGCGCAATTGTTTACGATTCATTGTCATAATGTTTCCGGTAATTATTGAGCATCCGTGTCTTCTGTAGAAGATGGCGAAAAACGAAATAATGAACCATGGAATGATATTTACAGCAGCGTTGTTGGCCTTCGAAAAAATAAAAATATTTTTCTACTTCAAGGATATAGATTATAGATGAATCTGTTAAAACAATAATTTGAGGGGCATTTGCTTAAATTGAAGTGCCAAACTGCAAAGAAGCATTGTAGTGTTAAGGACTTTAAAAAAAATGAATGTTATATGTATTTATAATAAGAAATTCTAATAAGTTTTCGATGGTTTCGGCGGTAACTTTGTGGAAGTTCATTTTAATATAAAATTTAAAATAACTTTGATTATTCCACGTATTGTGTAACTAACTGTGACACGTGTTTCGCCTCTTTCAGAGGCATCTTCAGACTTACTATCGCAAAGTTTGCTTAAGTAAACTTTGCGATAGTAAGTCTGAAGATGCCTCTGAAAGAGGCGAAACACGTGTCACAGTTAGTTACACAATACGTGGAATAATCAAAGTTATTTTAAATTTTATATTATTCTAATAAGTTTTTCAAAAGTTTATTTTTTAGTTCAAGTTTTAAAATTTGTGGCATTAATCGCTTGTTTTTTACGGTCCCTTGAAAAATGTAGAATCGGGGTTTCACTGTAATTACATTACATAAGTTTAGTGGTTGGCAAATGTTCATATTTTATGATCCCGAGATCGGCGGCACAAACTGGGATCGCAATCCCTAGTTACAAAAAATAATTATGATAAACGCAATGGTTAGTAACGCGAACGTATGTTGACCACATGTCTACAGACTTACAACAACATTAAATGTTATCATTTCCTATCTCCTCCAAATGAACACGCGGTCTTTGTCGGTGTTTAATCCAAAACTATATAACTATAAAACTCATTTAAAAGTATAGGTGCAACAACATGAAATGTGCCCTGCTAAAGGTGGCATTACGTTATACAATTTATTATAAGTTGACAAGTGTAATGTCGACGGACAAACGTTATTTAAAATATATTGATCCTGGCATTGGAAGCCTAATTATGGGGCCAAATTATCACTCACGTCTTCGACCAAATTTATTATCAAAATAAATAAATATCATAAGAACTCTGATTTCATATCGATGAAGAATGAAAGACTTATAAAAGGTTAATATTACAAGGTGATCACAATTTTTATTGCAATATTGGTTTTGTACTTAAACTCGGATACAATAACGGCATTTATATTTTTGGGGTTTTCGTCCATTATTCTTGCTCACTAACATTGTTGAGATGATTTTTAAGGTGTTCTCTGACAATGCTGGAATTGAATTGTCATAAAGGATTTTAAGTACATATTATACGTTGAATTTATTTAGATCAGGACCGGTTTCGCTCACCGAGAGCATTTAATGTAGAATTAGTACCATTTCATTATTGCTGAGATGGTTCAGGGCCAGACGAAAATTAGTTGAGGGCCGTATCTGTTCGCGGAACTAGGGTTGCCCATATATGGTTTAACGATATACATAAATGACACAGTATGCATCCGTTTGAATCGATACATATTGTTGTTGTCATACCTTACTGTAAAAGAGTAAAATCTCTGATTGCTTTTTACCCGTGTTTTTAGCATCTTTTTTTTCAATTTTCGCATTTTGTAGCATTTATAATTCTAGATTTTAGCATCTATTTTTATAAAACACAAATATCAAATAATTATCAATTACAATTCATTTCAACAATTTATTAATATTAAATATTAACAAATATACATAAAAGAGTAAATTACATTGTTTGTTTATTCTATATTATAAAAAAAGGATTTACAATGTACTTGTAGAAGGCTTGGAATGCATTTGCTGTTAGGCGTAATCCGGCCCGCGTATTATAGGTTCGCCGCACTGGCGGATCCAGGAATTGTCCCAGGGGGTGGCCATTCAATTTGAAAATAAACATGATACATAAATAAAACATTAAAAAATGTATGAAAAAATTGATTAAAAAAATATATACACCCAGTCCCTTTTTACGCGATTTCGATTTTACAGGTTTTTTTTTAACGCCACCGCTACTTTTTTTTAAGCGATTTTTTTCACATAGGAAATGATGCTTACCCTGCGTTTAAAGAATAGATGACCGTGAAAAAAAATATGTGATATAATTGATGATTCTGACTATTATCATCGATTCTTTTATTTCAATTCAAAAATGGAAACATTAAAAAACACAAAATAAAAAAATATAGTTTAATACCAGAGAAAATCGTTAACATAAAATTAAGTAAAATTTTCGTTTTTTGACGTTGCAAATTGACCCAAAAAATAGTCAGGATCCATTTTCCATAGGATATGTAACAAAGCCAGACCATTATAGTCTTTTCGAACTCATACGAATCCTTAGCCAGGTTTTCATGCGTCGTAATGTGGAAAACTTTACAGCGGAGGCAAAGCTGATTGACAAACTTAGTAAAATTCGTAACAAAACCACAGAATTAGGACATAATTATTAACTTATCACATGTCGTATATATGTATGTATACAGTTGCAGCAAAAGAATTCCGCGCACTCTTCACAATTCCATTCTTTTGTGAATATTTCCTCTTTACCGATTTTACGCGATACATTTAATTGTAAAAAAAACCTATAACCATATTTTGAAAAACAATCAAGATTTGAAAGCTTCAACAGTTCTGAGCCAGGCCTGGTCGCGTAAGCATCTGACGAAATTATTGATAGCCGTAAGAAAACATAATGGCGATTAAAGCCCAAATTTTATCAATTTTCTAGGGGAAACTTGCCAAATAGAAAAAAATCGCGTAGAGTAGACTGCGTAGAAATTAAAGTGTGGAATATTTTTAAAATATGTTGTTGATCTGGCGCTCCGGAGGGGTATGTTTGAACAGACAGAGAGCGCTTTACAACCGTATAGGATAACCTTCATATAAGAAGTATGGTTTTTCAAAAAAGCTTCAAAACTGCTACAGTTTTCCATGCCAAGCTTTAGTCGACCATTGATTTCACATGATCGATAGAAAATTTCCGTAATGGCCGTAATAGAATCGTGGCACATAGATTTCCCACTCGGCACCTAAATAAAAACCATTTCTCACTGTAGAAATGTAAAAATGGAGGTAAGTATGGACGAAGGTGCACAAAAATTGGACTATGGACGATTGGAGACGATTCATATATTCTGATGATTTCAAGTTTAATTTATGAAGACAATACACGGTAAGCAGCCAGACCATCTTAAGTTTGGTGAAAGGTGTCAGCCGATAGTTCTTCAAAATATGGTTATAAGTTTGTAATGACAATGCGCGTTATGGGGCAATGTTGCCGGTATAAAAATATGAACATAACAATGCAAAGTATGTCCATATACGATATATATGCAAAATCTATCATTTTATATGTAGGATAGTAAAATTTCTTTAAAAAACAAGCAAATTTTGCAATTATTTGTGATTGTAGCATCTATTTGCATATTTTATGAAATTCGCATTTATTAGCATCTATTCCGAATTTTAGCATCTATTTCGCATATATTGCAAAGTGCTAAAAACACGTGTCTCTACTTATGATGTAAACAGGGGTCACCAGACTTTTTTGAGAATCGGGTCGAATTGTTTATTTGTAAGCTTGGCGGGCCGGATGACAAACACATTCGTGTTAGAATCCAATTAGAATATTGATTTATTCGTTCATATAAAATTTAAACAAATGTAATTTCTATTGGAACAGAAAATATTTATTATATTTTATGGATTCATACGTTGTCGTGTCTTATAAATACCAATTGATAAATGTTTTCTTATTTGAATAATTTATTTTCCAAAATCGAGAATTTTTGGAGGGTCGGATGAAAATCTTTGGCGGGCCGTAGCTTGGTGACCGTTGATGTAATATATCGAAAATAGATAAGAAACGACAGTAGTTCTTCAAAGCTTAAGCCAAAGGCTTCCAAACTTTAAAAAAATTGGTCGTGCCTCCCCACCTTTTTTCATATGACGGTAAAAACGAAAAATGGTTAATTCAATTAAGAGAACAACTATATTACATATTTAAATAGACATTCGTGTTGTATCTAAAATATTTTTTTTTGACCCTGATAACATTATGTCATTTTCTTTCATGGAATTGTAATTTTTCCATGAATGGCTCTGCAAAATGGACATATCTTCTATTATCGTTGATATTGTTACCGGGGGCTGAAAACTTAACATATGTTAAATAAATAAATGGTGTCGTATGATCACACAAATAATAAATTCATATATAATATATTCATAAACGTAAATACTTAAAATAAATAAATAAAAAAAAAAAAATTAATGTGGCAACGATATAAATTCATGTTTTGAAAACAGAAGTTTATTTTGACACATCTATTTGGCTTAACCTTAAATTATAATTCAACACAATTACGTATATTGAATGACCGATGGGGCATCATATATGTATGTGTGCGGGTGTGCTAGGAACTCTTTCTGAATTGTTTCTAGTGAACTGCAGGGAATACCTTAAATTGTTCAAGTCATTTTCTCGATCCCATGTAATAATGATCATTAGTAAAAAAATTCTTACCGTATTATAATGGAGTTGTACCAATTAAATGCCTATTCAATCAATATTATTATTTTTTTTATTTAAATTTAAGCATCATTTAAATATTTCTATAATAATATTCGTTTGCGTCCTTCTCATTTAAACCTTAAACAACTGAATATGTAGGCGGTAGGACAAGAATTCGATGATGTCAATTGTTTTACTATTGAAATATCCTTAATCGTGAACCGCAATTTCTCATCCGATGTGGACACAAGTTAGAATGTTGCAGAAATATTTAATTGACTAATAATATATGTTATATGAAGCAATCCGACCAGCATCCGCTGAAACGTGTTTGTTTCATTATGATTTGAAAAAATAATAATTCAATTTTTTTTTTGTGCGGTCTCTAAAGGAAGTAATTTTCCCGCCAGGGTTCTTGGCTCACTCTCTTTCCGCTGGTGTGACTTTCTATTGAAAAAAATCATATTAATAATCCCATTAATTTTATAAGTACGTCATTGGTAATCAAAGTAACACCCGCTAATCTCATGTTTTGAATGACCAGAGCTTATTTGATCGAGGGCTTTGGAAGCAAAAGTAACTTTCTACCATAAAAGCATTGTGGGAGAAAAGTCCAAAAACTAATTCAATGCAGTGAAATCCAATGTAGAATTTGGACTTGTTGCTACACTTTTAACCTTTAAATTATATATATCGATAGTGCTGCATTTGTTCCCATAGTTCCATGTTTTTCAAGATTGGTGTTTTAGCCCCCCAAATATTGTTTTATCACGTGCAGAATGAGCTGTTCTATATTTCTGCATTCATCGGTGATTTTTCCATGATCTACTTATATGCCTCATATTTGTGATGATATATTATTTCGACTCTTTGAGAGGCATCTTCAGAAGTCACTTTGAGTTGTTGACTGACAATGTTAACTGTTACCTAATGCATTATATTAATTAAAATAAAACACATTTGGTGGACTGTTTCCACAATTTTATCGTCAGATTAAAATGATCACGACGAGTATATCTAAGTAAAAAGTTGATCTGGAATCCCCGTAGAACATTATCTAGGTAATTTCTTACATTGCTGCATTAAATAAAAGTGATAATGTTTATTGCCAGTCAATTCCTCATTATCACAATCGATTGGTATTACGGTCAGTTCAGTTTTAGTTCCGTTGTTTCCGCAAATAGTTGTGGGACAATTAGCGAATTTATGAGGCAGGCGGTGCTAGCGAAATATACGCAGGCACGTCACTGCGGTGTTTGGTTTTATGAATCGATGTCCATTGGAAGTTGAATGAATATCGCGGTACAAAGTATGCGCATTGCGCACACAAGCGTTCGGCTCATTCATTCATGTAACAAAAACAACATATTTTTTAATGGCGGGCGTCCGCTTCTGAAACGTGAAACATTAGACAGGAAAGAGACTTCCGCGTATTCTTTTTCACTCAGCGAAGGAATACAATCAAATTACGGCAAAAACATTTTTACCTACTACGCACGATATTAACGATTCAGATAAACCGAGCGCTACACTATTTTTCACAATTTCAATGTGTTTGTTTTTACATTCGAATCGATTACAAGCTTTATAATTGATAAACGAAATTTATTACATCCATTTCAATCACACTAAATATATTAGAATAAGCGAGTTGATCTCTTAGTAAGTATATTATATGAGCGAATGCTAATACGCTATCGTATATTTCTGATGAGGAAAGAGGTGTAAATGACATTTCGTAATTCATGCAGAACGAAATGAAATAATTTGCTATTTTCACCATATTGAACTTAATTAATTTCTATCCAGTAAACGCCAAATCAATCCGTATAGCATTTTTTTCTATTACTTTAATAAAAAATGTAACCGATCAAAATTTGTAATTTATTAAAACATCCATATAAGAATGTGGTATGGACAGTTTAAGAAAATGGTCACATTTGGTCATTGGCATGCTTTTAAGCTTGACATACATATTAGTATGTACAGTGAAACCCCGATCTTACGTACTCGCATTATATGTTTTCCCGCGTGGTCCGTTCATTTTCTTAAGTCCCGGCGAAACACCCATAAGAACAATGTTAAAAATTTCCGCACTAACCGTTCCCCGATTTAACGATTAAAAATTATGGTCCCGTCACAGATATTATCCCGATTGAACGTTTTTGTTGAATATTTCTGAGAAGCCCAATTCGAAACCTTCCAATCGATTCGTAGAAAAAACTGAGACTGCAAATGTGCACTTTTTTTCGATTCATTGTCATAATGTTTCCGGTAATTACTGAGCATCAGTGTCTTCTGTAGAAGAAGATGTCGAAAAACGCAATAATAAACCATGGAATGACATTAGCAGCATCTTTGGTGGCCTTCGAAAAAATAAAAATATATTTCTACTTCAAGGATATAAATGAATCTGTTAAAAAATATAAGAATTTGAGGAGCATTTTGGGGCATTTGTTTAATTAAATTGAAGTGCCAAACTACAAAGAAGCAACGTAGTGTTGAGGTGAATGTTAATAGGTAATAAATAAATATTTTTTAGTTCATATTTAAAAATTTCCCGCATTATTCGTTTGTTTTTTACGGTCCCTTGAAAAACGTAGAATCGGGGTTGCACTGTATGTATTAATGCGGTTAGATTGCTAAAAAAGCTATCTGTAATACCTCGATAAAATGGTCAAATCAGCACAATATGATCAGTTACATAAATAAACGTTCAATATCCAGTAATTTCTCTTTAAAAAACAGAAAAAATTGCTCGCATTGTCATTTAACAACAATTCAGTATCAAAATTTTGTAATTGTCAGCGAAGAGTTAAAAATGTGGCAACACAATTGTGTCGCTCTGTGCGTAGGTAAAAAAAATATCGAACGTATGAATGAAAATAAATAGCATCGAGCAGATGTACAGATGTACGCCGTAACAAAAAAATCGAGCGCATAGAAGTGAGCTCAGGTGCTGTCTCTCCTTTGATAATCGCTTCCCCTTCTGCGTGGATGAATAGGAAGCTCACCTCGCCCTCGCCCGTCGGAAATCGGTAATTACAAAATTTTGCTTCCCACACTTACAAGACTCGTGGAAATACTGCACTACAAAAATGTGCGCCACACCTGGAACAATATTCGAATAACATACATCATATTATTATACAGCTTCATATGATTTTTAATAAGATGTACCGAAGACACAATCGCTATCATGAATATGTATAATACAATCATATAATTATATTTAAATCGATACAAAAATTCAAATCCCTCAATACACTATTGAATAGAAATGAAATGTTTTTCGAAATTCAAATAAACTTAATATCAATATATATAAAAATGAATGTCTGTATGTATGTCCGCTATGGACTACTAAACCGCTCGACCGATCGATGTGAAACTTTATAAATTTATTGTGTACCCTCCGGCAATGGTTTCTGGCCTACCAACCCCTCACCCCCACCACCCCCCAACCACCACCTCCCAATTTTTTTTTTTAAACTTTATGAATTTTTCGAGTTCACTCCTTCGAAGGTTTCTGGCATACCGTCCCATACGCCCCTCAAACCCCACCCCGTCAAACAATCCCCCTCTCCCCCTAAAATTGATATCGAATTTTTACAAATTTCTCGAGTACACATCCGCGAAACTTTCTGGCGTACACCCCCTCCCCCACCCCACCCCCCCCAATCACCCTTACAATTGCTGGCGTAGCAACGCGCGCAGGGTACAGCTAGTATTAATATAAAAATGAACATCCGCAAAGTTACCGCCAAATCCATTGAAGGTATATTATTCCTGCTCACTTTATGTATTTGTAATGTGTTTAATTTAGGATTCATGTTAAGTGTCACTTCATTTGTAGAAATCGTCAATTATTGACAATTTAATTCCCCTTATGTTCCAACGAATATATGTAATATAAAATAACTTCGATTATTCCACGTTTTGTGCTACTAACTGTGACACGTGTTTCGCCTCTTTTAGAGGCATCTTCGAACTTACCATCGCAAAGTTTGCTTAAGTAATGTATTTTTAATTTTATACTAAAATGAACTTCCACAAAGTTACCGCCGAAACCATCGAACGTATTCATTATAAAAATGTAAATAACTATTCTATGTTCGAAAAACGAACGAGTAGTTGAGTGTGGTGTGTCGTTACGTCACCTGTATAGTATTTAGAATCGGAACTATTTAGTAGTAAGATTCCACAAAGCAAATTCGATCTTCCATCCAAAGAGACTCCACAAACGTCTCCAGGCTTAAATATTCATTTGTGGACTCCTTTTATCTTTCCTCTTTCTAGCCCATATCGATGTTCTTTACAATCGAAACCGACATGGAACTCAATTCAACCATGCCATCCTTTCACAGATTCTAGTGATAGCCCAAGAATGAGAAAGAATGAAACTGCGATATACCTACGTTTGGAAATTAGCGAGCAGATGTAACCGCTGGCACAGTAAGTATTTTAACATAGTGCATTTAAAGTTAAACTATGCCGGGGTTGAACTCAGGAGTTCAATAATTTTCATTTTTCATTCATATTTTTTATGATGAACTTATTCGAAAATAAAGTATTCACGCGGCGGAAAAATCATGCAAATTGTCAATGCTATTCGGTCCTGTAGCCGAGTGGTCGACGCTCTCAGACGTTCCTCTTATTCGGTTGCGATATCCGCGAGCTCGAGTCGCCGTTCGAATGATGTCATCAGGATGCGCTCGAAGATATGTATGTCTGCCGTGTCAGTGTTGCGTTCCACCGAGCGAGTAGGTATCGACCAGTTCTCGTAAAAACAATTTCTCTTGAGATGATCTGAAATGGGAACGGAAATGGTGGAAAAATGAGCAAGCATTTCAGCATTTCAGCATTTCAATTGATTTCATTTTTTTGAATCCTCTTATGCGACTCACATATCATCACTTGATATCTTTAATCGGGTCCGTGGAAACTAGAGACTCCAATTAGTCGAAATCTCAACTACTCGAGTATCGAGTAGTAAAATTTGAAAATACTCGAGTTGTTTCAGATATACCAAAATATATATTATTAATTCAAATTTGTTAATATATGATAAATAAATAAGTTATAGACAGTTAAAAGTCTAAAATTTTCAAATTGGTTCGAAGTGTTGTTTTTATAATTACCGCAGTACAAAAATCTTAACTCATTCATAAATTACGAGTATTACTCGAGTGTTTTTCAAAATACTAAATACAAATACAAAATAATACAAAACTAAAAAATACAAAATATGCGTAGTAAACATATTTTCAAAAATCCCCATAATTATAACAAACCCACTTAATTCATTGAAACTTGTGTACATTCAATTTTCGCTAATTTACATTGAAATAGCCATTTAACTTTTATTATCTACTTCTATTTTTGTATATAAACGATACAAACTGTTTACTACGCGTCAGTTCAAGTACATCCGTGCACTTGAAATGCATGAAGATACCGAAAGGCGAAACCCGGGTCGTTAGCGACAAAACTCATGGGAAAGTACAAAATTAAAACAATTCAAATTTTTTTGATTCTTATTGATTATGCCTGTAAAATATTTAGGGCGGATTTTGAACAATTCTTTACGCAGTGGCAGCAGTGGCATCATATCCACATTCACATCCCGGATGCGGCCAACACTCGCTCACTCTCACACTCGCACACCGACAAACCGAGCGTACGCTGTACATAGAGTGTACAGTGAATACACAAACGGCTCGCGCATCTTCCGCCGACTCGACTGATCCGCTCCGTACGCCGACCACACCACCCTGACGACTTCCGCCCTCGATAGCTCCCGAGGTGCAGTCATTAATCTTAGAGCACTGTTTGTTGCACCCCATATCCAGTCTGTGAATGGGGCATCGGCGTCAGCTGCAACACCATGTATTGAGCCATTTTTTTACAAGAAACAAAAAAATATATAAAATCTACCTGGAATTTTGTACTTTTCAATGAGTTTTGTCAACTGGTTCCACCATTTCGGCATCTGCAGGTATTTCAAGTAATCGTATCTCTTATATAATATGCATATGAGAATAGGGTAAGTCACAAAGTTTTATTGCGAATATTTTCAAATGAATTAGGTGCATGGTAGTATTTCAAATATGATTTCAGTGACAGAACTCATGTAATCGTACAAAGTTTAAACAGTCAAAATCTTAAATTAAAACATACCATTATTCTAAAATTAATAAAACATGTTTAGTACTTATTCCACACAAATTTTATTGGATCAGGACCAGTTTCGTAAACAATTGGTATTACAACTAAGCATATAAATTGAAGCAAAAATACAAGAAAAAGACACTATAATTAAAATGTTGAAGACCTCTTAGAAATGCAAGCTATTACATCAAAAATCAATTAAGTATGAATTATCATTAACAAGTTGTCATATCTTGTATTTCTTATTGAACTTTTGTATAAATATCATTGTTTCGTTGTATTTCTTATCAGGTGACAATGCTCGCCATGAGCGAAACCGGTCCTGATCCAATAAAATTTATGTGGAATAAGTACTAAAAATGTTTTATTATAATGCCATTCCACCAAGCATTTTCAGTGAACATATTAAAAGATATCATTTTTCGTATATACTGTTTTCCCATCATACATTACAAATTGATACTACATGTTCGGTTACCGATTAAATGAATCATATAAACAATGCTTACGTATTTATTATTTAAATATAATTCTAACTAGTATTTTTGTGGGGTTTTAAGCGACAAATTTTTCTGCCATAACTGAATCAAATTACTTTCTTCTGAGGCTGAAACGATTTCGACTATTATTTGAATTTCAAAAAAAAATTAATCTCAACATCACTGTCAAACTCAAAAAAGATGTTGGAATGGGCGTAACATTTCTTATTGAAATACACTATACGACTTGTCCGTGTTTATCGGTGACACAACTATCTCCTCTTCTGGATATAAGTTTATATTATCTGACATACCTTTAGAAAGAAAAGAAACTTTAATTTATCTTTAAGTGAGAACTGCGATTCGTTGCAAGACTTGAATTTTGGAATCCGAACGCTCAATATGTTCCCAACAGAAAAGATGTTTCATGGAGGAACACGGAGCCCTACACTCCGCGGATTTCCCAAGACGATGCGCTTCGCTAAAATCTCTTTCGGATGGTTAGTCAGCTTTCTACGGCCGATTCAGACGCTGTGAATTTTAAAGGAAATAAGAAGACACGTTACGACACATCCTCGGTCTTAGGTGCGAGATGAAAAAGCACGTCTCCATAATTGAAATGCGTGCATGCGTTAATGATTATGGATGTCGGTTCCCATCAATATTAATTACTATCACGTAATTTTTTTATCACAACGAAAGCACGCAGCAGTGGGAACTGAGTACGTATTTATGATTGAATGCTAAAACGAGATCGCTTTCAGACCGGATGAGATCGATAAAGTACTGCAAGTCGTTATTTTAACGAACCGTTTGCACATTATTCGTCGCACGGCATGACGTTCACACTACGAAGGTAGATTGTACGCGAGTAATATATGTACTTACATATTTATTCAATGCGCTTTCTTGGTTTGCCATATCGACATTAGTACTGTCAATTGCTGTAAGCTCTAGTCTGCCTTTCTGTCCTCTTAAATATTGAGCTGCCCCATCATAAAAAGATTCATACGACCGCAAAACTCATATAAAAAGATAAGATTATTCCACGAATAGTGCTACTATTGGTAAAACGTGTTTCGCCACTTTCAGAGGCATCCTCAGACTTACTATCGAAGAGGTTGCTTCAGTAATAAAGAGTGATTCTAATATGATAAATTACAAAATGGAATTGAATGTATAGTTATTTGTTTGTAACCGTTGAAGCCATTGAATATTTCATTGCCAGTAGAAATCAATTGATAACGTAATGTTTTCAAAACGCTTATTAGAACTAAATTAATTTAAAAAAAAACATTTGCAGAGTCACGTATTGTCGAGTTGTAGCTTCCGCAAGGATATAGAATTTTGTACAGAATTTAGACGTGATAAAAATAATCATGTTGTTTTGTTCATCATTCTCAATATTATTTCTCTTTGCAGCTTTGCACGGATATCAGTCTTGTCTAGGTAACCGCCGATATCGCCACGTGCCTCATTCGCAAGATTAGATAAGAGGGTACAATAAATTGACACTTAATGTAGTGAAAACTTGAGCAAAGAAAAGAAATGAACATAACATCTCAAATGCTATCGTTTTGAGTGTCCTTCAACGTGTTCCCGTACATATGGCCATGGAAATACAAAAATGACAACGAGTGATAATTTTAGAACATTGATATTCTAGTTAGATTGACTAAAGTCATCACAACCCTATCCCGGCGGCGCATAGATCTAAAAATATACCATCTGTGGCTGCATAAGTATAAAAATTGTAATGCCTGATTTGATATCGCAGCCTCTTTTGATAAACGGAGAGAGATGCGATGGCGGTGTTGGGCGCTGCGCTGGGAGGAATGCAAAGAGGTAGGCAGAGGCAGTCGTCGGTCGCTCACACACTTTTGTTATTTTGTTCACTATTCACTACACTTGAATAGTCGATTTAATCCGAGGAAGTTTGAATGAGCATTAGCTCGCACCGCGGCATAAACCGACGACTCTGAACCAAAGATCTGAACGGTCTTATGTTAATAGATTAGATGTGCATGATACTTTGCGCAATTTTTGAATCATTAAACTTACAAAATCGACAAAGATATTACACGCTACAAAGAAGTTAGGTTAGGTTGTATATCTATGTATCATAATAACGAATCGATTGAAGGATAATCGATTCAGTATCATAGTATATCAGTCAACAATGTGGGGGGGGAAAAAACTATCCTCTATATTAGGGATTAACGCCAGGGGAAGTGTTTCTTTTTACTAGGGCTGTGGAGTCAGAGCTCTTTAGCCGGAGTCGGATTTATAGTCGGAGTCGTCGCGAAGTTTTGGCCGGAGTCGTACTCGGAGTCGGAAATTTGGAAAAAATTGATTTTTTTATTTTTGCATATAATATATCAAATTTGGCTTTTGGCCGGATTGGTAGGGTTGATATTTTATTGAATACACCTAAATAGGAAAATTATGAAAAAAGAGTCGGAGTCGTGTTTTTGGTCAATGTTGGAGTTGGAGTCGGAGACGTGGTTTAGGTGAATGCTGGAGTCGGAGTCGAATTTTTCTTTACCGAATCCACAGCCCTGCTTTTTATCGATACAATAAACGACACAGCGCACGTTAAACCATCGGTTTATGCGCTTTTATCATACGCTGAATTATGCTGTCAACTCTTTTTTCTTCCGTGGCGTCATTGTCATTTTACTTTCCAGGTTACTAGTAATACGGAACGGAGTGTATATTGAAATACATTTGCATTATGTGTTGGTCTTTTCAAAACGAGCAGCTTTAGTTTTGAGGAGATTGAGAGTCGCAGCCGCGGTTGCAAGTCAGAGCAGAGAGTCGGTTTTGTGTGCCTACTGCCTCGCCCACTTCCCGACCGACTTCCGGTTCGGCTCCGAGCTCTAAGCCGGCCCCGGCGACGATCCAACGTAGGTGAGCAACATTTCTCATTGCGACTATGTATAATATAATACGGTGAAAAAAATAACAATGTATTTTAATTCTAAAGAAATTATTTTGTATATTTGTTATAAACGTGCATTAGATCTTGTATATATGTCACAGTGAAACTGTATTCTCAGTGAAAATGTATCAAGTAATAGATTTCTATGATAACACGATTTCACTGGTCACGATCAGGGAAATTATTGGCCCAAGTCGATGATTTGCCGGCCTAAAATTTTGGTTTGCTTCAATGAAACAAAATCAGCAAGTAGTCCGGTCCCATTCATAAAAAGAAAACCAAAGAAAAACACAGACAAACATAGGGCTGAAGATAGGGCGGTCAAATTTAATTTCAATGACAGCTTGAAGAAGAATATATTTTCACTGAGAATACAGTTTCACAGAAACATATATACCCTTTAGACAGGGTACACACTACATATTCTTCTCTGTTCCACCATCTTAATTTTATATGGTAATAATAAGTTATTAAATGTGACAAATTGATTTGATGTATTTCTCGAAGTGAAAGCTAATCTGGGTTTTAGATCAAGTATATGTACATTTTAGACAGGGTACACAAGTCTACCAAGTAAACCTACTTCTACCAAGTAAATGCCAACTCAATCAATGTAGAATATAGTTTTCATTCTTTCCACAGACTGTCATTCATTCATGAGGCGGAGAGTGTTCTGAACAATTTTATAAATTTATTTCTACGGGAATTCACAGAACAAATACAGAGGCGCGGGATTTCTTATAACAAGTACACTTGAGCCTCGTATGACACGGTTTTATACAACACTGATGTATAAATTGTGGCATGTTTTGATACAACACGCTTTATATAACACGGTTGAAGGAAAAAAGAATACAATAAACATTTTTTGTGTTATTGGTAGAGAAGTTTTTTGTGACATGGATATTCATGAAATCCAAGAAGTATTGGAGGATTGTACGTTGAACGAAGATGAATTAGTCGAAATGTTGGATGAACCTACCACAATTAATGACCCAGAAAGCAGATGCAGCGAATTAGCTAAATGTTTCACATTTAAATTAGATTTTTTTATTGAAAATGATCCTATCATAGAAAGGAGTTCGAAATTCAAGAGGAAATTACAAAATATTGTGGAACCTTTAAGGAAATACGTAATTTGATATTTTTTTTGGAACCCAAACCCAAATTTTGTATGAACCTCGAACCTTGTATATAGAAACTCCAATTACTTGACATCTCAACTACTCGAGTATCGAGTAGTAAAGTATTAAAATTTTAAAATACACGAGTAGTTTCAGGTGTACCAAAATATATATTATTAATTCAAATTTGTGTTTGATTATTAATTCAAACTAATAGATGATAAATATATATAGAAGCTTATTTAATTTCATTATTACATTTATTTCAACAATAATAAAAAATTAAACGTCTCTAAAATTAAAGACTTCGAAGTTTTATTTTTATAAATCTAGCAGTAGAGAAAACGGTAAATTATGGATATATGGTCACGGGATCGAATTTTTGTAAAGATTTATGAAAAATAAGCACATTAAATGAAATGACTTACGATTTTTTTTGAAATGTTGCGTCTTTAATTTTTAAATTTATTATAATAGATTATTACAAAGAATACTTCGCAATAAGTATGATATCGAGTTGTTTTAATTTACAGTAGCAAAAATGCAACCACAAACTACACAAATAATAATATTATACAGATAGACAGTCACATAAGTTTATTATTTGCTTAAAATAAAATAAAAAAAAATATTATAGGCTACTATTAAAAAACAAATTCTTCTTTCAGAACTCATACAATAATCATTAATATTCTTCAGATTTAATCTTTTTGATTCCACTTTTTATAATAATCCACAAGAACTCAAAGAGTTCAGTCAAAACATAAAATTATAAGCCAGTATGTATAATTTTTTTCAGCTTAGCTCGAGAGGATTGGGATTCTGTCCCGTGACCATATATCCATAATTTACCGAGAAAACTTTCGACGATCATTACTTAACGCATTCAATGCTGAACCAGTTTTTTTGTATGAAAAATGGACAAGTTTTCTCGAGTAGCGTGTACTCGATACTCGAATTGGAGTCTCTACTTGTATAACACGGATTTGTACTACACGACGTTTTTGTGGAACTATATGACCGTGTTATACGAGGCCCAAGTGTATTGGTTATAAAGAAATAGTAATAGAAATGAACCAATCTAAACGATTTTATCTTTTTAATGAAGTCACCCGTCGACCTCTGAGGAAATGTGAATATCATTGTTATCCCGCTATATCTCAACAGGCGGCAGATAATCTATCACTATTTTTGAGTCGAGTAAGTCAGTATTTTTACTTTTTGCGAAGTGATACGACTCTACTAGACGAATTCCATATCTCTCTACTGTGTCCACATTAGTGGTCTTCACGGGCCGAAATTTTAAAATTTCACCCGGCCCAAGCCCGAGGCTCATTTCCAAAATCTTAACCGAACCCGACCCGAGCCCGACATTTAGCCTTGCCCGAAAAAAACCCGATTTTGCAAGTTTTGCAAAATACATTTTTTCTAAATTATTTAATAATTTAATGACTTACATAAATTGGTTACCAGTTTACTATTTTAAATTTGTGTGTAAAAAAAGGCCATTTTATGCTGGTAAATTTAAGTAAAAACAACTTAAATCGAAATGCGACCGATCAAAACAACCATTTAAGAATATAAAATTTCAGGCCGGGCCGGGTAAGGCCCGCGGGCCAAACTCGAGCCCGTGAAGACCTCTAGTCCACAGTGAGCACTCGTATTCGTGAAAACATGGTTAGGGGTCAAAGATATCTTTGAGTCAAAAATCTTGAATAGCCAACCAAGTTTGATTGACCAATTGTCAACAGATTTTCAATTGTGTTACGAGAGCAGGACCGGTGCGGCTATGAATCGGTCCGGACTTCATCGACCATCAAATCAGAGTTACGCCGCTGCTCGTCGCTCGACCCTCTCGCCTCCGCTCGTCGCTCTGGTCTGTGTTGAAAAACTTCATTCATCCTCTCCGACATATTAATAACATCCCGTTTACATTTTTTTAAAATTTCATTTACATACTGTCCGTCGTATTTCACCGACGTACGCATAAAACAGGAACTACTCAAAAATTGTTTGAACCAGAAAAACTAGAGATTCGCATTGGCTCATAAGCATTTTTACGTCTATCATTTCAAGTCATGATTAATTAATCTCGAGTTTATAAACTTAACGCTGTCTAAAGAAACTGAAATGTTTTTGGCCTGCTCGAGACTAATAATATAATTATCTTCAGAGGTAAGATTAGCTAAAAGTTTTTACATAAATAAAAATAATAGGATTCAATTATGGGTACAAATATAAGCCGCTCATTTTATTAACTGACTAGCCATGAAAGTGATCTTTTATAATTAGTACTTAATCACTGACAATTTATTAAATTAACCGACCAATAATGTAATTATAAATACATTATCAAATAAATACAGTCATTTTTTATATATAATAATTATTATTATCTTTTTTTTATTGAATCCCATTAACTACCTATCAACATTTTTTCAGTTATTAATACCAAAATGTGTTGTTTTCAAAATTAAATTCTTCATGACCCATGAAATTGGCGATACATTAAATTGACTTAAGAGCAATTATTTGTTCGACAGTTATTATCTTTGCGATATGCGAAAAACAAATTGCACAATTAGTAATTGTTTTTGAATAAGCTCACAAATATTAAAGATCGATTTACTCGATTTACTCGCGAATAGATCTACATATTCAGGCTTCGGGATTCGGGCGTCGCCTATATCCGTCGTATATAATCTAAGAAATATCTAAGATTAATTCGTTTAGTAATTTATGGATAGCAGAAGGCAAATAAATACTTTTAAGATTTTATGACGATAGTTTTTAAAAATTAAAAATTTAAATTAATAAAAAAGAGATTTATAAAATATGTAAATAACTACATATCTCGATAGCGTACTTCACAATTGAATGAATCTCCGTAAAGTAGGTTCGAGTTAATTCGAGTTAATATAAACTTATGCGTGCTTATTATGCAGTCAATTAGTTGGCAGTTACTAGTTACGTCACATCGCGTTAATCGCAAATGGGATATCCTCATTCCGAATATTGTATTTTTTGCTTTAATTAAAGCGGGGTATAGTAAAAGCAAATTTACGCTCAACATACTCATGCGAGTATTAACAGCTGTCTCGTTTTCTTTTATGCATCACGTGATGCATAAACACGAATACGTGCGATCAGATATTATAATAGCTACGTAGTATGCATATAATGCGTATATCTATGTGCGTATTACGATGATGGCGGATACTTATAATGAATTATGATTCGAGTTTGCGTCGGTTTATTTTAACGTTTGACTCATTCATCACTTCCTGCGTTCTGACGAATTTCTGCTCGTCCTCTTTATCAAATAACAAAATAGCCGACCGTTATAAAATACATCTCGCTCGTTTCAATCAATTTTGATAGTGAGCAGTCCAGTCCGACTCGAAGAAGCCGGGCCGAGAGCCAACTGCGATCTTCGTAATCGTATTATTATGAGATAAATTAAGTTTTCACGGAAGCGGTCACGCCCTTACGACTAATTTCGATCGTTTTTTAGTCAACGCGACATTCGAATAAAACGCTTTTGCGACTAAATACTGGCTGGGAATCTACCATAGAAATGCGGAAAATTTACGTGCCGACAATCTGAGAGCAAACGCTTGTGGACACTTTCAATGAGTTACTACCGCTGGATTCACCAAAATCTTGCATTTGTAGGTACTGTAACGGGCGTAAGGCTGATTATTCATTATATTATTTAATGATGTGAACCATTCTGTATACAAAAAAATGTCATAACTGTCAAGTCTAAATATTTGTCCCAACATTATCAAATATTTGGCATGATCAAAACATATCAAACCACTGAAAAGTGTTAACAAACAGACGTATTTTTTTATCTTGAGTTTTAGCAATAAACTGTTTACAATGACAGATCACACTACGAATTACGAAGAAGTTGTAATTTAATATATTAATTTACAAAAATTAAAAGCCTTTCTAATCTATTTTGTAATAAAATGTATATTTTATTATTTTAAATGTCTCGATTATAGATGTTTGTAATAAATGTGAGACAAACTCTTTTTTTTTCATTAAGACTATTCATCGACAAAAAATATCAAAAATTTTCTCTAAACCTTAAAACTATGTAATAAAAAGTAAATAGCCGGAGAGTAGTGAATTTAAAATGGGTATAAGTGGGTATCAGAAAATATTGTATATTATCAACCGCTATATTAAATGTAGTTAGTTACACGATAAGAAACTGAGGAAGCGTGTACGTAAATATTGTTTCGAAAATAAGATAACGCGTTTTATAATAATTTCAGTAAAATATTTTATTTATCAGTATTAGATACGCCCATGCACTCATGCCCGAGTTGCAGTTGCAGTCCAATGCAGCCGAATTGATAAAATGTTTTTTCAATCTTCAGTGAAAATATAATTGTAATGGTATATATAATTGCACTTTGGATTAGATAGTATTAATATGGTTAAATCAAATATTTATCTTAACAGTTTGCATTGAGAAATTGTTGAAATGGTGCAAACGTTAGTTTTGGTGGCATGGACTATTTTTAGCATTTATTTGGATAACTATATAGTATTGGGGTGCTACAGAAAAGGTCACCTCTACAACTTTTCAACAATGACTATTTCCAAATATGTTTTTTTTGTATTCTTAATGAATTAGAAATGGTAAAATTTGATGACAATGAACATTCAATATTTCGGTCTCTTATGCTTATTTGTAATAGCTTCCAATGGCGATTGGAAGATTATATTTCAAACTAGTCCTGGTCATTAACCAATTAAGGCTTAAGAGAACGACTCCGACTCTAGCATTTACCAAAACCACGACTCCGATTCCAAATTGACCAAAAAGACGACTCCGACAAAAAAGTTTAATTTCATCACGTTTTTTTTCTTCCTTTTATATTTATGCGAATTCAATTATATATCAACAAACCAATCCTGCCAAGAGGCAAATTTGACATTATATGTAAAATAAAAAGTTCAAACTTTTGAAAATTTCCTACTCCAAGTACGACTCCGGCCAAAACGCCGCGACGACTCCGACTCCGGCTAAAAGCTCCGACTCCTCAGCCTTGCTTAAGAGTTTAGTTTGGGCACGGGAGCTTGTTCTGTGTTTTGTCGTCGAGTAAATCTCGAATGATGTTTCGACTCGTTTATCTTGAGTGATACTAAAGTTTATTAATATTGTGAATGTGAAATATGCTGTACATAATGTCAAATATTAATATATATGTAGTTATACATTTCATGTAGTTATAGTGAAAAAAAGAGTAAAAAAACAATTGCATTCGGGTGACCCACATAGCAAGAGTCCGGAGAGGTGACACTGACACAGGAAGTGGAAGTTGAACATGACGACAGCTTCCGTCACGTGGTTTCTTCGCTTCCGGTATAGGTTACCGCCCACCACACCTACACACTTGCGACCTCTCCTTACTTGCGCTGTACATAAAAATATCTTTCGTAATTTTGCATACACTGCTGGCTATCATTAATTTGCTGCGCTTACTCAAACAAGGCCCTCGATTTTACTCTATTCACATCATCTTTAAAAAAGGCCTTACGTAGTTAGATCAGCACTTGATCTCAAATGTACTGATTTGAGACTACAAACTACAAGCTAACTATATAATGAAGTAAAACGGGTACTTTCATAATATATAAACGGGGAGAGAAGGTAGAGAAGGTATAAAAGACAGAAAGGTAAGATAACTTATTCTAATGGGGGAAACTCCCAGACTGAAAATCCAAAAAAATACCTCATGCTGTGAAGCCGCTGGCAACTGTCAAATACTTGCTCTAACTAACTGCTCGTTACTGTGGTCCGTATCTTCTTAGTCAGCCTTGTCTGAAACCAACGAAAGAAGCTTGCACAAAGAAGGAAGCTAGTAACTAGTAGTTGGCTGCTTTCGACTAGTCGGATCGTTTATAAACTCAGTAGCTTATATTGTCTTCTAGCCTTGTGTGTATCCAGAATCCAGATTGGCTGATTTATCGTCAACGTGAAAATTCATGTTCAATTCATTCAATACTGATTTTCTTCGCGGTGTCAAACATGTAAAGTTGCATTTGTAAAACGACGTCTGCTTCCAATCTGGATCATTTATGAACTCTCACTAAAGATTATCTGTAAGCCCGATTTGAGAATCGGATGGATCGGGATGGAGTTTATTAACTCCTCGCATCACAGATATTCGTGTCTTTAATTCAAATCGATTGAAAGATCAATTATTAAACCTAATAGACATTTAATATATTTTTTTTAAATATAAGATTCCCACTGAAGGTGCTTTAATAAAATTAGTGAATTAACTCTTCTTAATCAATTATTAAATTGACCAAAACTACTTACAGTAAATAAATGGGTCAGCAAAGTCTTTCGTCCTTCCTATTTCGCTGACTTCTTTGTGAATCTTAATCAATCATGCTTGTATTTAGAACCCTCTTCCCTCCAGGCGTCATATGAAAAAGAAAAATCCCAACCTCCATTGTGTAATTAATAACGTATTATAAATCAAAGGTAACCGTGCAATCGTATGTATGATAATGCTTATTAAAGAGGGAAAACACGTTTTACTATTTGTAACACAATACCCGGAATAAGCTATGTTATTTTTAATTTTATATAAAAATGAACATCCACAAAGTTACCGCCGAATCCATTGAAAGTATATTATATCTGCTCACTTTAATTTGGGCTTCATTTATAATTTAGGATTCATGTGGGATTTGTAGAAATCATCAATTATTGACAATTCAATTCCCCTTATGTACCAACGATTATCTTTACATTCTCGTTATTTTTATTTAACCGATTGCAAACTATTTATACTTAGACTTTTATTTCTCATTTTTTTTATAACTAACCATGTTTCAATGTTTAATTTTTATCTGATGACAAAGTTCGCGATGTGTGAAACTGGTTCTGATCTTTATAAAATTATACGTGGAAGTAGTGCTAAAAATGCGTTATATGCTTATATCGGACGTATGTAGTATTATATCGGCGTAGTAAAAATCATGAATAATATTTTAGAAATCGACAGATGCAGCTTTGGGTGTACAAGAACTACTTTACAACTGTTTTAAAAGAATCATATAAGTATAATAGTAAGGATTCTTTCGATGTTTAACGTAAATGAGTCATCCTAGTAAATATGTATTGAGTTGAATTTGACACTCTTACGTGATACATGTCAATAATCATTTAAATCTAAGGGTGTCAATTGGATGTTATATTAATATAATAAATTGCGTACACAGTAGCTGGTGGAATGTTTTATTATTTATTATGTGTTGCGGTATGTGAGTTAGATAATTTAAGATAATGAATGTTTTTGATATTCATACAATTCGTTTATTCGTTTATTCGTTTATTCGTTTATTCGTTTATTCGTTTATTCGACGAGAATCGCTAATCGCGAATGTGAGAGCAAACATTCAATTTATTTGTTCATTCATGAAACTAAACTAACTGCTGAACATTAAATTATCTAAGTCAGACAACCAGTGCTTCAAACGGACACTTTCTGTCGGTTTCTATCGAGAGTACTTCACTATATATTGTTGAGATTTCGCGTGAACCGTTCTAACTTTATTTTGAAGGGTTTTGATATGTTTTGCTGCTAATGACGTTATAGAATCACAAATAAGCTGTTAGCCCGAATAAACATCAAATTATTCCATAATTAAATTGTGAACATCAAGATCAGTTGAGCTAGGCGTGTCAATAATCGTCATTTGAAATTGTATGGTGAAGAATTAGAGTCATACAATTGAATGGTCAAAACTCAATTGTATAAATTGAGTATCTTTATAAATGGTGTATTCGTTTCGAATTTACAACAATTTAACTTAACCGGACAAACATATATTTAATATTCTTTGATTGGTGTTTTAATAATTCGATTTTTTTAATTAGTTACTAATGGTTCCTCGCAGAGAAATTTACAAAATAAATAAAGCTGTCTTTAAAAAATTCTAGTTTTCGTCTTTGATGAGTAAGAATTCGTTGTAGGGGACAAAATGGGCATTTTATTTTAATTTAAATATACAACTTGTCGAAAGCGCAAACCATTTTTAGTTGAAAATTGCATTCGTTTGTGGTATCCTTTAGATTCGAAAATGGCAGATAATAAATTCTAGCGAGACGCAATTATACCAATAATAAATCAATCAATGCCACACAATGAAAAAACAGATATTTATTACGTTTCAGTTTGTCATAAGCAGCCACTTCAAATCATAGGAAGCGGATATAGGTTATTTGAAAGTTAATTTTATTTATTTATTACGACACCTTGTCTTTATTTTTTGTTGTTTTAACAATTTGTTTGTTGAATGAGTCGAAATAATCTCAACTCGCATTACGCCTGAATAATTTCGGCAAATTCTTGTAATCGATTCGATACGATACGGATGCGTTCGATAACAATGTCAACCGTCATCGGGGTCATATTTTTTTTAACTCAGCTAGGCAGATGTCACTTTTCCCGCAATGTCAATCGGCATACATTCAAATTTTTTATACGGAATACCTACCACACGATCGGAAAACAATCGCACGGACGAATAAAATAATTATTGCGATTCGATGTGAGAGCGAAGCGCAGCGCACGGCCCGATTGATTCCATTTGAAGCAAGGGCAGGATGTAAACGCCGGTGACGTCACATCCTCTGGCCTGGCCCCGGAGTTATCAACGGAATCTATATCTGGTGTGTTCGAGTACACGTACACGAACACACACCGATGCGCCCACGCACACAGGCGTATTTTGTGGCACAACACACGCACACATCCAACGGAGGAGTTGTATAATGTGTAAGAATACTCGTCGGATATGACCCGTGGATAAATCCAGCATATTTATGTTGATTGGTGCTGCCCGTAGTAATTTCTCTTTTTTCTCCGTAGCATTGCGGGAAAAAGTATTTTTTATCCTGTACCAGTTTCATTGAGTGCAAAAAAATAAATACTTTATATTATAATTATTGGTGGTTATATGTATATGCATTATTGTTCGAATTGAAGATTTAATAATATACATTTAAAAGAAACTAAAAATCATACGATAGCAAAAATCTCAATTTTTTAAATTAATTTGGCTTCACCATTTCAATTAGGTATACATACATAGGAACTGTATTTGGCTATTTATGCATCATACCATCGCAAGGACTAATCGAGAAATATTGCTTTTAATTTAAATAATTTGAAAAAGTGCATGACAATTTCTTGGGAGAATCTGAAGATAACGCAAATATGTATTTTTTGCTGTCGTGATGGTGATGCTTATTTCTTTAGAAAATTTATGAACAGCTAAAGAATCGCAGATATGTATTGCAATAATAAATTTCACCTTTCATCATTTGTGAATATACATGCTCGTTAATTCTAATTGTGTTAACTCACTGTGACCGCTAACCCGCTGTGTAAGTCAAACCCAACGAAATTCTTCAGTGTGTGGCTAATGAACAGAGCATTATGAACGACCGTCTCTGTCCCGTATATTTGATCAAAATGTTTTCTATCGGGTCGGCGTGTTTACGATGAATTCAAATCCGCATATTTCAAACTAATCTCTGCGATTGTTTGATTCTATTCGTAACTCATTCAAAAGGGAAGTTGTATTTGAAGTAAGATTCAACACTCTATACAAAATGTCACTCGCTGGCTGAGTGGAAATGTTTTCACAAAACAACGGCCACGCTGCCAACGCAGCTGTGAAACGACTCCGCTCGATGTACGTACGTAGGTGTGTTCGTACACATGAATTTGATTATAGAGCTGTGTGAGTGACGATGATGAACCAACACACGCAGCAGCCGGTATCAACGGGAATCTACTTATATCAGCCTGTGTACTTACGTTGAGTCACACCCACACAAGTGCGTGTGCCAGTACCGCATGCAAAGTGTAATAGCTGAAAAATTCACCCCAGCGCATATTTTAGATTTCTTTTCATAGTCGTAAAACATGTCAATTGAATACTGGTTTCTTTCAATTGGCCGGATTTAATTACATCTTTATTCTTATTTAGTTTGTCTGTGGTGCACAACAAATATAGAAACATACTTAAAAATGCAATAGTCACTTTATGATAGCTATGAATCTATGATAGTGTTGTATTGAATACCTCTTTACCAAGAATTTACAATTGATACCTATAAGTGAATGGCATAGTAATTTTTCAAGAAATGGTTTTTAATTTCTGATAAAATAATTATTGCACTTCCCTTGTGCTTAGTGCTTACATTTATTATTAATAAAATAAAATTATCAGAGAAAACAGATATAAATGCAATCCAATATGGATACATTGGTTACATATGCAAACCTACCTTTATTGGTATATAATTATCAGAAAACTTTGTGTTTTCCATGCTTTCCGTATAATGAAACTAAAACTAACACGTGTTTCGCCTCTTTCCGATGAATCTTCAGATTAACTATCACAAGATACTTTAGTAATTATTGATTAACATTACTTAAGTAACCTTGAGATAGTGCTTTTGAAAGAGGCGAAACACGTGTCACGATATGTTGCACAATACGTGAAATAAACAAATGTATGTAAACATGAACTCTGAAGCAAAACCACCAAGTTACCGATTGATCTATCGAAAGTACTACCTTAATTGCTTTGTTAGATTACATACAATCGACTGATATACAATGTTTGAGTAAAATGAAACCAATTTTACATATGCTCGTCTTATTCGTAGTCTTTGCACCACATTTTCAATGTCAAATTAATTATATTTAAATTTTCACTATGCATATTAAAAAATAAATTATGCCATATTATTGTTTTAGACACACTGTTCCAAAACACAAGAGATGGTACATGAGATAGATACGCGAGTGTGCAAGAGATGGAAGTATCTATATCGCAAACATGTGTGTGAGACGCTGACTTATACACTCACGGATTTTTTTCTCGTCCAAGTTTGTCGGATCGGGAAAGAAAATTAGTTAACCAATTTTCTAAATTCATTGAGCACTTTTTCCTCTTTTTTGTAACATAAGCGCCTAACATATTTGTTTCTTTACTTTTTGAATGAGATTTTCTTACGAACACACAACTACAACTTTCATACCATTTATAAAGCCATTGGGTAAATATATTTTATTATATTATCCCACAGCAGACGAAAATGAGCATTGGGCTCGGGCTGGGCTGGATGGGATGTTTTCGGGCTCGGGCCGAGTAGATTGTTGTATTTTCGTCACATTGGCAATTAATCGATTGTTACTTTTTTTATCGATGTCCGCTTCCAACTTGGAGCAGATGGACTCCTCACGAAGTTTATCTCAACATATATTTTTCTAAACTGCTTGTTACTCAGTTGCTCAACCTCTCAAAGAGAGTAGGGAATGGGAAGGATACGAGGACTCGGACAGGACTAGTAGTTAGCTAATCGCTCTCGCTATGCGTCGCTCTTTGGAAAAGGAAAGGTGGGAAAGGAGTTTCAACAACACAAACAACCATGCCTTTGAACCAAGGCTGTCGGTGAAAAAATGTTCGACTCCGACTCCGACTCTAGCATTTACCAAAACCATGACTCCGACTCCAACTCCAACATAAACTAAAAACACGACTCCGACTCCGACTAAAAATGTATAAATATCGTCACTTTGTTTTGCCTAATATTCATAATTATGTGTATTCAATTAAATATCAACCCTACCAATCCGGCCAATAGCCAAATTTGACATATAATATGAAAAAATAAAAAGTTCAAACTTTTCAAAATTTCCGACTTCGAGTACGACTCCGGCCAAATCGCCGCGACGACTCCGACTCCGACTCCACTCCGCTTTGAACAGATTTATCGACTTAAAAAATCCGCTCGGACTAGGAATCGAACACGGGCGGTCTGGCTCGCAAGCCAACTACGTTGACACTGCCTCAAAATAATATTTTTTATTGTGTCATAATTTTCTACACACTGTTCGAAATTGTCATTCTCCTGATTAATTTCGAATCATAAAAAAACTTTGCGGCGATGCGAATTTCGACAGCAGGTAATTGATATATTGTTGTTGATCCAATATGCGAAATCTTTTCTTTACGACCGGGAAAGTCTGGACGTTTGATACCCCTGAATAAAAATACTGGCATTAATTTTGTGATATGTAATGTAATCACTCAGTGATAGTGAAATTTTTATCTTAGCAGGTGCGTTTGAGTGAAATTACTCGATAACAGAACTCTACACCAGGGCTGTGGAATCGGTAAACAAAAGTCCGACTCCGACTCCGACATTGACCAAAAACACGACTCCGACTCCGACTAAAAAAAGGTTAATATCGTCACTTTTTCCTAATTTTCCTATATATGTTTATTCAATTAAATATCAACCCTATCAATGATGCCAAAAGTCAAATTTGACATATATATTTGGGTGAACAAATATATATGTCAAATTTGACTTTTGGCATCATTGATAGGGTTGATATTTAATTGAATAAACATATATAGAAAAATTAGGAAAAAAGTGACGATATTAACCTTTTTTAGTCGGAGTCGGAGTCGTTTTTGGTCAATGTCGGAGTCGGAGTCGGACTTTGTTTACCGATTCCACAGCCCTGGTGTAGAGTTCTGTTATCGAGTAATTTCACTCAAACGCACCTGCTAAGATAAAAATTTCACTATCACTGAGTGATTACATTACATATCACAAAATTAATGCCAGTATTTTTATTCAGGGGTATTAAATGCAAAAATAAAAAGTCAAATTTCCGACTCCGAGTACGACTCCGGCCACAACGCTGCGCTGACTCCGACTCCGACTCCGGCCAAAAAGCTCCGACTCCACAGCTCTGCTCTAAACAGTTATAGGAACACTTATGACACATAATCTCTTAATATGTATATCATCAGCGTTAAAATTGTAATTTGCTGATAATGCTGAAATGATAACAGTGATCTTAACTTTTCCACGGATCCAGCGATATCTATTCTTATCTCCATGGTAATGTTTGCAAAACTTTTTTTTATCAAGTTTGTCTAAATACACTAATAAACCGATATCAGGTAATACCTACTCGAGGACACTATTACAATTTAAAACTAAGATTTGGTATACCAAACTGATTTGTAAAAAAAACGATACCAATTAAATATTATACGAAATGTGATAATTTTTTTATAAATTCTATATCATTGGAATGACAAGATATCGAGTGTACAGGAGATATTATACATATCGACACGTTTTTTTTGGATAGCCTACTAATAATTGGTAATTAAATATATTAATTAATAGTGTTTTGCGTGAATTGAAATAAGCCAAAAATTAATGTGGAAAATATAACCTCTTACAAGTAATTGTTCATTTGTAGACATTTGAAAACATTGCATTTTTTTATTCACATATGTGTAAACATTGTTAAAAATTTTCAAGGGGGTTCCAAATGTAAAGAATCGTTATATATCTGAGTTATCAGTTTCCCCAATATAATTATAGAAGCATGATGTTATTTATTGTCACTCCGTTATTAAAACGTTTTTTTTTAAACTATACGAAAGAAGCGCTTTATTGTTAAAAAATATCTTATATCATAGTTTCCAAGAATTGTTTTTAATGTACATTGTTCTTTATGCTCTTTATTGCCATATATATATTATATACACTTCATAAATTAATGTTAGCTGAGTGAATATATTATTATTTTAGTATACCTTAGTTGTTATGCAAAAAGGCTTATGTATTATTTTCTAGGTAAACTCGCAGTAGGTATATGTATTTACTCGTGGCTTACCGCATTTGTCAAAGCGATAAAAGATAAATAATAAAATATTATGTGTGAAGAAAAATAAAATGTATTTATTTGAATGGTAAATTTCATACATTAATCGCATAATAACTACAAAGAGGGAGGAAGTCCATTTACCGCACCCACCGACTAAAACCACAATCACGTGATATCCGTTTCCTGTTATCAGAAAAACTTATTTTAGAATAATTGTTGCTTGTGTTTCTCAGAACTATCTGAGATTTAGTATGACCGTATTTTATTTCTATTACAAAGGTGTGTGAATTTTTTTGTCAATAAATTTTAAACATAATTTAGTTTCCGCTTACTGATAATGCTCCAGGAAAAGACTATGAGTACTATTCGCTATGGGTTCCAGGGATCTAATGGATACTGTCACAAATTGACTTTTCAATCGATCTTTTTGATTATTTTGCTTTTCTGTGGATGTATATAATTGAATATTATTATTTAATTTTGCTAGATTGATTTGATCTTTCACCATTGGCCGACGATATAAAACTTGTGTTATATTATATGTATGTAAGTGTAAATATAATACGATCATTTTATTTGGAGCAGGATTGGAAGGACAAGATAAGATAAGATGTGTTGTTTCAGCTTATCAAGCGTTGCAAATAGGTTCTTTGATTTTGATCAATTCTGTTCTTTTTGTCACTATCACCTGTCACTATTTTTTCTATGATTGCGAGGTTTGAAAATAAGTGATAAATCATATTAGCGGCCACTATGTTACTCTGGTTTGTCAAGTTACTCAAAGGCTCTAGACAGGTATTTATACAAGTACCATAGGAATTGTCGGGAAGGAATACAGACATAAATACATATCAATCTACTGCCCAGTATTTTATTTGCACTGTGTAACTAAGGGACAGGCATATAAAAATGCCACCGATCTTAATTCGCCTGACACTGTTGACATTAACCTAAGTAATAAAGGTACTAATAACATGTATTTTCTTGGTTGAAAGATATAATATTTTTGAAAATGGAACAAAATTCATAGTTTCTTTCTCGATGGATCCGTAAGTCTTACTGGGCTATATTACTTTTGAGTGCAATACATACAAACAATTTATTATAATATATGTACGTTATTTACCGCAAAAATACAAAATGATCAACCCCCTATGTGCAACTGTAACGCTTTCTACAAAAACTTATTTGAAAAATTGTATATTAGCAACATTATATTTACATCTATTTATTAACAATATAAAGCAAAGATGTTAAGTTTACACCAGGGCCGTGGAGTCGGTAAAAAAAGTCCGACTCCGACTCCGACATAGACCAAAAACACGACTCCGACTAAAAAAAGGTTAATATCGTCACTGTTTTCCCCTAAATTTCCTATTTATGTGTATTCAATTAAATATCAACCCTATCAATGCGGCCAAAATCCAAATTTGACATATTATGTGCAAAAATAAAAAGTTCAAACTTTTCAAAATTTCCCACTCCGAGTACGACTCCGGCCAAAGCGCCGTTTCGACTCCGACTCCGGCCAAAAAGCTCCGACTCCGACTCCACAGCCCTGGTTTACACTATGTATATGTTGGCCACGCGTTTGAAAAATATTGTATTTCGCGCGTGAGAGAGTGGTAAACAATATTGTTAACTGTTATTTTGCATTTGATTCGGAAAAAAATACACTTATTTGAAAAAGAGTCAAATGTCACTTTTAGTCAACGCTAAAAAAGGAAAATGAAAATCTTAAGAACCTGAGCGCACGCACGTCAGTGTTTTAAAAATATAGACATGATCATTTATTTTTTTCGTCAAAACTTATTGAATTTCGAATATCACTCTAATCCACGTATTTCACGAAACGGTCCAATTCTAGGCCTACTTTCAGTAATAAATGAAATAATTGGCGAAAGAGACATCAACGCATCGGCGGCTCGCTTGACTCTCGATCGACATATTTTTATGATGTGCAAAGAACCTAACAATCTTTTATCATATAGTTTGATATAACCGAGTTGTTAGCTTCTTCAATTTTATGATGTCAGCGTGGTGGATATAATGGTGCGCGGATGGCGGACGGAGAACGGTTCGGGATCCACGGCGGGAGGGTTGGCGAGGTGAGGCGGTGCGCCATATTATGAAGCTTGAAGGCCGCCCGCCGATCAACGACCAAGAAGCAGTTACTTCGGTAGCCACTGGTGTTTTGTTACTGGGTCATCTACCATCTGCTCAGTTGCGTGACCGTCAATTTGCGAAAAGGGAAAATGGCCACTGATAATTTTGATTCCGAGAATAATTCCAATTATTATTTAACGCGAGCAGTAGATGGCAGTGGCGAAAAGCGTAAGCGGCTCCGCAAACGGTTGTCTGAATTTATAATTATTTTTCATATAATAACAGGCCAATATGTAAACAGCGCCAAGGAATACTAAAAACATTGAATCTTATGAATCAAAATATCTTTCAACGCAAACGTATAAGTGTAACGCCCAAGCTTGGCGTCAATAACCTCTGTCAAATTCGTAAAAACACTTCCAAACTATTGAAATTTGCTAATGCTAATGATTCGCAACAGGTTTTTTACACACATAAACGAATGTTTACGTTAAAAAAGTATTATCTTCAGTTAATTCTAACAACAGCATCGTAGTCACTAGTGATTACCTGTTATATTATTTATGTATTATATGTTATTCCTCGAAACTGTGATTAGTAGAGTAGTGTTGTTATAAACGCTTTTCATTGTGCATAATAACAGAACTATATATATATTTAAATATTGACGAGAGTCTTTTAAGACGCCCGGTACTGCTCCCTACTGGATTACGGGACATCAACTTGGGATTTCAACAGAAGGTGCGTGACGGAATTCAAACGCCAAATTTGAATCGTTTGATCTTTGTACTTTTCCAAAAGTCATTTCATTTGTGCACTTGAAATGCCTGAAGATTCAATAAATATTTAAAAAAAAACCATGATTCAAATTCGAAAATCGAACTCAGAACTGTTGCCTTTGGAGCTTGACTTTTAGAAGTCAATCTGGAGTCTGATTGGTATGAAGAAAACCACGATCGACCACGATCAACCACGATCGACCACGAGGGGCATCGGCTGTAAGACACGTTCGCCGCAGATGTACTCCATTGCAAATGGCTCTATGTTATCAATGCGACATCTGTGATGACGTCATAACAACTCGCATGTGTAAATGTCATATTATATAACAGAAAATACGATTTTGAGTGTAAAATTGTATTAATATATTTTACAAAGTAGCATATACATTTTAAAACTGTCCTATGACATCTCTGTGACTTATCAATAGGACGTCACTGAGTGTTTTCCTGGCAACGCTCATGCCTGCTTGTGAAGAAGTGGAGTCGTCGACCGGCAGCGGCGCCATCTCTGATGATTGATTGATTTTATTGAAGGCAAGTAAAATGCGAACACCATTCCAGGGACGGGAACGGGACGATCTATATTCCTTCACGACTACAATCAACTGTTTTAGACCACTATACATTTCTCTTGTTATGAAAAAAACGTCCACAAAATAGTCCCTTTAATGTTATGGTAATATTTTGGAGATATGAGGTTTTGGTCAGTACCAAATCAAGGGATTAATATTGGCGCATGCTACAGTAGAAACCGAGGGTAGAAATTAAGTAAAATACCAATTGTGCAAGAGAGCGATAAATAGAGGGAAAATTTCCAATCGTATACGACATGGGTCGTCAACCTGGTCCGTACCGCCCATTAGTGGGTGATAATGGCTTCTGTGGTGGGCGTTGGGCGATTTTTGTTTTTACCCGAAATTTTTCACCCATATACTGAATTGAAATATTGCGATGTCTGTGGGCGGTAAGGAAACTGTACCATGAAAAATAATCACAAGTGGGCCGTACGCATAAAAAGTTTGACGACCCCCGGTATACGACATATATTATAATGGCCATAATGCCCATAATCAATAAAAATTTCCACCAGAAAAATCAATATAGATAAAAATTAAAATAACTTTGATTATTCCACGTATTGATAGTACGAAGTCCGAAGATGTCTCTGAAAGAGGTGAAACACGTGCCACAATAAGTAACATAATACGTGGAATAATCAAAGTTATTTTAAATCTTAAATAAAAATTAGCTTCCACAAAGTTACCGCGGAATCTATCGATTGGTATAGATCAAGTTTGATGACATCTTTAGAATATTTGGACGCTAATAAACCGCTAATAAACCGCTAATACCGGGAAAAACCATGGCTTAATTGTAAAAAACAACAAAAAATAGCCACGTAAAATCGCACCTCTAAATAGCGGGAAATGTCAATTCTGGAGACGTATTTTGTTTTTTTATTATATTCAGTAAGAGTTAAAAGATGAATTTCTCCTGCATACCAAAATAATGTGCGAAACTACCGACGGTGGCAGCATGATTGCTATTGTAGATTCGTAGTAGGTATGAGACGGTCGCATTCTCACTGAGTAAGTAAACATAAAAAAATATCAATTTAATTGAAGGGTACAGCTTTATTTAAATAAACAAGATTCAGTAGTGTGAAGGTCAGCTGGTGGAGTCGGTTTCGGGCTCGAGTCCAAATCCGCGCAGTATCATTTTTCAATCAAATTATTAATTTCTGTGAGTAGACATGCTCTCCCATACCCATCCGATCCAAAAATGGGACGAAACAAGAGCAATAAGCTAAACACTAGTCCTGTCTAATTCCTATCCTTTCTATTCATGCTCTCTCCGAAAAAGAGAGGTTGAGTAACTGACTTCTCGTTGAGATAAAAGAGTCTCCTCTTAAGAGTCCATTTATTAAACGCATGCATACTGACTGTGATGCTTTACGGTTGCGAGTCATGGCACATTATAAAGCCACAGGGTAACCGTCTACTGTGCTTCGAAAACAGATGCCTGCGGCGAATATTAGGGGTACGGTAGTTTGACTTTGTCAGGAACACGGAGGTAAGAGAGCGGCCAAGCCAGCCCCTTATCACGTCCAAAATAAAAAGGCGACGATGGACCTGGCTTGGACATGTGCTGCGGATGCCCCAGGGGAGCCTGAATCCTGTCTGTTTCTTCTATCAACCTGATGAACCCTGACGTCTTGAGGCCTTTGATGACCATCCATACGATGTACTCAGGGAGCTACGGGATGACCTGGGAAGAAGCGAGGAAGTTGGCGGGTAATAGAGATTCTTGGAGGCACCGTGTGGCGGCCATATGCTCAGAATAGTGAGAGATATGGAAAAAGGGTCCATTGCTCCACATTGCGAGTGGATAAGATGAAAAAAGAAGATTCAGTTGCTCGGTATTGAACAATTATGAAAATGTGTATTAGGTTCGTAAAAGGTCATCTTGCAATGTATTTGTTTTGTTTATTATCGTCACATTCAATAATTTGATAGGTGGATGACTAGGTTTGCTGTCCGCTGTCGTACCTAAACAAATGGTGACTGTTGAATAATAAACCACGATTTCGAATCATTTACGATTTCCTAAGAATTTGTGAACGAAAGTTTCCATCGCCGACACCGACACATTGACACCTGCGCGGGCGGGGTCGCGGGCGCAGGCAGTGTAGGAGTTCGCCGGCGGAGGGCGGAGGCTGTGCGGTCGGTGGGCCGCCTCGCTCGACAAGAACCGAGTGCGGCTCTGTCGTTATGTTATTATCGAGGCGCGTTGTTGTCGTAGGCAGCATCATTAATTATTACTGCCATGTTTATAATGTTACGAAACTGGTGCAGGAAATACTAAGAAAACTCTAAATACTATGAGAGGGAAAAACGAGAGGTGTATTTAGTGCCACAAGAACAAGTCTGTGTCAAATAATTTTGATAGCATTTGGATATCATCAAAACGGTAGTTAATTACATATAAATTCAACTTTATTTCGCAACCTACTATAATAAAATTTTACTTTTCTAGTAGGTACTATTATGATAATTTAACAAATATTTATTTTTTGAGGCGTAATATGGATAGCGAGTAGATATAATTAGTTAACAGCCCTTGGAAATCACTTGAAAGCCCTTAAACTGCTATATTATGAGAGACCTCCAGTGCAGGCTGTAGAGCAGTGGCTCTCATGTGCGGCCACCAGAAGGTCTTGCTGCAGCCACCGACGGCTGCATAGAAAATATTGATAGTTAAAAAAAAATGTTTTTAAAAGATAATTTGACAAAACAGACTGAAAATGAAATATTTCGTATGCACTGTATTGCGCATCAAGAAGTGTTCATCAAACTGTTATTAAATGCATGGAAGATGTGGACGTAACTGTGAGAAAAGTGCTTAATGCAATAAGTATCGGTTGCAAATTGTCAAACCAAAATTTGGTGCGGCCACCAGACATTTCCGTAGGAGTACTTATATTTACTAAGCGGCCACAGCACAATTTTTCGTGAAAACCACTGTTGTAGAGGTTGTTTCGGGTGAAACATTGTAAACTCCTTTAGGATTAGGTTGCATATTTCAACATTACTGAAAATTTATTTCACAAGTCGTAAAAACATACAAACAGCCCTCAAAATGAAGAATGGGACGATGTCCGACACCCCACAAGTGGATTTGCGCGCAGTAGGTGGATTTTAAATCCAAACAAGGGTTAGACCAGGGTATCTTAACCATGTGCCCGCGGGCATAATTTTGCCCGCGGAGCTATTATCGTGCGGCCCTCCAAAATATCAAAATACGAAAATACCCAAATTTTATCAGAATAGTATTTTATCTATTCAAATTATTTTCGAAGAAACTGTGAAGCTGTGTGGTATTTTTATAATTTTTAAAGGTAAATTCAAAACACATATGAAATGCTTCCCAGGAAACAATGATACGAATTAATCACTATGTACTAGGTACTTGAGATTTTTATTTTAATCCGGCCTGCGCCCGTCACTATTCTCCTCAACCTCAAATATGCCCGGAGTCGCAATAAGGTTAAGAACCCCTGGGTTATACTAACCGTGTTTTTAGTTTATTTAAAAAAAAATGTTCAGGTGAAACCCAAATGTTTGCTTGCGGAAATATCGTTTAAATCTTTAACTTATCTATCTGAACATGACATAAAATCAATAGTTTTTATCACTTTTAAGGTGTTCACTGTCAATACTTGGTGGAAAGGCATAAAATCAAAATGTATTATTATTTTTATTAATAGTTTGTATTATTATTATTTGAAAAAAGAAACAAGTAGACATTAAACAACTGCAACTACTGGCAATATTATTTCATAGATTTTGGTTTCAATAGCTGCGTACGCATTATCTCGCGTTGAATTGAAAACTATGTACATTGTATAGCACTCAAAATCATTGAATAGTGGTCGAGAATGTCGAGATCCTCGCATTGAACGAAACGCGAGACCGGCAGCTTGCAAACCGGAGCGGAGCGGAGTGGGGTGGGCGTTACAATTTTAAATAACAATTCATTCAATTGCTTCAACTGTTCAACTACGTATGTATGTGTCCGCCGAGCCGCTGTGTTTTATATAGCAATTACAATACGACAACTGAAACTTGTCCACTATTTCCTATTACCAAATAGGGCTGTCGAAAAGTACATGCATTATCCGGTACAGACATTCTTCCACTTTCCTACAATATTAATTGAGTCAGTCCATTGATTAAAACCGACTAAATAAAAAGGGTTTAAAGATGAACAGTAGAAAGCAGGGCTGTGGAGTCGGAGCTTTTTGGCCGGAGTCGTACTCGGAGTCGAAAATTTTGAAAAGTTTGAACTTTTTATTTTTGCATTTAATATGTCAAATTTGGATTTTGGCCGCATTGATATGGTTGATATTTAATTGAATACACATAAATAGGAAAATTAGGGAAAAAAGTGACGATATTAACCTTTTTTTAGTCGGAGTCGTGTTTTTGGTCAATGTCGGAGTCGGAGTCGTGGTTTTGGTAAATGCTGAAGTCGGAGTCGGACTTTTTTGTACCGACTCCACAGCCCTTGTAGAAACAGTGGAACTCGTAGAAAAGCTTCAGTATGCTTCAAATTGGGAGTGGACATGGCTAAAACACGCACACGCAAAATTATTGCTATTTTTTTAAAAATATATTTTGTATCTCTGTAAAAGAAACAGTTACACTCACAATAAAAATCTTACGATTGAATTAATTTGGAGATGATTCTCAAGGATTAGGACCAGTCACGCCGATCGCGTGCTTTGTCGACAAGGCGAAACCATACCTCATCATTATAAATAATGTGGAATAAATACGAAACAGATCTAGTCTATTTTTATAAATATAATGCATTTGACGTGAATTAAACACACAAATTAAAATAACTTTAATTATTCAACGTATTGTGTTACTTATTGCGACACGTGTCATCTTCGAACTCGAACGGTTTAAAAATGAATAGCTTAGAATTTTTAGAAATAAATAAAACTCAAAACATAGTATTATTAAATAATATTCTTAATAGGACAAGTTGCTCGCCACTGCTTACATTATTTCCAATCAATAGGTTAAGCCCGAACCTATATAATTGATTGCAGCTCATTAGTTAATATTTTGTAATGCTGACTTCATTAGTAGTATAATTATTTGTTTGCTTTGTTTCGATTCTTTAACCCCTTCCTTGCTTCCCGTAAAAAGGATCAATAGAATCAATATTGCTTCATTACTTATTACGATTTTACGAAATCGATGTATTATTTGAAAGAAAATCGCGGCCCTCCATGTACGGCCATACTAATTCTTCCAGGCATAGAATCGGTTAAGTAATGTAAACTTTCCGATAGTAAGTCCGAAGATGCATCTGAAAGAGGCGAAACACGTGTCACAGTTAGTAGCACAATACGTGGAATAATCAAAGTTATTTTAAATTTCATATTAAAATGAAATTCTACAAAGTTACCGCCGAAACCATCGAAAGTATTTAAACTGACTGTGTTGTGTGTACTGCATAGTTGTGATAATCAAGCAACTGTGACGTTTTTTTTTGTAGAATACGAATATATTACATATATGCAATATTAATTATTCAGCTGATTCTGATTTTAAAGAAGAGTGATCGCTGTTTGAAAATGAATGGTATCATTCACTTTGAATGTGTTCACTGTCACTTCTTGTTGGAAAAGCATTATTGAAATGAATAAAACACAGTTTATAGTATGTACCACTTCTATATTTATTTGTAATATTATAAAGATCATGACATGTTTTCATCTTTTTTCACACTTTTTTAAACTTACAATTTGTAATTTTTGCAATGTACATTTATGAATAAATGACTGGTTTTTCTCATTACGAGTATTTTCAACATTTATTTCATAAAATCTAGTCAGCTAGAATACTTCCACATATATTTTGGACCGGTTTCGCTCATCGCGAGCATTGTCAAATGATGAAATATACAAGGTTATTTCTTTCAAAAGAAAAAAAAAGACTATGTACGACAAACAATTGGCTTAACACTTTGTTTACGGACCTTTTCAATTACCATACTAATTTATGCACAAATTTGTGCACACAATGGGTTAGAAATGTAACACGAAATTAAAAATACATACGAAAAGTTATATTGTCAATTATAACACTTTTGATGATTTTTTACTAATTAAATCTCATTCAATGCATGCAAGAGTGTTTTAAAAAAATGTATCTTTTCACGTAAGAATGGGTATTGTGCTGTTAACGAATGTTATTATGAATGTAGATACCAAAAGATGATTATTTATAAACATAAGAAGCGATCGAGTTAAATATTAAAAATTAGATTTCATTTATTATTAAATGTTAGATTTCAATCGTTTGAATTATATACTTTTTTCCTAACGACCTGGGTTTCGCCTTTCGGCATCTTCAGGTATTTAAAGCGCATGAATGAACTTGAACTTGAACTGACTCGTACTACAGTTTGTATCGTATATATAGAAAATAAAAGTAGATCACTAAGTTGAATTGTTATAAACGTAATCCAGATGAATTTCGCTGATTATAATATTTTTTGGATAGGTAACTACATACATAATAAGTGGATTAAGACCGATCTCATTTGAGTCCGAGAGTTTATATCAGAGTCTCATCATTAGCCCCGTAGGATCCTAAAAATAAGGTAATCAAACCAGTATTTAGTTCAACAAATTATAAATAGTCAAGTCTCAAAAGTCTGACACTAAACTTATTTGGAGAATACATGACGAGAAATTGCTAAGTTGCAGAAATTGCTAAATTGCTATCCAATTGCTTATCTGCTATGCAAATCCCATTGCCGAACGATGGGTTAGCGGATTTTCTAATCAAGCGTGTGTAGTGTTACTAATAATCTGGACGCAATTATGTAAAAAAATAAAATATTATAGATGATGACGTTTACGGCTTCCCAATATTCTCTGGATGATATACATATATGCAGATTATATTATATACAAGGAGCGAAAGCAGTTTCTCGTCAATGGTTCTGTTTGAAATTGGATGACTATATCATGTACACCGGGGGTTCTAAACCCTGTGCCCGCGAGCACAATTGCGCCCGCGAAGCTATTCGTGCGGAAGGCACAAAGTATCAAATGACGAACAAACCTAAATTTTAGTTATTGAGATTATTTTAGAAGAAGTTTTACTTCTAATGTAACTGTATAGTCTTTTTAACATTTGCAAATGTAAATTAAAAAATAGTTGAATAGCATGAATGTGACAGATATGTTTAGCTTCATAGGAAACAATGACACATTAATAAATATGTTCGAAGTAATTAAGAATTTTAACTCAAGGTGTTTGATGGAATTTCAATATCAAATTTGAATCGTTAGAATTTTGTACTTTACCATTAGTTTTATCGCTAACAACCGTCAACTGTCTACCATCAGTTCAAGTACATCTAAGCACTTGAAATGCCTGAAGATGTCGAAAGGTGAAACCCGAGTCTTTAGCGACAGAACTACAAAACAGAAAAGTACAAAATTCAAACGATTCAAATTTGATGTACAAAGAACTAAAGATATTTTTTTTTAAAGTCACTATTCAATCTCAAATGCGCCCGGAGATGAAATAAGGTTAAGAACCCCTGATGTACACGTACACCGTGACCGAGTTCATTCATTACGGAAAACAGAAACAAGTGCTCGCAAATCGTTCCTCTGTCTCTCAGTCTGAACCGTCAACAACTAAACCAACTCGACTCACTCCGTGTTTTATAGCGATCCACTATAACGATATTGAACTGCCTTACTTGAATAGATATACCAAATTGGATGGTCATGTATGGGCATACGTCTTAAAAGATAGTTAATTCAAGACACATAACATATTTATTTTCTCGCTGATTTTTATCCTAAAAATAATCTTCTGGTTTAGGTTTAGGGAAAGCGCGATGTGATACATTTTCAGGAAGAAAAAAGCTCACAGATAATCCTCATTATCTCTGTAATATGCTGATTATTCACTATAATTTGTTATTGCTTAAAGTAGCATGCATATCAATTGATTAACGTGTGCATATGGTTTGAGCTTGTGGACTCTGGCAATCAAAAAGCACGCTGTTGACCACCTGGCTAGGATATAAATTGAAACTTGGAAACAAATCTAACAGTGCAGTGGTTAGTGGAGAAAGGCGAATTATGTAGCATCTCCCGTGATTCTTCGTGCCACACATTTAGTGCTAATTTAAAATGTTATGCATAAATTTTCATTTAGCCCTGTCACCCATAGTTTGTATCAATCATGATACAGATTCACATTCTAAAATTGGGGAGGTGAATAGATCAAAAAAATAACATTGTTCGTGTAATAAATAATGACAATTAAAAGGAGCCAGTGAACACAGTCCGATTCGAGGTATGATATTCTCGCGGGGATGTGCGGATGCTGCGCATAGACAAAAGATGAAATAAATTAAGACTGAGAGATTTAAAATATTGTCAGCGGAAGTCGATTAACCCGATCATCGAACACCGACCGCCGCGCCGCGTCACGGTCGCGGTCCACGTTAATAACGACCGTTCGAAATTCAAACACGGACCGGATATTGGACCATTTTGACGGGCCGATTTTGTGTCTGTCGAACATGGCTGATAATGGCCGAGAACGGGAGCGACAAGGACGCGGTCGCGCGATCGAGAGGGATCGCCGATAAATTATTACACCGATCATCGGCCGGAAGGGAGTAATGGTTCACCCTCCTGATTGGGTTATTATTGTTACACGACCGGGCATTATAAAACCAAAAAAGGTGAAAAATTAACTCCTCCACCGACCGCGGTCGTAAAAACTCTGGATAAAGGATTTAAATCAGAATCAACTGGTCCCTTGAACGGACTATCGTTATTCATTGAGGTAAAACAACAGATGCTGCGACTAATGTTTTAGTATATTTCATGAAGAGAGATTTTGGGGTAACCGAATCGAATCTCGAATTATATATGTACATATTATTGTGACCCAAAAGTGTTTTGGATAACGGTAAAATTACATAATTATATTGATTAACATGTAAAACGATGCCCTCAGCTAATGACTTGGAGTATACGAAATTCCAATCAAACACCGCAGATTTCGTAAGAACGCTGGTTGTAAGGATATGTATACAAAAGTGATTCGACTAAAGGGACTGCGATTAGCGTTTTTTTCTACAAATTGCGCATTTTTTTAGAAGAATTGATGAATAAATGATTCTTTTTTAATTTTGGTTGATAGCTAATCCAAAATCCTGCCATGTCTAAAACTATATATAAGTTGAGACCGATGGATATTTAGATGGCGTGATGCCAGCATAGCTGTCAATAACATTAAATGTTATGAATTTTAGACACGGCTTATGGAACCTCTTTCAGATTTTGAGAATCACATTGTCTCAAGGAAAAATCACAAATGAGTAACTTGTTGTCCGGCTGTGTGATATAAATTGTTATTTCCTTTGGCTATAAAAATCGGACCATTCTGTTCTTCTGTCGTTATAAGTTAGTTATGCATCCTTCGTTTGGCCGGTTTCATCGTGCACATAATAATAATCATACCTGACGGCTTTATAACCCGACAACATTGATCGGTCCAAAAAAACACACTTGAATTACTTCACATGATGGCTTATTATGGATATCGATTATTGATAAAAATCTTTTTGGTGAGTTTCAGCACAGCTACAGTCGTGGACAAAGAAATTCGCGCATCCTTCACAATTCCATTCATTTGCGAATATATCCTTGAAATCTTTTTTCTTTAAGAACAAGCGAGATTTGAAAGCTTCAATAGTGACCTAGTCCCAGACCTAGTCGCGTAAGCATCTGACGAAATTATGGAAAACCGCATGAAAACGTATTTGCGATTAAAGCTCAAATTGAAGCAGTTTTTGGGGGAAAACTTACCAAATAGAAAAAAAATCACGTAGAGTAGACTGTGTAGAAAGTACTGTGGATTTTTTTTTAAAATATATCATGCTACTGGTGCTCTGGGGGGGTATGTTTGAACCGGAAGAGAGCGCTTAACAACGGACCGGAACGACCCTCATATATCGCATGTGGTTTTTCAAAACGCTTCAAAACTGCTATAGTTTTCCATGCTGAGCTTTAGTCGACCGTTGATTTCACATGTTCAATGCGAGATGTCCGTATTATCGTAAATCGTGGCACATGGTTTTCCCGCCCGGCTCCAAAAAAAAACCAGTTTTCACAGTAAAAATGAAGGTTGGAATCTACGAAGGTGCACACATTGGACTTTGACGAGGAAGAGACGAGTCATATACTCTGATGATTCCAAGTTTAATTCATGAGGACAAGACGCGGTATGCAGCCAGGGCGTCTTAAGGACGGTGAGAGGTTTCAGCCAAACTGAATTTCTCCTAATGAAAAACTATAATTTTGATAAGGGTAAATGTTAGGCGTTTTAATTGCATTTAGTCGTTGCTATTGGGTACCCAGAACGTGACATCTGCATTCTACGCATATTATATATTATGATATCGCCTTTCATACACCCGTAATGTAACTTTTGCTGACACATGCAAACGTGATCTTACTCTATTAAAGGGCTATATCATATTTTAAAATTATAACTTTTTTATTTCACTGGTTGTGTTACTGTGACGGGATTTAATTCATCTTCCAAACTTTTAAATTATTATTAAACGTCGATATTGTTTCTCTTCTAATTCTGTAGTTACATTTTAATTGAGATTCGAAGAATATAATATTTATTTTTTACTGTACGAGGAGGACTAGGAAAAGCAACATCAATAATAAAAAAACAGTATAAATTTTTTGTGTTTGGAGGGGAAAATCCCATTGGAAATTAATTTAATAACGAGGAGCCAAGCGGATTGTTTCAGATGTTATTTCGTAATAATTTATTGATTTAAGGCATTTTAACAGTGGAATAATAGAGTCGTCAATTTAATATCATAAATGAAATACGAAAACGCAAGTTAAAACTTAAAATATACGCGTACTTTCAATACTCATTTACCATAGAAACACTATTTATTATATATATGCTCTCATAGATAATAGTATATTATAGGATGCGATTTAAATAAAAGCTTCGAATTTCAAAAACAATTTTGTTTGAGGCCAGTCATTTCTTTTGTGAATGTTAGTTATGTCTATATTATACCAGATTTCATAGTCTGCGTAAGACCGCGGATGTGTACGAAAAATCTGCATTATATTACGTATTGGCTTTACATTCCGCTGTGAGATCGCGGCTTAATGTCTGATTTTGTATGGAGAGTTTTTTTGATTCGAATAAACTTTTTTGGGACACTTAGAGACCGGAAGCCGCGCAAATAAGTTTAGTATGGTTTTCTAACCTCACAAAAAAAACAACTGCGTCTCAGAACGGGTCATCATTATAAATGGCGATCGGGCGGACTAAACCAGAAGCCGGGTGGCGATTATTTCATTCAACATTTCGTTTCGATCTTTTTGTGACGATTATATTTCGTTCTTCTCTAGAAAAAAACTGGTTGTTTTTTCATAGTAATTTTGCATCGGTTGATTTTTCATTGAATATAAATTGTATTTTAATTTTGGGCATGACCATAATATAAATATTCAATATTATATATTATAAGATCATTTTGTTTTGCCGTCTGTATTTGATACGTAAAACAAGTAAGTGAATGAATGCGACTGTAAGCCAGGCCTTGTAAAGCAAATATTGCTTTTACCTAATAATTACGTGTTATTGGCATTGTCCTTTTGTTGTTTGATGTGTGTAATGAAAAAGGAATTCATGCACCAACAATCTAGATCAGCGGTTCTCATGAGCGGCCACCAGAGGATTTGACTGCGGCCACCAACAGCTTCATAGAAACTATTGATATTTAAAAAAAATAGTTTTACGATCTAATTTGTCAACAAAGGCTCTGAATATGAAATATTTCAAGTCCATTTGACATATCTCAAACACAACAGACTCCATTCCGCCATTCATCGGCCGCCAGCCATTTCCGTAGGACTGCTTATGTTTGCGATGTGGCCACAGTGAAAATTTCCGTGAGAAACACTGATCTAGATCTTTGTAGAAGACACTTTATGTTATCTTTCATCAACACTTTTCGGATGGGGTTTCTCGATTTTAATCTAGAAATGCCGCGAACTTGAAAGAACTTGATATATCGAAAAAAAATTACACATTTGAAGGTTTAAATATTGTAGATGCAGTTATATATTCGAAGATATGGCTTTGACAAAATTATTGAAGAAGAGGTTGGTTGGCTGGCAAAGATGGTGTAGGGAAATATGAGGTGACATGCGGTCTTAGCGCTTAAATACACTTGCTTATGTTCGGCAACGATCGTCATAATTCGGCAATTTCAACTTTGGGCAATGATAGAAAATGCACCTCCTGTGCGTTATCGGCTGACTTTGATAAACGTATTATTTTTGTTATTATTTTGGCGCCGTCCGTTGAACATATACATCGTCGCTTCTTTCAATATTTTTATGGGAAAATGAAAAGAATTTTAAATTAGAATGGTAAATTTATTTTGATATTGCTTTTTGCTTGAATATAAATGAGATATCAGTGCACCATTGCAGCGTTATATTTATAAGTGCCGTCCTTGCTCAAAACTTTGAATTTTGCATCAAGTATTATAATATTTTTGCATTTTAATTATTAAATATTATGTAGTTATTTTTATCACCACATACATTTTTTTTTCCTTAATACTATGATAATTCCATTTGCCTTGGCATATTTCAACTACTCTATCATTGTTACTGAATGTAAAATTTCTTTTTGTAGAAAGCTAGGCGATTAGACATACGAGTCCTTCTACACTTCTCTCCGGCAATCTTGCCAATTTGTAGACCCGTTATTGTTTTAATCAGCCATCGTAATATCAGGACCGGTTTCGCTCACCGTGAGAATATTCAACTAATGATATTATTTAAGATAATACTTTTCCACCAAGTGCCAAGTGCATTTAAAGGGGTAATAAGTATTATATGGCAGGCAGCTACCGTTAGTGCTCGATAGTAATCGTCAGGGCTGTGGAGTCGGTAAAAAAATACGACTCCGACTCCAACATTGACCAAAAACACGACTCCGACTCCGACTAAAAAAGGTTGATTTCGTCACGTTTTTTTTAAACCTTTTATATTTATGTACGCGTATTCGATTATGTATATATCACCCAAGCAATGCGGCCAATAGCCAAATTTTACATATTATGTACAATGAAACCCCGATTCTACGTTTTTCAAGGGACCGTATAAAACAAACGATTAATGCGAGAAACGATGAATGTGGAAAGTTTTAAATATGAACTAAATGCCGGAACTATAAAAAATGATCGCACCTCGCGGGAAAACGTATAATACGAGAACGTAAGATCGGGGTTCCACTGTATATGCAAAAATAAAAGTTCAAACTTTTCAAAATTTCCGACTCCGGCCAAGCCACCGCGACGACTCCGACTCCGGCCAAAAAACCCCGTCTCCACAGCCCTGGTAATGGTGCATAAAACACTTCTGTCGTTAATATTTATGAGGGGTTGCTAATCCGCTGAGAGTAAGTTGATGCAACATCGATTGACCTAGGAATGTAGAGATTTGTTTTTGCCTGCAATATCTATATTACTATTATTTTCGATGTCAATTTTTTCCCTGTACGAAAAAATTATTGGATGTACAAAAACACTCTACACTAAATTAGTGAAATAAAAATAATGTTAGTCAATTCATTTACACCTGACTAAAACGTGACCTGGAAACTAAAACGAAGCTGGTAAACATTTTCGAATCGTAAATAAAAAAAAACGTTAATGTCGGTGCGGTGTTGGGAGGATTTCCCACGCGTCGCGACCGGATGTGGCTCGCGGGACGGGCTTCGCCACCGCTGCCAGAGCTGCAGGCTGCGGGCGCAAGCGCAGGAAGTTCATTACGTATTACGACAGTTTCAACAACAAGAAAAAAACTGATATTTCTGCTCCGAGATTACAACGCACTGCCTCTATACAACCAACCACTAGTGGTGAGCAATATTTGAATAAGATCACAAGATAACATGAACATTTGGGTGTATTCAATTCATCCCAATGAATGTATCTTCGAATCATTGCTTTCGGTTTGACTGAATAACTTTTATCAATTCAACTGCGGAAAAACTGACTCTACGCTCCCTAAACTAATTATGGTGTGCTACTATTATACCACATTTTATATGTTATTAAAGAAAGTTAGAGAGAATGATTTGTGTAGTTATATAATATATATCGAATGTTTGAGTTTGGAATTGCCAAAGTTGATAAAGTTCAACAACATACTCAGCTAAATGCTTGAGATGGACTCGCAAGTTCTTCGTTTATGTGACCCCAGCAAATTGAAAGTATCGATAATCGGACAAGTTTGAGGAATTCAAGTCGAACAATCATTTCAGAAGGGGCCGATGAAGCTACCAATACTCGGTTATAATCTTTTCAATACCATACCTGTCCTGTTCTCAGTGTGAAGAATATAAGCTCATACTAGAGTTTCTCTAGATAATTGTTTTAGCGAGAGTTCATTCCAACTCAATAATTCTCTTCGAAGAGGGTATGAGATGATGATAGATAGCTGATAGGGTGACGGAGAATTCGAACTCTTGACTATACAATCGAGTTGGTGAGAGGCTCAGTGACAGCCGCAGGCAGGTAGCTACATATGTTATAACAATATGAAATTATCATAATTATTTATACACGATTTTACAAACATCCATCAATAATATAAAATTTGAAATAACTTTGATTATTCCACGTATTGCGCTACTAACTCTGACACGTATTTCGCCTCTTTCAGAGGCATCTTCGGACTTACTATCGCAAAGTTTTCTTAAGTAATGAAGCAAAATTGCAAGGCTTAAAGATGAATAGCTTAGAAGTTTTATGAATAAATAAAACTCTTAAAATAAGTATTATTAAATAATATTCTTAAAAGGACAGGTTGCTCGCCACTGCTTACATTATTTCCAATTAATAGAGTAATCACTAACCTATCTGATTGATTGCAGCTCATTAGTTTAATATTTTGTAATGTTAATGTCATTAGTAGTATAATTATTTGTTTGCTTTGTTTCGATTCTATAACCCCCTCCTTGCTTCCCGTAAAATGGAAAAATCCCAAACTCCATTTTGTAATTTCATTATTTTAAAATTTTAGTATCAATCTTGCTTCATTACTTAAGCAAACTTTGCGATATTAAGTCCGAAGATGCATCTGAAAGAGGCGAAGCACGTGTCACAGTTAGTAGCACAATACGTGGAATAATCAAAGTTAATTTAAATTTTATATTAAAATGAACTTCCACAAAGTTACCGCCGAAACTATCGAAAGTATTATTCCATCAATAAATTCAATCATCGTTCCGCCGTTATATGTTGGAGCACAATATGTACATTTGAAGCAGGTATAATATATGAAACAGTGATTGGAGGTAAGTACATAAATACCTGTTACATTATCAATGGGAGCTAGTTTTTTTCAACGTCACTCGGTAATAATTGATTGAGGGAAATTATTAGGTCGTGTATCGACATTTAGTTGTCAACTATCGGATGAAGGCATCCTTCACATATGGGAGGTGAATATCCTTACAACCGAGGCTCGGTGATTTGTCAAATAATTTTGTTATCGTCTGTAAATTACTCACATTCTAATGAATGAAAAAACATAATTAGGCGAACGGTGTCGTAATAATTGGCAAACCCAATTACGCACTGTATCGCATATCTGCAAACAACGGCAGTTTTTGATTGCTATGGAATCTATAATATGATTTATCACATCAAACCATACACAATACATTATTAAAAAAAAAAAAAACTTCCAAAAGAAAACCTTCAAAGAACTTTTTAATAATTCCACATTTTTGCAACGTTATTTGAACCAGGACCAGTTTCTTTCATCTCGAGTATTTTCAATTGATGAGCGTGAACTTTACTGTTATACCGTTTACTGCTCTTGCAAAAAACGTGACTACGATTGACTTCAATTTTGAAGAGGTAAATTAAGTCCGGTCCGTGGCGCAGTGTCAACGTCGTTGGCTTGCGTACCGTAAACCGGCCCGTACTGCATTGCATTATGTATATGTCTGTTTCGTGAGGACTTGGGCATTCGCCTAATCCTCTTCATCTGAATATTTTGTGACTTGTATCATGGTCGCGCGGGGCTGGATAGCTTTCCGCGCGCCAATCTGTCATGGCATTTCATCATCTCTTCAGCTTGGAGTCGTGAAGTCATCTTCTTCAAATCCCTCTTCAGCTTGGAGTCGAGATGTCATCTTCTTTTTCTGCTTCTGCATCTGGTATCCGCATCCTCCGGTGTCCTTTACCAAGCAGGTGTGTGGAGGGGAGGAGTGGGGGAGCTAGGGTGGATCGTGTAAAAGAACGTCTTTAGGCCTTGGATAGTTGGCGTGTGCGAATTTAGTGTATACTCTTTCGAGGGCTTTTATGGACAGATTAGGGTGGTTTTTAATATCGTCAAAGAGAGTAACAATGAGTTTACGAGTGTGTTTGCGCAGCGAATCTATCTTTAGACCGCGTCGGATCGTTGAGTTTCGCACGTACCACGGCGCGTTGACGATGCTTCGTAGTGTTTTGTTTTGCACTACTTCAAGCTTTTTCACGTGACTTTTGTTTGCATGTCCCCAAACTTGGCACCCGTACGTCATTATCGGGCGGGTAATCGCAGTGAATAGTAGCAGTTTGATTTTTACAGGCAACTTGCTCCTCCTTCCAATCATAGGCGGATCCACGGGGGGAGGGGGGGGGCATGGGGGCCATGGCCTTTCCTTTCAATTTATTCCATTCAAAATATTATAACATTAATTTTCAAATGATTTTTATTTAAATAAATGTTGTAGTTCTCTTTTTTATCCAGACCCTTTAGTAACAACTACAGTTACGGCAAAAGAAATCCTTGCAACCTTCACAATTACATTCATTTGCAAATATTTCCTCTAAATCTTTACCGATTTCGATTTTTGTTTCTTCCGATTGTAAAGAAAACTACTAGCCATATTTTGAAGAACAATCGGTTGACACCTTTCACTAACCTTAAGATGGCCTGGCTGCTTACCGCGTCTTGTCCTCATGAGTTAAACTTTAAATCATCAGAGTATATGACTCGTCTCCAATCATCCAAAGTCATCAATTTTTCTGCACCTTCGTCCATTTTTACCTCCATTTTTACATTTTTACAGTGGGAACTATTTTTTTAGGCGTCGAGCGGGAAATCCATGTGCCACAATTCTATTGCGGCTTATTACGGACATTTCGCATCAATCATGTGAAATCACTAGTCGACTAAAGCTCAGCATGGAAAACTGTAGCAGTTTTGAAGGGTTTTTGAAAAACCGTTTGGTCGGTTGTTAAGCGCTCTCTGCCAGTTCAAACATACTCTTTCAGAGCGCCAGTTTCACGAAATATTAAAAAAAATTCCACATTATACTTTTTATACAGCGAAATTTTTCTACTTGGTAAGTTTTCCCCAGAAAACTGATTCAATTTGGGCTTTTATCGCGATTATGTTTTTTTGCGGTTATCCATAATTTTGACAGATGCTAACGCGACTAGATCTGGATCAGTACTGTTGAAGCTTTCAAACCTTGATTGTTTTTCACAATATAGTTATTGTTTTTTTACAATCCAATGAAAAAAAAATGGTAATCGGTAAAGATTTCGAGGAAATATTCGCAAAGGAATGGAATTATGAAGTGTGCGCGGATTTCTTTTGCCGCAACTGTATATATACGACATGTGATAAGTTAATTACAACGCATGAAAACCTGGCTAAGGAATCGTATGAGTTCTGAAAGACTATAAATGGTTTGGCTTTGTAACATATCCTCTGGAAAATGGATATTTAACCTGAATATTTTTGGGCCTATTTGCAACGTCAAAAAAAGAAAATCCAACCTAATTTTATAATGTTTGCGATATTTCTCTGGTATTAAACAATATTTTTTTAATATTTTGTTTTTTAATGTTAGCATTTTTTCGGTGTCATCACTTCTTTACACGCAAGGTCATAATTTATTCCGTAGAAACAATCGAAAAAAAATCGTGTAAAAAAAAGCAGCGGTGCCGTCCAAAAAATTGCGTAAAAAGGGGTCTGGATCTATATATTTTTTAATGTATCATGTTTTTTTTCAAAATGGCCACCCCCTGGGACAATTCCTGGATCCGCCAGTGCTTCCAATCATAGGCCCTAGTCTGACTGATTTAATAAATCCTAGAATAAATCTTACAATTGTTGCGAGCCGGACCACCCGGGTTCGATTCCCGGTACGAGCGGATTTCAGTCAATAAATCTGGTCAGATGCATGTGTGTTTGTGTTGTTGAAAATCCCTTCCCACTTTTCCGATCCCAAAGAGCGACGCATAGTGACAGCGATTAGCTAATCACTAGTCCTGTCCTAGTCCTCGTATCCTTTCCATCCCTACTCTACGAAAAAGAGACGTTGAGCAACTGAGTAACAAGCAGTTCTCGTAGAAAACATATGTTGAGATAAACTCCGTGAGGAGTCCATATGCTCCAAGTTGGGAGCGGACATGTATAAAAACAAAATTAATTAAATGAAAATTTCTTGAAATACTTTACCTACTTCACAATTCAATATGTTACACTCAAACAAAGCGTTTGGCCGTTGCACTTATTGTGCTTTAATATCCCTTCTTAAAATTGTTTCTCAATATATTTCAAGTTTGAGCAGACAATTATATTTTCATTTATACTATTTTTCTTCTCTTTAAGCACGTTAGTGCACGGTCAAAAGATCAGTCCCGTGCAGCTCTGTCTCGGGCAAGTAAGTGAGGAGTAGATTCGTTTCTTTTCTTGGTCGTAAAGCGTTATGGATGGCGGCTGTGGAAAACAGCTGCACACACATAACGGAAGGGTGGTGGGAGAACCAACTTGTTCACCCAAATATATTTATATAAAATCGATCAAAACTAGAGCCATTTTTAAATTTTACCGATTTTATGAGCTTTGTAACATTGATAAAAATTATAGGTTTCTTTGTCAATGGATTCGGAAAATAGTGTACATTTTGATACATCCGATTCCAATGTATTTGGTAATACATAGTATCGGCTTTATTGAACAAAAATATGGAAAAGAAACGTCATCAGAAACGCGTGCACACGCAGTATGACCGCAAATGGTGCAAAAAAATGCACGCACTCCAAATAATGTAAAAATATATTATTTTTGTTATTTTCCGTCGCGCGTTATTTCAAAAGGCCACATTACTCAACGTTAGGCCGATAAACGCATAACAAAACATTGTAAAATTCTTTTACGTGGCTTTGTGGACACACGCGTCCGACGTAGGGTTGCCAACGTTTTCTTAAACATTTTTTTTTCCATATCCGCCTCCAAGATTCACTATCTCCCGCCAACTTCCTCGCTTCTTCCCAGGTCACCCCGGCGTCCCGTAGCTTCCCTGAGTACATCCTATGGATGGTCATCAAAGGCCTTCCGGGGCGTCGGGATTCATTAGGTTGATAAAAGAGGCAGGCAGGATTCAGGCTCCCCTGGGGCATCCGCAGCACATGTCCAAGCCAGGTCCATCGTCGCCATTTTATTTTGGACGTAATAAGGGGCTGATTTGTCCGCTCTTTTACCTCCGTATTCCTGACAAAGTCAAACCACCGTACTCCTAATATTTGCCGCATGTATCTGTTTCCGAAGCACCGTATACGGTTACACAGGGTAATTCTGTAATGTGCCATGACTCGCAACCGTAAAACAGCACAGTCAGTATGCATGCGTTGAATGAGTGACACTTGGTTCTGACAGAGTACAACCGTGGCCCAGACTTTCCACATTAAATTTAAGGTTGCTCCAGCTATCCCTAATCGGATCGCGAGCTCATTACGCGGGTTGCCATCTCCCGTGATGTGTACTCCCAAGTACCTTAAACCCACGACTCCTATGTAATTTCACAATATTCTCCACTGAGATACCACTTGTCAAAATCCAGGCATGTCCTGGAGGATTGGCAACCCTAGTCCGTGATCGTCCATGGCATACCTGCAAAACTGAAGATAACTGATCCACTATCACCACCTTAGTGTGGTGATCAGTAAGTGCAGATAAGGGATTTGGAAAAACAATGGAAATATTTTCTATGTATGGTATCGAGATTTCAGAAGTCAAAATTGTATTAATAATATAGCTTAGATTATTTTTTTATACATAATATATGACGTGCACAGATCTTCTGTGTAAAAAGAACATCTTTCGTGAGTATCGGACGGTAGTGCATTTCAAATACATCTTCAAACAATCCGAGTCATGGAGACTCGGATTGTTTGAAGAGTTATCAATTAGTTATAATTTAAAATTGTAATAAATCAACCAAACCAGCTTTGTGTTATTAAACATATGTTGAAGGAGACGTGTTGCGTGGGCGAATTGGAACTCCTGCCACAGATTCCACTCCTCGTCTGCCGAGCTGTACCCTTTCTGCCTCTGCTGGTGCTGGACCCGCCTCCTCCCCTTTCATCTCCTCCGAACCGCCCTCAGCTGACGAATTCGGACATAAAACAATAATGCCCCATTGTTCGAATCCTAACCGATGACAGGGTGGAACACAGAAATATTACAGAATCACATACATTAAAAAACTTATTAAATATAATTCAGGAGGTAGTTTTCAAATTTTGTCAAATCCATTCGATGAATTCGGCGGTAACTGTGTGGAACTCATTTTAATATAAAATTTAAAATTACTTTGATATAATCAAAGTTTTTTTGAATTTTAAATTGTCAAATCCATTTATTGACGAACTGAGAAAGTGAGATATTTTCATTACATTTTCCTCATAAGTTTGTGTTTAAATTAAAGACTTGCAGATAGTGTGTAAAAATGCAAACTTTTCCATGTGAATAAAATAGGTCTCAAAAGTTTAATCTAAAATTGGCAGTTAAAAAAAAAAAAAATTCAATTGACCAGTTTTGAAAATTACCTCCTGATATATGTATATCTCTAATGAGTTTTTTCACTTTGTTCATAAATGTATCTTTGAGACCGATTAGAAACATTGATACTTTCAGTTTATTCAGTAATTGACCCTTCTATGAAATAATATCCGTTTATTTCTCTTTCTTTTTACTTTATTTTATTCCTATTAATCAGGTGTATTTTCAATATATGCAATTTTATAGTTAAACCGCGTTTTTTATGTGTAATTTTGAAACCATATGCGCTACTAATTTGGAGCTTATCTTAAGTTATCTTAAAAGTTTTTCGGCAATAACTATTTTAGTTGCTTAGCCTCTTTTTTCGAAGACATTAGGATCGTAGGATATTTCTAGGTCGGTTATAGCAGTGAACTGATACACTCATTATTTAATCATCAGTTGAAAATGATCGCAATCAGCTAAACCCCTTTTTTATTTCTCACCAATATGGGACGTACAATACGGTGAGAAAAATAACAATGTATTTTAATTCTACAGAAATTATTTTATATATTTCAGCTTACGCCCTCGTCAGAACTATGTTTTAAGCCTGCATTTACTCATCCTTATAAACAGTTGTAGACATGATACACAATACATCTTCTCCTCCATTCCACCGTCTTAGTTTTATATGGTAATATTGAGTTTTTAAATGTGCCAAATTAATTTGATGTATTTCTGGAAGTGAAAGCGAATCAGGGTTGTTCAAAATTGCATTAACGCTTATTAACGGCTTAAGAAGTGGCAAGGCCGATCAATAAAATGGGACGTCCACGTTAAAAGTGTTGCAAAATCAACTGAATGAAACTGTACCTACTGGGATTCATGAGCCACGGACCACGGACATTATTGACTTTTTTGAACTTCTAACATAAAATTATGTTGATGATGGGCGATATGAAAATTTAAAGTCATTGCGACGAACCATTCATTTTCCAACTCACACCAGTCATCGATTTATTCGGATCTTATCTCGTACGTTATGCTTAACATACAGTTTGTTTGTTTAAATTGAATCGAAGCTGACTATGTGTTTGTACATTTTTTAGCACTAAGTACGCCAAGCATGCTATAAATTCTAAGTTTAGATTGTTATTGTAACGTTCCTGCTATTTGGTGCACGAATGCTTGAGGTGGCGTCAGAGTAGATAAATAGATAACGGCCTGTACCTTTATTCTCGTCCAGGTTACTGCACGCATTGTCACGAACTCATTACAGTTACTTCAAAGTGAGCCATGTATGTCGATCACCGTAACCGAGTGATTCAAGCGATTCTTGCAGGGCTGTGGTGTCGGTAAAAAAAATACGAATCCGGCTCCAGCATTCACCAAAATCACGACTCCTACGCCAACATTGAAAAAACACAACTCCGACTCCGACTAAAAAAAGTTTATTTTCGTCACGTGTTTTGTCTTCCTATCATATTTATGTGTATTCAATTATATATCAACCAACTAATCCTGCCAATAGCCAAATTTGGCATTTTATATGTAAACATAAAGCTTCAAACTTTTCCAAATTTTCGACTCCGACAAAACCGCCGCGACGACTCCAACTCCGGCCACAACTCCGACTCCACAGCTCTGGATTCTTGAATCTTCAAACGCGAATTTTATCTGTATAAATAGAATACATATTTTTGTACTCATTCCAAAATTGTGTGCAACAACCAGCACTGGTTTCGCTAATTACGCCCATTTCCAACTAAATATTCATAACTGACAAAAATTTCAACAGTTGTTAGAAAGAATATATGTACATAGTTATATAAGTGGTAAGGTTCACTTAGAACTGGCGTTAACCACTTCACTGCCAAGCGTCCACTACTGTGCAGTTTACTTAGTGACCACCAATGGCGAGCACCCTCAACATATTCGATACATATTTCATGTCAACATGTAGACACATATATGGAGTAGCTAATACAGCTCAGAAAATATTCGTTTATAGTTTAAGTTTGAATATATTTGGAATTTGATCCACCGATGGAAGAAGGATCAACACTTGTGGTGAAAAACAAACTCGGCGCGTATTCTCAAACACGTTCACGTATGTTTATTATCATAATCTTATTTATTTCATTAAGAGGTCAGCACGGGTTATTTCATAGTGCATGGTTACTTGCATAATATACTTGCTATTTTATTTTTTTTAACTTTTATTATTTAACTACGACAACGTTTAAACTTCTCAATTTACCTTATACTATTTACTATACAATTTACCGTAAATATAGAGATTGAACAGGTGAATAATTTTGCTATATTTTGCTCTTCATATTGAAATAATAAGTGAGGAGATCATTAACTCCATTTTGGTAGCAGATATATTATGATATACATTTTTTTGTCACATTCTTTAAATTTTGGTCCACTTAGTAAGCTAATGAATATTACATTTGAGTTGTTTGAATTTTGTACTTTTCCATGAGTTTCGTCGCTAACGACCCGGGTTTCACCTGTCGGCATTTCAAGTGCACGGATGTACTTGAACTGACGCGTAGTAAACAGTTTCTATCGTTTATATTCAAAATAGAAGTAGATCACTAAGTTAAATTGCTATTAAAATGCCAATTAGCGAAAATTGAGTGCAAACAAGTTTCAATGAATTAAGTGGGTTTGCTTTATTTATGGGGATTTTTGAAAATATTTATGACCAGATAATAACAAAGGAATATCTAAAATAATTCTAGGGTTTTATCCGACCTATTATTAATGATTTGATTGATTTCAAGTCTTTGAATTAATATTTATTGATAGTTAGTGCTTGAATTATTAATAAATGACAATTATTTAAAAGGGTACAACAATGGTGAACATTTTAAGTGAAGTTGCTCGTTTAAAATTGGCAAACCGTTAAGTTGAGCTCAATTAATTTCCAGAATTTCTTGGTAAAATAATTTTGATTCGCCCTCATTAGTATGTAACAAATCAATGCCTGAGTCAAATGAATATTAGTTAAAAATATCGCGCTGGATCTAATTCATCCCTGGAGTATTATTGTTATCGTTTCGTTCCAGTCGACCGGAAGTGTAAATGGCCTTGTATGCCCTTGGTCGGCTCTGCGCAGCCTCAACCTCACTATGAAAATATGAAACTTTTCATATTCTTTTATTTTCTTTCAGTGTAGTATACATTTGTTTTGTTGTCAAGCGTGCCAACTGGGGACGTTTAACTAATAAACAATACTGGAAAGGTACTCTCGTCAGTAACGACCTTAAAGCCTCTCGCGTATTTTTAAAATATATTGCTATATTATTTATTTGAATTGAAATAACGATATTTTAACCGTTCAGAAGCTAAAGACACACCGGTGTGTCGCATAAGAAAAAGCTCTGACAGCTAAGAACTCACCAGTGGGCAACTATGTTTAAAGGCATCAAAAAATAATATTTCTCAAATTATCACATCGAATATGTATCCGAGATCTCTTAAGGCTCACAAAATGAATGTCAAGTTTTCATTTTAATAGTTTCCTTAAAAGATATGCAACAAAAAGTGTATAGAGGTATCAGGGCAGTCAAAATTTTTGATAAAATATTCACAATATTTAAGTAAATATTATTTTACGAGTATGTTTTAAGCCAATTGAATAAATACAAATTATTCATAAAATAATAAGAAAAATTCAACAAAATCATTTTATGATAGCCAATTGGGGTGCAAAATTGAAATTATATTATAAACTGTGTGTGACAATCCTTATTGAGGTTTCGTAAATACGCTCTTAAAGCCAGTGGTATGGTAATTAACATGGGATTGTTTTCATAAGGGATCAAAGACATCTATACCCTTAAATAACGTAAGTAGTTTTAACGTATTACAGCGTACAGAGCAAAAAGTGGGGAATTCTTCCAGCTGGTAACACGTTAATACCTAATATTTTCCCGAATTCCTCAATATAATTATAATAGGCCAATAGCACAAATCTGACATATTGTATGCAAAAATAAAAAGATCAAACTTTTCAAAATTTTCGACTCCTTGTAAGACTCCGGCCAAAGCCCCGCGACGACTCCAACTCCGACTCCACAGCCCTGGTTAAAAGACGAAGAATAGGAATAGAATGTAGGATAACTACAAGGCGGCGTGACGATATTCGTTGTACATCTACAAATCTGAATGAAACCGCAGACAAACTCGCCTTTCTTTCCAGTAGAATACTTTTGAAAAGTGAATAATTTAAAAGCCTTCATTGAAGTGTAACATTCGAGCTGTTGGGATATCTTAAAAAGTGGGTCCAGGCAGTCGGTGAAGAGAGGGTCGAGGGGAGCGGAGCAAGGTGCGACGTCCGAACCTGCCAGGTGTTTAACCTACCTACTTATTATTCTTCAACCTACGCCCAATTTCTACCTATTGTACCTTACCTTACCTTTGCTGTATACGTATGCATCCACTGACTGCCTACCTACAGTCTACAGACGCACCCTGCCGACTGCAGCATTCTCATATTTAATATATACGTGATTCAGCGAACATATTCATACATTTTTTTAATGATTTTAATTCGGCCACCTAAATCATTACATTGTTGCCTCCTTACCTCGATTAAGTGAGAAAACTGAAGCAATTACATGTATATGTTACAGTGAAACTGTATTCTCAATGTAAATGTATCAAGTAATAGGTTTGTATGACAACATGATTTCACTGGTCACGATCATTGAAATTATTGGCCAAAGTCGATGATTTGCCGGCCTAAAATTTAGGTTTGCTTCAATGAAACAAAATCAGCAAGTAGTCCCTTTCATAAAAAGAGAACCAAAGAAAAACATAGACCAGCAGAGGGCTGAAGATAGGGCGGTCAAATGACAGCTTCAATGACAGCTTAGAGAAGAATATACTTTCACTGAGAATACAGTTTCACTGTAACATATATACATATTGTATTTCAGGGAATAACTTCTTGAATACCCGACAAACAAAACTTGCAATAAATATGGAAATCAAAAAGACGCGCAATCCTGTTGTGTTGGGTTATATTCGCGGAGGAATCACACGGTAACTTTCATTATTTTAGGAAACGGGCGTAGAAAAAGAAGTTTTATTTTTATTTTGTGATACATTTTGTCGTACTGAAATGAAAGCAATAGCGGTATTAGTTCAGGCGTGTTTTTAATGGGTCAGTATCTAATTCAAATTTTGGTCAGTAAATTAAATCAATGGTCAGTAATGTGTCAAAATCGTCAGTGTAGATTAAAAACCTAACCCTTAACTGGCCCTGACCTAACTTTACTTAAATTGAACCTAACCTAACCCAAACCTAACCTAACTAGTTACCTTTTATATCTATATCTTATGACTCTTTCCTAAAAATTGCTGACCATTTTCCAATAAAATACGAACCAAAATTAATTATGAATTGAAAAGTTTCATTTTTTACTGACCGTTATATGTATTTATTACTGACCATTTCTTTCGTATTTACTGATCGTTAATTGAATTATATACTAACCAAATAATAAAAATAAATAAATAATAAATTGTAGTCATTTGCTTATATTATGTATACGAATAATTATTGCTAAACGAGATTATACGAACGAATTACGCAGTTTGCCCATTACAGTAGTGTGTTCATTTAGAAATTGATAACACATCATATACCATTTAAATGTTATTTTGCAAATTGGGATAGATTCGACGTTTTTTTGCATATAATTGATAAGATGTTGGTTATATTCTTCTTCAGTGTTTTAAGTGGTCAATTGACTGGTCCACACCAGATTTCTTTGATAATACACTCACGATCCTTGAAAACAAGTAGGAACTTACTCTTTCTGAAAATTAAGGTTGAGAAACTGATTTATAGATAGTCTTCATGAAACACATACTGAAGTATCCATGAATAACGATAGATTAAAAAAAACAAATCATGAAAATAATACATTCGCTATATTCATTTTGAAATCATACTGTTGAATAGAAAAGCTTCTATTTATTGCACCTTTCGAGCAGTCTTATTTTCCATTCAGTGGGTTTTTTCCCCTGCCCACCTCACCTACCCACCACACTCCTTTGGGGTCTTTGTTGCTTTGTCTCGAATCTGTGCAATAAGGATTCTGAAAAGACAGGTGTGTGCTAATAGGATGGGTTAAGTGTGTAGAACTTTTGTGCTGAAATCTTTGCAAATCAATTCACCCTCACAATAATTCTGCTCGGTAAAACGAATAATAGTTGAATATCGTGTTCCTGCAGCATTCGTTTGGGGTTATATGTTATAATACCCAGGTGGAGTTCGGCATATGCATATATTTTGATTGTTCAATTAACGTTTTTCCCCGTTCATAATACGTATGCTTAATTGGAGTGAGTAATGAAGATCTCGATTTTCAATAGCGTTGGATGGTTGATTTCCTCGAATCAGACCTATTTTTCATTCCAGAAAAAAAAAGATATTTTAGCAAATTAGATGACTTCTACAAATCGATTATTTATCGTATATTAAAAATATACCTTATTTATTTATAGACGAGAGAGCTGTTAAAAATTGAATGAACCATTCATATAACGAATATCTTTTAAGGATATATATATGGTGTATGTATGAACGTTTCGTTATAAGTAGATAGAGAATGAAGATTTTGCCCCATAGATAATAAAAAATAATGAGTGTTGAATGGTTGCATTTGGAACAAAGGTCCGGCACTAAAAACATAGGGCTACCAACCAACATACAAAAATATATTTTAAAAATTTTGTGCAATTTTTAATAGAAAGTCCTTGGTTTTCATTATGGTTCGTTTGACAATTATATTGGTCGGCAATTACTGTATAATAAAAGTCCGAAATTAGTTTTTTTTCTGGAGGTAAATCAGCAATGTGTTCAGTTCTACAAAGGTTGTCCAAAATCGTTGTAGGCGCCATTGTTAACCCGTAGGATTTTTTTTCTCCATATCCGCTCCCTATTCGGAGCATATGGCCGCCACACGGTGCCTCCAAGATTCTCTATCTCCCTCCAGTAAATTAAATTACTAGGAAATTATTGTCAATCTAAATATACACATTACAATGGAGATGTATACCTAGTTGTCAATTCGTGGAATTAGCATAATTCAAGATGTACCATTATAACTTGACCGTTTGTGATGGCGCCACCATCGCGTATAAACTGTGCAATACTCAATGAAATTTGTTTATTTACGAACACATTTTTATATGCAAGCTATAAATGAAACAAAATCGTCATGAAAATATATTTTTGCTCAAACAATTTAACTTCGAAGGCTTTTAAATGTATCAACTATATGGGAACAATTTTAGTTCCGAATTTGAACGGCGGTCAAGATATGATGGCAAATCTATAGTAATTTAGGCATATGGACTTCAAACGGTGCTCATCTCAACAAAATATGGTTACCTATCTTTGTTTGCTATTCAGTCACTCAATGTTTCGATTTCATGAAAAAAATGAGTTATAAAAGAAGGATGTGGCGAGGATATGACTAGCGGTAAGCTTATCACTTTCGCAGGGCTTGGTTTTTAGAATCGGACGGTGGTAAGAAATCTTATCATCACAGACAATCATAATCATGTCTATAATGCCTCTCGAGCCTTTAAATATTTTTTAACCATGTTAGCTCCCAACTTGGAGCATTTGGACTCCTCACGGAGTTTATCTCAACATATGTTTTCTACGAGAACTGCTTGTTACTCAGTTGCTCAACGTCTCTTTTTCGTAGAGTAGGGATGGAAAGGATACGAGGACTAGGACAGGACTAGTGATTAGCTCATCGCTGTCACTATGCGTCGCTCTTTGGGATTGGAAAGATGGGAAAGGATTGTCAACAACACAAACACCCATGCCTTTGAACAGATTTATCGACTGAAAAATCCGCTCGTACCGGGAATCGAACTCGGGTGGTCCGGCTCGCAACCATTGTAAGATTTATTCTAGGAATTATTAAGTAATTGTGTGAACTGGTACGGGCCGGTTTCGCTCATCGCTCACCGCTAACCGTCAGCTGAAATTGTTAATTTAAAAAAAAAATTGTAAATATTTTTTTCTTATTTTTATAGCCGGCGTTCATCAATGACGTGCAGCCCTGCACTACAAAAGATTTTTTAACCACACTTCCTTGGAAGAAACGAAGATTTGATTTTCGGAAAAAGATGAGATGAGCAGTGCAGCGAGCGGAGCAGATGTTGCGCTGCGCAAGGAAGAGGAGCATAGTCCTAACGGTGGGGCGGAGAGGCGGGGGGCATCGTCTACCTGAAAGCCTGCGAAGTTAAAACAAACCGACATAAAGCCATTTTTGACAAAAACATTTATACCTACTACTATTATGTAGATATGTACATACATAGGTACACTATTTCGTTTCTTTCTTGTACAGTGAAACCCCGATTCTACGTTTTTCAAGGGACCGTAAAAAAACAAACGAATAATACGAGAAAAATATTAATATGAACTAAAAAAAATTAACTTTTGAAAAAAATATTTATTTATTAGGATTTATTATTATACCCTATTTATTATTAACATTCATTTTTTAAAAAAATCCTTAACACTACGTTGCTTCTTTGAATTTTGCCAATTCAATTTAATCAAATTCTTATATTTTTTACGGAAAACGTATAATGCGAGAACTTAAGATCGGGGTTCCACTGTATTGAAATTAAAACAAAATGTAAATGTCAATTTATATAAAATATCGTCTGATTTTGTTGCAGTTGTATATGTTTATTTCTACAAACAAGACAAAATCAATAAAGCCTGCCATCACATTTCAGATGTTCACTGTCAATACTTGGTGGAAAGGCATTATATTAAAAAATAATAAACGATTGAATATCTTCGTGATGAATGAAACGGGCACCGTTCCTCATATTTTTAATGTGTGAGAAGTAGGAAAAATGTGTTATTATTTTTTAATATAAAAGCCTATCGTGTTTTTTTTTTTAAATAAAACAGCGATTTTCATATATTTTCAAAAGAACTTCTACATGCAAACGTGTAAAAAAATATATTACTGAATAGTTTACATTAAGTATACTATATGTTTTGAAATATTCGTCCAGTTATGGATATAAATATATTATTTAATTGAAGAATTAATAGAACAGAGTGTGAGTGTGCAACTTTTTAGTTGAGCTACGCTGAATCGTTTGTCGTACCCTCTAGTAAAAGAAAAAGGAAGCATTGATGCGGCGTTTCCTGTCCAGTGTCCACTCACTTCTTCGTTCAGTCTTCACTCCTCAGTTCCTCAGACTTCTCTTCTGTCCAATTCAGTCTAGGAGCTATCTCATCGTATTATTGACTAATAAATATTAAGTCCACTCAAACTCTTACAAATTAACTTCACCCTTTTGTGCTCGTACAGATTCTAATTATTCATGCGACATTCTTCACATATCTGCTTCGGTTTTGTACTTTTATGTCGTGGACCACCATCTTGCACGTGCAAAATTATCAAGTATTGATATAATGTATTGGAGTTGACGGTTTTGAAATCCAAGCAGCTTAATTTTTCAATCGAATTATTGATTTACCTTCAAAAGCGTGGATGTCTCTCTTGATTAAAAATTCCATCCCACTCCCATTCGATCCCAAAAACGGAATTTAGCAACAGCGCCTAGCTAACCACTAATCCTGTCATACTCGTGTCCTTTCTATTCCTACTCACTTCGAAAAAGAAAAAGTTGAGCAACAGAGTAACAAGTCGTTCTCGCAGAAAGACTTATGTTAGGATAAATTATATTAAAAGTCCAAATGTTCCGCATTGGGAGCGGAGAGGGTAAAAAAATTAAAAATGATTCATCATAGCCTTAAAAAAATAGAAACCCAATTCCGTAGATTCCATGACCGCAACCGCCCTTAATTTCGAAGTGAATCGACACTCAATGGAGCACTTCGACAGTCAGTGGTTTACGTTAGTTGCCCAATCTTGCCTCTCATATCGTGGGTAAACAACAAAAACATCAAACTGAGATAAATGGAAAAACAGTTTTCCCCTCATCGTACAAGTTTCATATTTTTATATCTTATAGAACTGCATTTGAGCATGACAATGCCATATTTAACTCAATTTCGCCCGTATGGCCCTTCAGCCACGAATGTTGCCTAAAATAAGGGTGGCAGTCAGGAAAGAACTGTTAATCGGCCAATTGCTATTTCAACACGCCGCTAAGGTGGGACTGGTGGGAGGGATGCAATGCAAACGTCATAGACATCCACGTCCACAGATATGATTTCACAGATCGAACAATATATGAATGCATAAATTTTAAATTCGGACGCACATTTACTAAAATAAAAGCCAACACCTGCGATCGATATTACTCGTTTTCGAGTCCATAAACGAGTTAAATCAGTAATTTAATATTTGATTGTGGTTTCGGAAGATAAAGGTAATGAAATGCAAAAGAAAGAAGAAATAGTAATTCGTAAGAAAATTTAAAATTTTAGTTACAAATAACATCTTTTTAGCTTTTATTTTGGAGGATACATACTTTTACTGTGGTATTTCAAGTGCAACTAATTATTTTCTAAGTTTCTATTTCGATATGGTCAGTAAATATTAAATAAATGTCAGTAATAAATACTTTAAACGTCCGATAAAAAGTAATAAATGATCAGCTAAAAATAATAAATGGTCAGTTAAAAATTTGCATTTCTCTCGATGTGGTACTTGACCCATTAAATACACGCCTATTTCAATATCGTCTCTTTCTAAGATACAGCTGGTTGGAATGGAGGTTAGGCTACGAATTCAGAAATTGAAAGCATGAATTAACAGACTTGAAACCATGTTTTTGAAACGTAAGCAATCACTTTCCGACGGCGATCGGCAAACAATATCTGTGTGTTGATTTTTATCGCGGTTTTGTGATTCGCAAACGTTATGTGGTTGTTTTATTTAACACGTGTACACAACAACACGAATTCACCGAGAAATATAATAATCTTCATAAATATTTTCGGTATCTTAATCACGAATAAATATTATGTTGAAAAACATAGTATTTGCGGTTTTGCGGTTTTGCGTAATGTAATGTAATGTAATATTATTTCTCGGAATAAAGTTTTCCGGATTCTTTCCTTACGCCACAGAAAGAATTCGGCCGACATTTCAGCCACACCACAATAGCGATTCTATGTTATTTTGGTTATATTATATACATATATATAAACGAGACAATTTTCTGATATTTTATAAAGCATTGCTAACATCCACGTATACATAAACAAATAATCTAATGATGTATCTATGCCAGGATTTGATTCCGTAACCCCGCAAGACAATCAATCACTCAGCTTGGGGATAGATAAAGATTGCACTAGGACAAGGGTGCTTAACCTTATGCCCGCGAGCACATGTGCGCCCGCGGAGCCATTGTCGTGCGCCCACTACCAAGCTTCAAATAACGAAAGTTTTTAACTGTATGTAACTGTAAGGTATTTTTTATAATTCTTTTTGTAATGTTAATTAAACAAATAGTACACGAATCTTACACATGTAAAGCAGTCCTGGAAAAACTGAAAAAAAACTAATGCGCCCGTCACTATTCTCATAATCTCAAATGCGCCCCGAGTCGCAATAAGGTTAAGAACCTCTGCACTAGGATATGGGAGAAATTGAAAAATTGGTATGTCCAAATGTTTCCTTTCAAAACCCAATAAACGAATCGAAAAAACATTTGAACTCTTGAATGACCCGCAGTATTTGAAAACAGTTATTAAGTAAATGCTCATGTGGATATTTTTATTTCACATTTTTATTTTTGCAATTATCTGTAGAGTGGTTAGTAAATTGGAAATACAGTTCGACGAAAAAAATGAGCAATCTTTAAAACTAGTTATTTTACTGTGAAACACAGAAACATCGTTCATATTTCAAAGAAGATGTATTACATATATTATCATGCATATACATAAATTAGATATTTTGAATACAATTTTTGGATGAAAATCCGAATGTACGAAAATAAATGTTTTCTATTTGCAATGAGACTCATTAATTAGCATTATTTTATAAGTTTATATATCACGGATGCAGATAGATCGACACTCGAAGTTAAAAGATTAAAAATTGCGCATAAGCATACTATTTAAAAAGGTCAATTCTTAAATGATTGTATGTAGGACTTAAATTTGCCGAATAGTATTTTATCAAGTGTGCCTAAACTTTTTTACAATTTTGGGACTTTAAATTATATGTTTGAATGCCGATCTACAACTTTCAAAAGAAATAAATCTGCCAGTACCTAATAATTTTTGAACTAAAGAAAATTTTGCTACATCTTGTTTGGCGATCTTCATGTCGATCGCTGTCAACTGGTTGGTCTTCGGCGCCATATGGTAACCCTATGTAGTAATACCACGCACTTTCGAAAAGTAAACTTATTTTACATTTTTAGAATAGAATGAAATCTTGTCGGAATTTGCTGATAGGCGTTATGATTTCCTGTCGTTGATAATAATACGATATCCGTGTAGTAACAGCCAACAGTCAGAACCGACATGAGTCAAATTATTGTGGGTAGTTAATTCACAATTCTTATCTATTCTGTTGAAAACGTATAACATCTTGCATTGTGTTGAATTTTTGTTCAACAATCCGCTGAGTACATCCTATAAATGGTCACCAGCAGCCTTCCAGGGTGACGGAATCCATCATGTTGGTGGAGGTGACAGGCAGGCTTATGGCTCTCCTGGGGCATTTGCTGGACATGTTCAAGCCAGGTCCATATCGCGAGAAATCACTCCAATAAAACATTTAAATGATGTTATCTTTGATACTTTCGATGGATTCGGAGGTCACTTTGTGGAAGTTCATTTCAATATAAAATTTAACGTTTTTAGTAGTATAATTATTTGTTTGATTTGTTTTGATCCTATAACCCCCCTTCTTGCTTCCCGTAAAAAGTCCATTTTGTAATTTTATCATTTTTAAATATTAGAATCAATCTTGCTTCATTACTTAAGCAAACTTTGCGATAGTAAGTCCGAAGATGCCTCTGAAAGAGGCGAAACACGTGTCACAGCTAGTATATGTGGAATAATCAAAGATATTTTTAATTTTATATTGATGTTATCTTTCTTTTGACGGGGAAAATTTATAACATTTTTAACTCGCTTCGTCAGCGAATGAGCATTTCAAACTGATAGTACAGTGAAATTGAGCGTGGCTATTCGTATTTTTGTACGTCATACCATTTCTAATCAGAGATTTGGATTCCAACAGGAGTAACATATTGATTTATGATAAATGACATTTCAGGTCGCAAATAAAAATTGTCTTCGCATAATACTTGAATGTCAATAAAACTTCTTACAGTCAAGTGACGGGAGACACCGATAAATATCAGATTTAAGAAACTAACCTGCAAAATTTACACATCGCGTTTGAAAGCCAGAAACAGTTAAATTCGTGATTCTAAATTGTATCTTTCGTTTTTTGTGTGCTAAATCGTGTCTTTTGTAGAAAAGTATTTCTACTTGACGACCTGTTGTTAGTTTTGAATTCTTAATACGACTCCTCGATCCTTTTTTATTCCTTATGTTATTTACTGATTACTCACATGAAACATACTGATAATTTGGCTATGCAAACCGCAAGAACTACAAAAGAAAACAAAAAAATCGAAAGAAACACTGTTTTATAATCTATACTGCAAAATTTTATGCTAAAATTATTACTCCAATAAAAATCGAATTTATAAAAAAGACTAATTGTCATTCGTAATTTTAAATGAAGGACTTTAACTGTTAGCATCTTCTTGAGAAAAAATAATATAAGGAAAAATGCTGCCAGAGAGTGAGGGAGTGGGCGAATAAAGCGCAGTGGGAAGACGAGGACGAAAAGTCGTGTAAGAAAATACAAACTTTATTTTTAATGTCGAATTAGCATACAATTTTAACCTTACGACTTCCTTTTCACGCCAATATTTAAATTACATCAATTATATTATTGCAAAGGGCCGATATCGTAATAAGATGAATAAAAGAACGGTTGCTTTTAAGATGTTCACTGTCAATACTTGGTGGAATTCCACATAAAATTTATTGGATCAGGACCGGTTTTGCTCATGGCGAGCATAGCGGCATCGCTTGAAAATTCTCGCCATGAGCGAAACCGGTCCTGATCCAATAAATTTTATGTGGGATAGGTACTAAAAATGTTTTATTATTTTTATTAAAAAAACGGGTATTAAGAAAAGTTTTATAATATCCTATATTTTTCTACTTACATTGTCAAGTTTATCGTAACAGAGACCGTACGAGGAGAAAAACAAACAGCTTTGTTTTGATTCTATAACCCCCTCCTTGCTTTCCGTATAAAGAAAAAATCCCAAACTCCATATTGTAATTTTATCATTTTAAAATATTATAATCAATCTTGCTTCATTACTTAAGCAAAATTTGCGATAGTAAGTATGAAGATGCATCTGAAAGAGGCGAAACACGTGTCACAGTTAGTAGCACAATACGTGGAATAATCAAAGTTATTATAAATTTTATATTAGAAAAATCAAGTTTACAGTACGTATTCGAATGGAAGAAAAAGGACCTTCCTGTTTCCTGACATGGACAGATTCTATCATGCATGTCTAACTGCATTCGACAAATGCTGGAAGGTTGGTATCAAAGATGCGATTCATACGGATCGAGGTCCTCATACAAAAAAACGCTCATCAAAGAATAAATTTATTTTCTCATGAATTGTGGGGAAAAAGTTGAATGTATTGAATGATTGTCGTCAGCCTCACTTTTAAAATATATGTCGATGTTTGCGAATAATAAATAGTAAGAAGGGAAAGGAAAGACAACAAAATTGCCATTAGCAAATTAATATTTGATTAAATGTATGACAGTTGATTTCACCCCTAAATTTCCTTTTCAACTAAAAATGCTTCCGATGAGCGAAAGCGGTTAAGATTCATTTTTTATGATATCTTGTTAATCACTCAGTAAACTTTTTTAATAACATAATTTATTAATTTTATCAATAATTGGAATACGAGATTTATTCATTCTAACACATATATTTTTGCTAAATCTTACAACAGGAAATTATCATTAAGGATTTCGACTGAGGGTGCTTGATGGAATTTGAATTGTTTAAATTTGGTACTTTTCCATGAGTTTTGTCGCTAACGACCTGGTCATTAGTATTTGCGATACTACATTCAAAAATCTTAATAATTATAACAAACCCACTTAATTCGTTGAAACTCGTTTACATAAAATTTTCGCTAATTTAAATTTGAATAGCAATTTAACTTAGTGATCTATTTTTGTATATGAACGATACATAATGTTTACTGCGCGTCAGTTGACAAAAATTCGTGCACTTGAAATGCCCGAAAAGGCGAAACCCTGGTCGGTAGCGACAAAACTCATGGAAGAGTACAAAATTCAAATAATAAAAATTAGTAAATTACGATTTGAATATGATCTTCGAAAATTTTATAAAGACCAAACAATTGGCATAAGGAAATTTGAAGTGAGGCAAAGTAAATAGTAACGTTAGTTTAAGCACCCTCAGACATCGGAATTTATTAAATATAAATATTTATTTTCCCCACACACAAGAGACAAAATAAATTTTAAAGTGTCGCTCCGCAGGTAAATTTGGACTTCGTTACATCGTTCCCACGTAGTTTGCATAATGCGTGGGGAGGCTCTCATCTTGTGTAAGATGATGGTCGTTTCCGTACACGCTTTCACCGACCGAAATTATTATGTCGTAGGCATACAAGTTTAATTATAACACCTGAATGAATCCATTTGGTCCAACATTGAAATTTCCAGTAGCGTGCAGCCCGTAGAGGTATAAAGTCCGGGGGTCAATTCCTGAAATCTGACACTAAACTATTTCTGTCCTTCTTAACCTTTTTGTAGACGCGACCCCTTTAATATTCTATATTATGGAGTCCTTTGTTTGTGGTAACTTAGGACGAATGTGATTTGTAGATAGGTTTAACCTGTTACCAGCTAGAAGAATTCCACACTTTTTGCCCTGTACGCTACGACTTTTTCAAAAATTAAAATAGAAAATACCATAAAACTACGTTATTTAAAAGCTAAGATGTCTTTGATCCCTTATGAAAGCAATCACATTTTAATTACCATACCCCATGGCTTTTAAAACCTTTAACACTCGAGCATTTTTTTGTATGTGGGTACCGGCAACTCGAGGCATTTTTCCGTGACGAGCATATTTTCAATGTAAAACATTCAATTGATGAAAAAAATGTTAAAAAAAATGAAAAAAAAATGTTTTTTATTATTTCTGTAAAATAGATATATAATGAATATAATGTAGTTATTTTCATTTAATTTGTAATTCCTCATTGTGTGGTATTTCACATAGCCATCTCCAATATGTAATCTTGGCTTAAGATGCAAGTCTCGCAAAATAGTCGTGTTTCTGATCTCCCACCTGAGATTTTTTTCTATGTTTACACACTGCACAGTCTACTTTAGTCCCGGGAAGCAGTACATGTGACTTATCTGTAAGTTGGTCTTCTGTAGGAAGATTTGAAGTGCGCCTACGAAATCCACCTAGCCAAAAATCTCCCACTTATTGGTCAACCAATAATTTGAAAAATTTCAAATGCGTCATTGGATTTTCATTTTTCTCTTCATTCGAAACTATATATAACTAGTATTGGAACCCGGCTTCGCTCGGACCAGTTTGGGGTTATGTCCAGCTCGGCGCGTAAATTCAGACGGGCCAAGTTGAAACAACTTTTTTCAAAATTCAAAAGTCTAGGTCAATTAAAATGGAATTAAAATGAACATTTCAGACTGGCATTGACATTTCACAGCCCCTTTCATACATTGACAGCCCCATTCTCGCCCATTAAAATGTACAAATTCAAGGAAAAAATCTAATTTGCTGTCAAAGAAATTTCAAATAATACCTTCACGTAAATAAAAACATTATTATATTAATAAAAGCCGGGGAAAGTTCAGTAGAAGACTAATTTATTACATTTTGACTAAATGTCTTCGCCGATAAAAATTCAAACATATTTTCTTAATGACCAACAATGCAAAAGGGAATTACAGACCCACAGACATACAATCGCCGTTTCGGTTTTATATATGTACTACTCGATACTCGAGTAATTGGAGTCTCTACACACACATAGATAACGAAACGAAATTACCGTCGAAACTTTCGCGAGCGAAATCAATTCGTTTGTTTGAACTTGCAACAACAATGCAAAAGAGAATTATTTATGTATTGTTTTACTCGTTATTTTGCACATCAACCCACGAACGCCAAATTCATCTTCTCGTCAGTCGCATTTCCCCAAGTTTATGATTAGCATAAGCATTTGTATCTTTGAAAATATCGTTCACTAATTCTTCAGTAAAAAATAATTTGAAAAAGAATCCATCGACTCTTTTGAAGGAAACTGCTGAAGTCTGTTTTTATCTGAAAAGGTTCATTATCATTTTTTGTGACGTCGATCCATTCTCCTGTATTTTGTCCTATCCTGCTACTATTTCCACATATTCATCACTATTACTTTCGATAGCAAGTAATCTTCTTTTTCTCATTGGAGGAATTATATCACTATCAATACTATCATTGACGCAATTGAGTGCATCATTGTTATCAACACCATCCTGATCAACGTTAAAAGTAAATTCATCATCGCCACTATCAACATTATCACTGCTTTTTATATGTTTATTCGACATTTTTTCGGTACAAAATATAATTTTGCGGGAACTGATATGCTGAACTGATATGGGAAAGGATCTCGTGTATTTCTGACGAATGAATCCTGAAATGATCCCGATGTATTTTTACATAATTAATATAAAAAAGCAGGGTGATGGCTAAATTTTTTAAATATTGCATTCATTTCGTTAATCCAAATGAAATGCTTTCAAATAGTTCAAATACACTTGTTGTACGAGCTGCTGTCTCATAAATTAACATCAGTCAAAAACAACTCGTTCCCAGTGCAGTACGCATTGTCAAACGATTCCTCACAAAATAGTAAATCAATAGGTATTTCATTAGGTTCGTATCCTTTCCATCCTTACTCTCTTCGAAAAAGAGAGGTTGAGCAACTGAGTAACAAGCAGTTCTCGTAGAAAAATATATGTTGAGATAAGCTCCGTGAGGAGTTTATATGCTTCAAGTTAGCAGCGAACATGGTTTCTTACTTCATTAGACAGACATGTGAAGACCGTGGGTCGCTTCAAACTAATATTTTTTTTGAGGGCCGCAGAAAATGTAACATTCTGAAAATATTTTGACGTATAAATCAATAAAATTTTGAATATCATTACCCCTAACTTTGCGCCGCGGGCCACAAAAATATCATTCACAGACCGCATTTCGACCGCGGGCCCCAGTCTGTAAGTCACTTCATTAGAGTATTTTATATTAGTTTTGTAAGTTTCTAAATCGATATACCATATTAGTCAGTATTGTCATCAAAAACTGAAAAGAATATTCAAAAATAAAACTGTGAACTGCACGTTACGCCCTTGATTTTAAAAACAAATAAAAGGGAGCACCATCTTGAAAAAATAATATACACACTTCAGACCATGCGTAAAACTTCAGTTCAAACACTGTGAGAACGTTCAATAAATAAAATTTATGACCAAATGTGACATAAAAAATATCGCTTGCAACGAAAAAATTCACAAAAAACACATGTTGAAATTAAGAACGCCGTCACTTTTTACGACTTTTTATTATCTAAATGTCTAGATCAATTAGTATTTATTTTAACTTGTCTGAAATCGCAACATAGAAATTGGTAAAAATATGAATAAAAAAACTTTATAGTCTTGCCGCCATAGAAGCGGCATTCGAGTAATACGGCAAACTTCCAATGCCGCTTGTATGGCGGCACTCGAGTGGTAAGAGTTAAAGCGTATTTAAGAATCCTCGATAAGGGTTGTCACATACAGTTTATAATATTACGTCAATTTTGCAACCCGATTGGCTATCATTAAATGAGTTTTTGCTGATTTTTTCTTATGATTTTATGAATAGTTTGTATTTATTTGATTGTTTCGAAACATATATACATGCGAAATAATATTTACGTTAATATTGTGAATATATAATCAAAATTTTTGACAGCCCTTATAACCTCTATACACTTTGTTGAATATCTTTAAAGAAAATTATTAAATCGAAAAGTTTATAGCGATTTTGCGAGCCTTAAGATATCTCGGATACATATTCGATGTGATAATTTGAGAAATTTTATTTTTTGACCCCTTAAACATAGTTGCCCACCGGTTAGTTCTTAGCTGTCAGAGCTTTTTCTTATGCGACACACCGGTGTGTCGTTAGCTTTAAAACGGTTAATAAAGTGGTTACTATGAATACAGTTGTGGATTTTCTTAATCATACTTAAAGCAACTTCCTTGATGAAATTAGAGATTAGACTTAAATTTGAGTCCCGCCACGGTGTCATGTTTGTTTATTCCCTGTAAATTGTAAATATTTACAATCCACAATTTTCTGTTTATCGTTTGGGCAACATAATATATATCGATTTAAATATCGAAATTCGGAAATATAGAGCTCTGAATATGGAAACAAAAAAGTAGGACCGAATATAAAATCAGTTAGTTGTAATGTAGTTTATTTTAATTTAACGAATATGAAGAAATGTGCCGTGCCGGTGTTGTTTGATAACTAATATTTCTTTATCATTGTTATGAGCAATTATCAATGTTCTAGCAATTGAAATAATTTCTCACAACTAATGAATCACATTAATAGATGTCACTGCCAAAAAGATTTAGCATAACTCTTCCTCTCAGTGGTTGATCCAGAGCACATATTGTTAAAAGTTTTCAGAATCATTTATGACTTCATTACATAGTTTTATTGAATACCTAAATGACGTTTCACTCTTTTTTTAATTCTCTGAATTCTTGTGCTCGTAAAAGGAAAAACTTACTATTGAAATAAATTATTGTATTGTAAATTATGGTATGTACCATAAATTATTGTTAAAGAAGTTTAGTATAGAAACAAGTTATGTATTGTAAATCTGTAGGAAGCATCCGGTCTTCGTGGAACGCTGCTGGGCGCGAGAGCAATTTTCTCCTTATGATCGCTGCATATTCTTATTATTATTTTATTGAACGTTAACATTACTTCACACTAGAGCAGTGGTTCTCATGTGCGGCCACCAGAAGATTTTGCTGCGGCCACCAACAGCTTCAGAGATAATATTAATATTTAACAAAAGTGTGTTTTTAAAAGTAAATTTGCCAAAAAGTCTCTGAAAATGAAATATTTCGAACGCATTGTAGTGTGCATCAAGAAGTGTTCATCAAACTGTTACTGAATGCATATAATATGTGAAATTAATAGTGAGAAAAGTATTCAATGCAATTAATACCAGTAGTAAATTGTCAAACCAAAATTGGTGCGGCCACCAGACATTTCTGTAAGACCATATATATTTACCATGCGGCCACAGCACAATTTGACGTGAGAACCACTGCACTAGAGGTCTGCACGGGCCGAAATTTAAAAATTCTACCCGGCCCGAGCCTGAAAATTTCCGACCCGAACCCGAGGCTCATTCCCGAATATCTTACCCGAACCCAACCCGACAGTTTTTTCAACATTTTAAATAATTTAATATCAACAAATAATGTAAAATATGTGTGTAATTTAGATATATACATCTGGAATAATCGGATTTATGTTTTATTTTTTATAAGCCCAGGCCCGAATCCAAGCCTTTGTTACTTCGGACTTACCCGAACGTCTGCAGACCTCTACTTCACACTCCATTTTGTAATTCTCATTATTTATTATATGTTATATATAATAATTAAGGATTTCGACTGAGGGTGCTTGATGAAATTTCAATATCAAATTTGAATTGTTTGAATTATGTACTTTTCCATGAGTTTTGTCGCTAACGACCCGGGTTTCGCCTTTCGGTATTTTCAGGCATTTCAAGTGCACGGATGTACTCATGGAAAAGTACAAAATTAAAATTTGACATTATATGTATATTACTTAAAGTACACATTCTGAAATAAATACCACTAACGTACCTCGCACTTTTTATGTCTATCATTTCACTATTTTTTTTGTATGAAATTCGACTTTCGTCATAGGTGGTGGAACGGAAGCCCGTCGTAAGTCGAAAACTGACTGTACATACAAACCTACTAGCACGAGTAGCTGTTTTCACATTTCGTGTTGGGCTACCGATTAGCGCTCACGTATACAAAGTTGTCGCCTTATAGTTAATTTAATAGCAATTGCATGGCATAGCAATGACGTCGTGATTGTCAAATGAAACTTTACTGTGAAAGCTATTATTATTAAATTTATTTTGTTGTAAGTACATACCGACTCACTTACTTACTAACAAGTATTGTATGAATGTTGGCACAATGCATCGTATTCATGTGAAAGGGACCGGATGCAGGATATACAGTGAACGTAAACGAATATATAAATATTTGGAAGTAACTAATATTTTAATAATATATTGAAACCTAAAACAATTCTTACACCCTCAATAGGCAATATCATTACGTGAAAAATCAAAAAGATTCACAATATGGTAGGTTCTACCGTATTCTTTTTTTTAGTTAGGATCCAATTTAAAAAATAGAACCTTTAACCTTTGACTCTCATGAGAGAATGTCGCATTTAATGATTTCATGTGCATATACTCGATTGCAATAAGTTGAAAAAATATACTTTGATTTATAAGAATTATTTGAAAACGTCGTCAAAACATGTTCTAATCATCTATGATTCTATGTAATTACTATATACTTCTGGCTAGCGCTATCTTGTTCTGACGATGTCGTGAAACCGAAATAACTATAGGATACCTTCGATGGATTCGGTTACTTTGTGGAAGTTCATTTAAATATAAAATTTAAAATAACTCTCTCTCGTGTTTCGCCTCTTTCAGATGCATCTTCGGACTTACTATCCCACTAAGTACCCAGTTTCAGAAATATTATCTATGATTGTTAGTAGATATCGTCAAGGTAAAATATTTATAGCGTGGTATAGCAATAATATTAAATTTAAAATAACTTTGATTATTCCACGTATTGTGTTAATAATTGTGACACAATTACCGCCGAATCCATCGAAAGAAGTATAGCAATACGTTTAATTATACAACTTTTTGCTGTAAGCGATGGAAAAATTTCAACCGATCAGACTATCATTAAAAATGCTCATTCACTGCGCGAAACCGGTCATAGCCATTTTATAAAATGAGGAATTGTGTAGATTGGAATCCACATTTAAAATTTAAACTATTTCTCAATCTCGCTTACTCGCGTGTATCTTTCATTATTATAACCAGGTCCCGAAGAATGAAGTATACAAAATTACCTAACAATATCGTATGCATCGTTTAAAATGGTATCTAGTTTTGCTGTCCGTTTCTTGATTGACCGTTTTTAAATTAAATTTACCCGTAGTAAATATGAACTGAGATACAAAACCTTCCAATATACGAAATTAAAAAGTACAATATAAACAAGGACAATATTCGCTTAGATGAATCCTCAACTACCAATAAAAAATTGAAGGATTTTGGCTTAGTTACTTCTTTCAAAAGTGATTGATCGAGATTCTATTCAGTGAACTGAATGTTAAAATTGGTTTTTTTAAATGTAAATCTTTTCTATCAAGAATTGATAGTTGCTTCGATTCAGGTAATTTGTTCTCGATAAATAATCGTTTTATTTAGAACCTTGGCCGTTGATAAGATGGCATCGCCAGGGATTGCTGCCTGACGATGGTGATATATGTTATTGTGACGATTTTAAATAAGCGTAATCCTTGTTTGTCGATGCCGCCCATGTGAGATTCCTTCGAATCCATTTGGAGATTGGACATGGCACGACGGAGTCACTTTTGTTGCCGACTTCCGGTTCAAAAACAATCAACGCATATTAATAGTGTGACAATTAGTATTCCGAATCTCACCTCACTACGCTTCATTAGGTGGAAAAGGTGGCCACTTGTGAAATCCACTGACGACTTTGGACGTCGATAAGTAGACAGGACTGGACTCATTCGTCGGAAAGTGCACGCCGACCAACTTCGGCTGCTCTATCATCATTGTTCGATCTGCCGCTCGTTGTAGCATTCGTCATTGTTTTCAATTACAAAAATATCATTTACAATAGGTGTGCTCTTCTACGGTAAACGTCAAATCCAAAATCAGTCCGTCTTTAGTTAACCGAATATCGGTTTCAAGAAGCTTGTAGAATTTAAATTATAACGTTGAACAAAACTGTTCAATATTTAGCATCTGAAAAAAATAGGCCGAGAGATAACATCTTACATATTATGAATAACATTATATTTATGTAATTAGCATCTGTATGATATTTGAAGAGTTCACTAAAGTATTCATTGTTGTAAATATAATGTTTACAATACATACAAAAGCATGATACAATTAAACTATTTTCATATTATTTGTTTTTAATTAAATGGTATGTAAGCCAGTGATGCACAACTTGCGGCCCTCAATGACATTTCATGCGGCCCGCAATGACAAATATCAATCACCTTTTCTCCTCGGATCTTTTTATGGTCGATGGAAGAACAATATAAAACAATGCAAATGTTAATTTCATATTCACTATAAATATCGATAATTTAATCAGTTTTATCGATGCGGCCCTCGAGCTATCTGCGATTTGATTATCTGGCCCTTCTCCCAAAAATGTTGCGCACTACTGACGTAAGTGATTAAAAAGCACTTATTCCCAATTTTATCAATATTCAATCAAACTATTTCTTATAAACTTCTGTCAAATCTCACGGTAACGTTTTTGGAAATTCATGAACGTTATCTTATATATAAAACCGAAACGGGGGATGTATGTCTGTAATTCCCTTTTGCATTGTTGTTGCAAGTTCAAACAAACGAATTGATTTCGCTCGCGAAAGCTTCGACGGTAAATTTGTTTCGTTATCAATGTGTGTGTAGAGACTCCAATTACTCGAGTATCGAGTAGTACATATATAAAACCGAAACGGCGTATGTATGCTGTGGGTCTGTAATTCCCTTTTGCATTGTTGGTCATTAAGTTGCAATAAAAACGAATATGAAAGAAAATATGTTTGATTTTTTTTATCGGCGAAGACATTTAGTCAAAATGTAATAAATTAGTCTTCTACTGACTTTTCCCGGCTTTTATTATTAATAATAATGTTTTTATTTACGTGAAGGTATTATTTGACATTTCTTTGACAGCAAATTAGATTTTTTCCTTGAATTTGGACATTTTAATGGGCGAGAATGGGGCTGTCAATATATGAAAGGGGCTGTGAAATGTCAATGCCAGTCTGAAATGTTCATTTTAATTCCATTTTAATTGACCTAGACTTTTGAATTTTGAAAAAGATTGTTTCAACTTGGCCCGTCTGAATTTACGCGCCGAGGTGAACATAACCCCAAACTGGTCCGAGCGAAGCCGGGTTAGAACACTAGTATGTAATAAACTAAAGTGAAATACATACATAAGTACAAAGTTATAATTTTATCGAGTCAAACGAATTGTTTTAAAATACAAAATTGACGAATGATTTTTGGGCGATTCATTTTCCAATTTGATTGTAATAAACATTGCAGCATAAAATTGGAATAATTTCTCTTTCCTTTGAAAGAAGGGCTGTAATTATTATTCGATCTAAAAATAACATATTTTGACGCATTGTTCATCTTTGATACTGATAAAAAGCTCACTTTTTTAAATTGTAGAAAAATATTTGCGACCACATTTTAGTTTTTTTCAGTCGTATTTATATTATGGTGATGTAATTAAAGATAAATCACCAGTAACGTATAATATATTAAAGTAAGACCCAATAAATAAAATAATAAGATACCCAATTGGAAGTAGCCTTTTTTTCCACAGTAGTTCATATAAAAACATGAGCCGTAATATCATTAAAAATGAAATTTGAAGATTCCCAGAAAAATAATCGAAATTTCAAATGTATTCCGTAATTCCGCGAAAATGTTTGATACTTACTGAATTCGCCGATTTGTTATTGTTAGCAAATACAATTCCATAAAGCTTCACGTCGACCAGTAAACTTTTGAGAAACGCAACAGTTTTTTGTGGTTGAAATTTTTTAAATAACTTTGATTATTCCACGTATTGTGTTATTAATTGTGACACGTGTTTCGCCTCTTTCAGAGGACATTATTTCCAATGATGTGATTAACCCTTCCTAATTGATTGCATCTCATTATTTAATATTTTGTAATGCTTACGTCATTAGTAGTATAATTGTTTGTTTGCTTTGCTTTGATTCTATAATCCGATCGTTGCTTCCCGTAAAAAGGAAAAATCCCAAACTCCATATTGTAATTTTATAATTTAAATAAATTAGAATCAATCTTGCTTTATTACTTGAGTAAACTTTGCGCTACTAAGTCCTAGATGCCCCTCAAAGAGGCGAAACCCGTGACATAATTAGAAACACAATACGTGTAATATTTAATTTATTTCAAATTTCATATTAAAAGGAACTTCCACAAAGTTACCGCCGAATCCATCGAAAGAATTATGACATTAATGAAAAAGCATGAAGTATGGTGTATTTTTCAATCTTTTACGCAAAGTGATCAGGAAAAGGGGCGTAGTGAGTTTGATGAGTCATATCTCGGGAATCTTATCCCGAACCAAAATTTTGATCTCGGGATTGGGATTTTTTTCATGGTTTATATTTTATTTATAACGGTAGTCAAAAATGAATAATTTTATATACATATATTATATTAAATTATTCACTTTAATATCTCAGACTTATGTACATATGTTCTAATGATGTAAATGGTATTTATGAAATTTCATTTCTGTATTGAAAGCAAATGTGTGTGGAGTCCTTATGTAGATCGCCCACCGTTTTTTAACACCACACTAAACTTCTCACACTTTGCTGTAGCTCCATTCACGCGCGTTAAAAAATATTCCCATCTTGAATATCCTCATCTTTTTTTCAAAATAAAAAAACGTTTTCTGTACTTCATACACATATTTCTTTTTACGATCAGTACCGGTTTCGCTCATTGCGAGCATTTTTAACATGTCATTCTGGTGTTTACAAAAAGTATGTCGATGTAGTACAAAAAATGTGTTTTATTTATTTAAATACAGTCATCCCTGCTATAGCGGTCACTTCTATAGAGCTTTTTGCCATAGCGTATATGGCGGTTTTTGGTACAAACTAAACACTTATAATATTATTTAAAATATGAAAATTGGAAAAATGTTTGATTTGCTTCAAATCACAGAATACAATTGAAAAAACCAAACCCCAAATTTTGTATGGGTGCCTAAGTTTATATAGCGTTTATTTGTTATAGCGTACTCCCTATCCTCCCGCTGTAGCAGGGCTGACTGTATAATGCTTTTCCACCAAGAATACAAAACCATTACGATTGTGTTTTAGAAAAAAAACGAAATCGAAAGTTACGAGGTCATGTTTTATAATCCAGAGATTAATAGATTCAAAATCTCTCGGGATCCCGGGATTGGATTCCCTAGTCATATCCTTACAATTTCTTTACCATATTGTAATACTTTCTCAAGTGAGCTAGGGTGGGCGACTTACTTAGAACCAGAAACTGAAATAAATCCTGAAATTTAAACCAAAGGCCATTGTTATTTTGTAGAAGAGGTCGATGGAAAAATTAAACATATTTATATATACATATGTATGTTGTAAAATTATATGGCAATTCTCGCTAGGAGACGAAAGCCGATTAAATCGGCTTTTGGCAGCCAGAGGGTTAATAACTTCGATGATTTTGTATCCTTGAATTACAAATCCTCATAACTATGAATCAAAACAGAAAACAAAATAACTATTACTTCACATATTTTAGGTTTTCGCTAAAGCGACTTTTTCTGGAAAATTGAAAAAGTTATAAGAATTTTTCAATGCGACATTTTTTCACGAAAGTCTTGAGTTATCACTAGCTTTTGAAAAGTTTTGCGACCATTGGTATATCTCGGATGCATCACGATGCCAAATTCTGCTCAAACTTTTTAATGCATTATATCGGCAAGGCATTAGTGTAAATGCACCTTTATAAAAGTTTCCGAGAAAATTGTGTATATATAAGTAGGTAAACCACCTTCTGTTTACCGGATGTGAGTGGAGACAATTCAGACAATGCCTTTCATAGCAAATGTGAATTTATTCCTGGAAATTTTCTGAAAAAAGAGCAATTCAAATTTTATTGTTATGTCGTTATAATCGGCAAATTAAAATGATGTGGGCAGACTAAATTTCGATTTGGCAAATTTATGAGCCATCGATTGGATTGTTTATGGAATATTATTGTGTAATTTATTTACGTCTGCCGAACGTTTTTCGTGGAATTCCTGTGTAAAAAATAGACGCGGCTAATAGTGCTGGTCGACTTAGAAATCTTTGTTAATACACTAATCGTTGATAATTTAATAGAATTTAAATAAAATATCTAGTGGCTTTTAAATATTTACGATGGATTCGACGGTAAAATTGCAGAAAATAATTTTCAGGTCAGTTTCAGTCGATAGTTTTGATTTTATTTTTTTTCAATATTAAATAGGTTTCATGTTGTTTATTCAAATTTCTTTTCAATTGTAAATGAAAGCACATATAACATGACAATAATCAAATAGATTTCCACTATTTTGATGTATTACAAATAATAACTTATTAACATAACGATAGTTTGTATTGTTTATTTGAAAGATGGTTGTCCATGTTTCGATGTAACAGAAATCAAGCACTATAGTAAACATTTTGGAAATTTATTAAATGTATAATTGATAATCGATACCGTATTAACCCAGTCAATTTTATTCGTACGTAAAAATAAATAATGCATTATTCAGTACCTAAGATAGTTTAAAAAGATATTTTTCTCCTTTAGACAATTACTGTTAACCAGATATTTAAAATAATACATTTTAAGAAAATAACCATTTGTGACCAACTCGAGGAGAAAAGGTACCCTTGCCAAAGATCTAAAAAAAGCCACGACAGATATGTAAACTTGCCATGACAATATATTTTATAACTACTATTTCGACGCCTTCAAAAATATTATACGAAATAATTCTCATGGAACTTCAAAGCTGCTTTTAACTTATTATATTTGATTTCTACCAAGTAAATATACATTGAATCAATAATTTATGATTCATTATGTTATATTGAAGATAGACCGATACCAGCTTTCAACTCAAAGACATGATTGCCAACTTTTTACTTCGAAATTCAGCATACAGAGTAGAGTAAAAAAATAGCCTCGTGATACGCATGAATGCCTCTTGCTACAAATTTATGTTGGAAGAGTGATTTGAAAAATCAATAGATAATCAAATAACTATTACAAAGCAATCTCAATGGCAAGTGCATAAAGGTAAAACGTGCAGTGTGCACTTTATTAAAAACATAATATTTATTTCACTTTTAAGGTGTTCACTGTCAATACTTGGTGGAAAGGCTTTATAATAAAAATAATAACACATTTTTTAGTACTTTTTCCACATCTGATTTATTTCATCAGGACCGGTTTCGCTCATGGCGAGCATTATCAACTGATAAGTAATACAATAAGACAGTGGTATATATGCAAAAGTTAAGGATGAAAACAAGGTATGACAAACAATTGGTAATGCAACTAAGCAAATAAATTAAGTAATTTACAAGACAAATAGACTAAAAATAAAATGTTCAAGAGCTCTTAGCAATGCAAAACTAGCACATCACAAATCAATTAAGTATGGATTTAACATTAACTAACACATTAAAAATCAATTAAGTATGAATTTAACATTAACAAAGTAAAAGCCCAAACATTAAGTGAATTTAATAAAAATAAATAAATCTAATGTCTGTCAACTATAATTAGATGGAAGTCCCGGTAATGAGTTCAAATGAGTCAGTTCCTGTAACAGAATAAAAGCCATATCAATTCTTACAGCTTATCAATTCTTATCAATTCGAGGGAGCTATGACATCAGATTACATTCAGCTTCTTTGCTATTGAACACACCTGACAGACAAACTACTTCAAAACTACATATACATTTGGATATTTTTAAGCACTTATGTTTTTCATTTTAAGAAGTTGAAATTGAATAGTTCATTTTTTGTTTCATTATATGATTTCAGGGTCTTATATATGTTACAGTGAAACTGTATTCTCAGTGAGTATATATTCTTCTCCAAGCTGTCATTGAAATTAAATTTGACCGCCCTACCTTCAGCCCAATGTTTATTTGTGTTTTCTTTGGTTATCTTTTTATGAAAGGGACAACAAAAATTTAGGCCGGCCAATCATCGACTTGGGCCAATAATTTCAATAATCGTGACCAGTGAAATCATATTGTCATACAAATCTATTACTTGATACATTTTCACTGAGAATACAGTTTCACTGTAACATATACAATAAATAAATAATGATTGTAAGATAATTTTAGCGCTGTACACCTAATCAATCGGTCTTAATTGACCAAACCAGTCAACAGATTGAATGTTCGAAAGATTTTTAATGTAGATTTACTGATCTCTATCCAAAAACATGCTGTTTTAATTCCTTACCGCTCACTTCCTATTTGATATTCTATAGTATGTGTTTCAATTAAATACACGCTATCGCTTATTACACACATGTTAATTCCATTTAGAAAAGTACAAAGTCTCCGTGAATTGAGTGGTTTAAATGTATGATTATGTTGATGGACAACGGACGGTTTACTATGCGTGTTTATCTTGAATTGATTTTCAATGATATCGTCGATCTAAAATTATAAGAAACATGGCTAAGCGAAGAGAGCGCGGGTAGAAGGGAGCGGCGAACGAAGCGATCGAAATGGGTTGAGAGTTGAGATTGAGAGTATCTGTTGTATATCACACGGGTTGCCACGCCGCGCCGCGCCATATTGCGGCTTCCGGCGCGCTTGTTATTAGCACTAACAAGATCGACCGGAAGAAGCTTTCCTGTATGTATTTTGAGAGTCACTGCTGACTGCGACAGCGATAACAAACCTTTGCGAACATTTTAAAACGCTCAGTTTTAGAAATCTTACATTTACACCGCGTCTCTTTGTTCCCATTATAATAATTAATCATATAATATGAAAGCTTCTCTCTACCTTATTGATTTAGCTGGCATTTACTTGGTAGAACTCCATTATATTACGGTGAAAAAAATAACAATGTACTTTAATTCTACAGAAATTATTTTACATATTTGTTGGCTTACGAGATCGTCAGAACTTTGTTTTAAGCCTGCATTTACTCATCCTTATATACAGTTGTAGACAGGGTACACAATACATCTTCTTTTCTCTTCCACTATCCTAGTTTTATATGGTAATAATAAGTTATTAAATGTGAAAAATTGTTTTGATTTATTTCTCGAAATGAAAGCTAATCTGGGTTTTTATTAAGTGAGAGTAAAGAAAAAATTAGTTTTGTATCAAGTTGATGTATTCTCTCTACTTTCTTTCTACTCCTTTGCTTCTCTATATCTGTATATACATGACGATGTAAGGATTCCAGGTAATTGTGATTTTTTGGCCATGGCCGCTTCCAATTTGAAGCATAATATGGACTCCGGATGATTTAAGGATTTAGGTAAGGGATACCGTTTTCAGGATCGGTCTGGGTCTCCTTACGTGCATATTCAATAAAAACCCGTAAGTCGACTGAAAAATCTACACACGAAACTGTTCATCCAGAGATTAATACTCTTGACTGCGCATCCAGATAAAACTAAATACTTGAATCGCTTGGTTATGTCGACATGCTATTGTTAACGTGTATATAGTAAATTCTGGAATGACGGAAAAATACTTGTGCAACTGCAGTAAAATGTAAGATCTAATATCACTTAAAAAATAGATTCATAAAAATCCACTCAAACTAGTCATAATAGATTCATGCATTCATTCACTTGAGGTAAGGTCTGGGAAGATGCTGTTTTTATTTGTTGAAATTTGCAATCACAAAAAATCTTTGGCCACCAGAACGTCCTGTTGCTTTTTGAATAGTTATAAAATTCATCTACATTCATTTTAGAATTATACACATTTTAAATGTAGAAATTAATTCAACTCGAATGAAATAGTAGTCTTGCGAGATGGACTGGATGGAGCACGCAAATTGTTACTGGGCCACTATTCGCGACATTAGCTGCTGAATGTATTTGTTTGATGTAGCAGAGTAAACAAATAAATAAAGCAGCATCTTAAGCCGTTAATAAATGTTAGTGAAATTTTAAATAAATCAACTTGATACAACACTAATTTTACGTTTATTCCCAGTTAGTAAACACCCAGATTAGCTTTCACTTCATGAATACATCAAATCAATTTGTCACATTCAATAACTTATTATTTCCATATACAATTAAGATGCTGGAACAGAGAAGAAGATGTATTGTGTACCCTGTCTAGGCGGGCTATATATACTTGTTCTAATGCACGTTTAAAACATAGTTCTGACGAGGGCGTAAGCCGAAATAGCTATCAAAAAATAATTTCTGTAGAATTAAAATACATTGCTATTTTTCTCACCGTAAATAAAGCACGTTTAATTTTTCACTTTCCAGTGGTCATCTTATGCAGTTTCGTTTTGAAATTTCCAAGACCCTAGATTTAATCAATGTTATCAAAAGTACATATGTACAATAAAATATACAATCGAAGTTCAGCATGTCTGTCTTACTGGCAATACTGGCAATGCATGCATGTGCCAGAATAAAGTTGTATCTGTGTTTACTCTACCTACAATATAACATTCTGCTTCGGACGTCATTCAGAAATATTCTCGCATAACTTTCAGGATGCTGGCTACATTATAAAAAACACGCGCGCTATTTTAATAAAAAAAAATACTTAAATACAGGGAACGTTTCAAAATCAAACTTTAAACACGTATTGGTTTATAATAATAAAGTTAACATTTTGTTAGAATTGCTATATTATTTTTTTACTGTTTTTGTTGTCCGTGTTCTAATTAACGTTATTTTGTATTTTTTTTTAAATTTTATCCCTAACGAACCTCGGGTGTAATAGGTTGTTTCGTATCGCTTTCCTATTCCGCAAAACACCAATTACATAAGACAATATATTATAAGAAACTTTATTGTTTGTACGTTATCGAGATGTAGGAACGGTGTATATGTTACAGTGAAACTGTATTCTCAGTGAAAATATATTATTCTCTAAGCTGTCATTGAAATTAAATTTGACCGCCCTATCTTCAGCCCTATGTTTGTCTTTGTTTTTATTTGGTTCTCTTTTTATGAAAGGGACTACTTGCTGATTTTGTTTCATTGAAGCAAACCAAAATTTTAGGCCGGCAAATCATCGACGATCAATAATTTCAATGATCGTGACCAGTGAAATCATTTTGTCATACGAATCTATTACTTGATACATTTTCACTGAGAATACAGTTTCACTGTAACATATACAATTCGAATTCATCAACATAAATGACGAGATACGGTAGCTGGTGACAACATGTCAGTAAAGTTGATCATGTTTTCGAAATAGATTACTTTTAACGTGTCAACTGTCACTTATTCGTGTAAATGTAATATTGAAATAAATAAAACATATTTTAAAGCACTTTATATACACATATATTCTGATTACGATCAGGACCGGTTTCATCCATCGCGAAACAAGGTTTCCAAAGTGTTAGTACTGTACGATGTTTTAATGCGTGAGATGTGTATGATAATTGTCTTTTATTTAAATGTCACAGTCGCAGCACATAAAGTACATAAAGTACAGTGAATTTACGGTATTCGACGCCCTGTCCGCCCCATCGCTCTTAATATTTGTCCTGTTGATTGCCCTGCCCGTCGTCCGCTACTGTTTATTTGTTCTATTCCTTATGAGCGCACCGAATAGTGTCTTCATTTGTCCTCTACTGCTTCCAAATAAGTCAACAGGGATCCAAAGGTCGATATTCCTTATAAGATACCTAATATATGTATTATGTAAATAATAGTTATTATAAATAGTCTCTCGCGACAACATCGGTGGGTAGATATCTACTTTGAGTGCAAATTGAATACGGATTCCTTTTAAGGTGTTCACTGTCAATACTTGGTGGAATGGCATTATCATAAAAATAATAAAACATTTTTAGTACTTTTTCCACATACAATTTAATGAATCATGACCGGTTTCGCTCGTGGCGAGCATTGTCAACTGATATGAAATACAACAACACCGGTATATTTATACAAAGTTTAAGTAATAATTATAAGGTATGACAAACAATTTAGCAAATAAATTGATGCAAAATGTAAGAAAAATAGATTATAATTAAAATGTTGAAGACCACTTAGAAATGCAAGCTATATATATAAAAAAAATCGATTAGTATGAATATTCATCAGCAAAGTAAAAACCAAAATAAGTGCATTTAATAAATCTTAATGGCTGTAATCCACGTGGAGTGCTCAATCCAACGACAATTCTGCGAAAGAATTATAAGGGGGGGAATATCAATTCTTACAAATAAAAGGAAGGAATATGAAACAGAAATCAAACGAAATAAAAGTATACAAATAAAGAAATATAATAAGCTAGAATTAGGTTAATGAACGGAAAAAACGAAGACTAATTGATCGTTTAATAAATTAGAGTTAGGTAAGAATTTATGTCGATTTATTTCTAGAATCTCTTGTTTATCGAGTTTTAAAGATTTTTGGCAAAAAATACATAGATATGACGCAGTAGCGTAAGCTTGGTAAGCATCTGAGGAATAATAATTTCAATGACAATTCTAATCGAGGACTTTCCGCCGGAAACTTGTCCGTTCCGTAAAATGGCGTAGAGATGGGAAGAGTTTGGCGCCGCGCTGATTGAAACAAAATGGCCTCTTAATGGTCTATTTCTATGATGAATTTATTAAACGTGTAAGCAAAGCAAACGCGGTGAAGGTGATAGAAAAAGGCCCACCCACGCCGGCTTCGACTCGGCCAGAAGTCCTCATCGAATATTAGAATATTTATAATGGAATACTTTATGGCATATTAATTACATTTGACAATTTATTCAGAGCACGGAACGGCGACGACGACGACTCGCAAGCGCACGCCGTAACTATAAATGACAAATCATAATAATGTAATCCGGCCACCCTCAAAGGTTTCAAGCTGGTAGCCCCTAAGATTCTTCCCGAGTGATACGCATGTTATTATATTCATCACTAGTGAGTAGTGACTAGGGGCAAAGTTAACTAGCTCAATACAATCACAGCTTTCTGTGGAGAGCGAATATATCTTAATTCATAGAAGTTCGTAGAAATCCCAAACTACATTTTGTAATTTAATCATCCATAAATATTAGAATCAATCTTGCTTCATAACTTAACACAGTGCTTACGGAGTGCACAAATGTGTGCGTTTGCTAATTGGCGGCTAAATACGAAATAATGTGCTTATTACCAAAGTAATTAAAAGGCCCCGTAAACAAAGTGTTAAGCAAATTTTGCGATAGTTAGTCCGAGACGAAACACGTGACACAATTTGTAGCACAATATGTGGAATAATCAAAGTTATTTTAAATTGGATATTATTCGTAGAAGTTCGTTTACCCTCTTATAAATAAATCGGCACACAACATTTACGGCACTTCAAGTCTTGGTGATGGTGAGTTCAAAATTCAGTCGCCTAATGATTGTCAAAAGCTTAAGCTGCGAAAGCAGGGATTTAATAGCAGCGAATCACAAACAAATTCTAAATGATGATGATTTTAAGTAGAATATCTTTTGAATGGTGTAATGTAAAAGTAGATTTAAGGACTGATTTCTTTTTGACTTAACGGTATAAAATTAAACTTCATAACTATGATATTTAACGCATTGTGTAACAGGAACTGACACGTGTTTCACATATTTGAAGATTTTTCCATTCAATGTTCTCTCGAAATTGTTGTGAAGAAAAGTTTCGGATTGCTATTTTATACTTTTAATTTTGAATAGTCTGATTTTTGGGAACGAATATTGTTTGTGGAAGCAGTTCGTTTTCTCAAACTCGTGGCCCACGAAATCAAAGCACAAGGTATGGCGTAGCGATCATTACTTGAGGTTTAAGTTTTATTTTACCACTAATTACTACACATTACTCGAGAAGAACCTGTTTACCCAAATCACAGAAGATATAGAGTCTTGCAATATTATAATGAAAGAAAGCAACCCGAAACCTCTGTCATTAAAACTAACATGCAGTATAACCAAGATTTTTTTTGTAATATTGTCCCGCCCGTCAAGATTGATGTTAATACTGAAATGATGACTATTTTTTAAAATTATATTGCAGTTAACATAATAAAAATAATAAAACATTAAGTACTAATTCCACATGAAATTTATTGAACCAGGACCGGTTTCGCTCATGGCGAGCATTGTCAACTGATGAGGAATACAAGAAAACAGTGATATTGTTTGTCATACCTTGTAATTATTCCTTAAACTTTGTATAAACATCACTGTTTTGTTGTATTTATTATCAGTTGACAATGCTCGCCATGAGCGAAACCGGTCCTGATCCAATTAACTTTATGTGGAATAAGTACTAAAAATGTTTTATTATTTTTATTATAATGCCATTCCACCAAGTATTGACAGTGAACACCTTAAAAGTGATGTAATTAATATGTTCACCTAATTCATAATCGATGCATCGCTTAATATCAGAAACCACCTTACGGAGCCCCATCGTTCCGTGGCTCACACTTTAAGCATCGCTGTAATCAACGTCAACACTATGTCTTTCATGTATTCAATGGTGAGAGGCCCCCAGTTACAGTAGCAATATCAAGATGTGTAATGTAATTGCTTAATTTTTTATCTATTTACTTACATATAACATACAATAATTTTCTTTTTATTGCTGAATTTGGGATATTAATGACTGTTTAATGCATACCTAGCACCATGTTTATTTTAATATATATTTTTAAGATTAGATACAGCTTATTTAGAAGTGATTAAAAGGGCAAGACATGCAAAAGTTTCCACGACAGTGACATCTATTAATTAGATAAAGGAGCAATTGTTTTTTTACAATTTAATATTCGGGATATTAACCCGTTGCTTGCTAGCGTCTCATATGCTGAGACGCTTAATTTCAGTGTGCTGTAAATTAGTATTAAAAAAAATATAGTTAACAGTGTTAAAACTATCCTGAAAAAGATTTTTTTTATTCAAATATGTATGCAGTATTTGATTTGATAATCTCCATGGGTGTATTTGACCAGATACTGATGAATAAATATTTGAAATCTTAGTTATTGGAATATTCGTCAATCGGCTCAGCAGGGAAGATGTTAAATGAACAATATTCAGCTCACTATTATTTTAAAAAATAAAAATAATAACACATTTTTTAGTACTTTTTCCACATCTGATTTATTACATCAGGACCGGTTTCGCTCATGGCGAGCATTATCAACTGATAAGAAATACAATAAGACAGTGGTATTTATGCAAAAGTTAAGGATGAAAACAAGGTATGACAAACAATTGGTAATGCAACTAAGCAAATAAATTAAGTAAATTACAAGACAAATAGACTAAAAATAAAATGTTCAAGACCTCTTAGCAATGCAAAACTAAAACATCAAAAATCAATTAAGTATGAATTTAACATTAACTAACACATCAAAAATCAATTAAGTATGAATTTAGCATTAACAAAGTAAAAGCCCAAACATTAAGTGAATTTAATAAAAGTGGAGTAGGGAGTGGGATCTACAAAGTGGGATCTACCTACTTGATTGCGAATCCTGTGGAGCCAAGTATATTGGTCAAACGGGAAGAACTTTCAATACTAGATTTAAAGAACATCTAGCTTGTTCAATTAAAGGGAATGAAGTATCTTCATTTGGTAACCATCTGTTCCTAAATAAGCATACTTTTGATATCACTAAAAACTTTAAAATCCTGCATATTATTAATAAATCTGTAAAACTAGATAAGTTAGAAATCCTTGAAATAAACCGACATAAATTTATGAATAATTGTAATCTTTTAAATGATCAATTAGTCTTCGTTTCCTCGCCATTACTATACCCAATTCACTAAACCAATTCTTATTGTATTTTTTTCTACTTTTATTTCTAATTTTTTATTTTTTATTTTCCTTTCTTTGATTTTAATTTGTAAGAATTGATATGGCTTTTATTCTGTTACAGGCACTGACTCATTTGAACTCATTACCGGGACTTCCATCTAATTATGGATGACAGACATTAGCTTTATTTTTATTAAATTCACTTAATATTTGGGCTTTTACTTTGTTAATGCTAAATTCATACTTAATTGATTTTTGATGTGTTAGTTAATGTTAAATTCATACTTAATTGATTTTTGATGTTTTAGTTTTGCATTGCTAAGAGGTCTTGAACATTTTATTTTTAGTCTATTTGTCTTGTAATTTACTTAATTTATTTGCTTAGTTGCATTACCAATTGTTTGTCATACCTTGTTTTCATCCTTAACTTTTGCATAAATACCACTGTCTTATTGTATTTCTTATCAGTTGATAATGCTCGCCATGAGCGAAACCGGTCCTGATGTAATAAATCAGATGTGGAAAAAGTACTAAAAAATGTGTTATTATTTTTATTATAATGCCTTTCCACCAAGTATTGACAGTGAACACCTTAAAAGTGATCACTATTATTTAAAAAAATTATCAATTGATTGAGGTATCGGTTATAATAGTATTCTGCTGCGTAGCACTTACGGTGTCGGTATTTTTGATTTGCAGTTTAAAGACTGTTCTAGAACAGTGGTTCTCATGTGCGGCCACCAGCAGCTTCATAGTTGATATGAATATTTAATAAAAATGTGTTTTAACAAGTTGATTTGTCAACAATGACACTGAAAATTGAATAATTCGTATGCATTGTATTGTGAATAAAGAATTGTTAGATCGAAAAAACTCAAACACATACATGTTTAGGTCTTTTTGACAAAAAAGACTCGACACAAAAATTTGGTGCGGCCACCAGACATTTCCGCTCGACAGCTGATGTTCCTAATGTGGCCACAGCCAAATTTTACGTGAGAACCACTGTTCTAGAACCTCTAAAATCATATTATTCGTCAGATGTCAAAAGTCGCCTGGGCCAAAATTTTGGTACGTTTTTGGGTCAATTTGGTCGTTTTGATCCCCGTCGTAAGTCGAGAACTGATTGTATGGCTACTTCATTGCTAAGCAATTGTTTTTGACCTATGTAAGTGGAATAGTATTTAAATAAATACAGTATTTAAATCTTAACTTATAAGCGGGTGTATTTTCTTAATTAAGTATGTACACGAATATTCATAAAATTTTAAACTACACTTTTTCTAAATAATATTTATGTCACTGTCAGATAAGTTCTTCCATTTCCTTTCTAGTTAATACCCGTAAGTAGGTGGTGCTAATAAACTAAATAAGTGGCATCTCCTGTTGTCTGTCGGTAAGAACCCACCGGAAGTGAGCAATCGCAAGAGAAATTGACATCATGTTTGAAGAAATCAGGCATCAGCAGACGCGTGTACTCAACAGAAGGTATATATATACATATGTATATAAATTATTAAATTTGCTCCCGTTGAAGTTACTACATCTATATTTAATCAAAGAATTACAACATAAAATTTTAAAATTACTTTGACTATTCCACGTATTGTGCTACTAGCTGTGACACGTGTTTCGCCTCTTTCAGAGGCATCTTCGGACTAACTATCGAGAATTTTTATCAATTTTAGAATTGTATGTATTTCGCACTCATTATTGAACTCGATAAACCTCGAACTTCGCCTTAAATTTGTTACTTGATATTTTTCGTCCTTTTATTCAATGCTGTCATCAATCCACAATGTAAATAATTTATTTTCACAAGCATTCAAAGATAAAACGTGCAATTACGCGTAATATTACGATGTTTTTAATAGTACATCGTTTTTTTTAACCATGTCCGCTCCCAACTTGGAACATATGGACTCCTCACGGAGTTTATCTCAACATATGTTTTTCTACGAGAACTGCTTGTTACTCAGATGCTCAACTTCTCTTTTTCGAATAGAGTAGGGATGGGAAGGCAAGGATACAAGGACTAGGGACTGGACTAGTGGTTAGCTTATCGCTGTCATGCGTCTTGAGGATCAGAAAGGTGGGGAAGGGATAGCAACACAAACACCCATTGCCTCTGAGCAGAATCGATTTATCGACTGAAAAAATCTGCTCGTACCGGGGATCGAGCCCGGGTGGTTATGCTTGATAAATAAATCAATCCGAAAATATCGGGATTATGTTTTATAGCCCCGGGTTTCATTAGGTATTGAAAATTCTCGGGATCCCGGCATTGGAAACCTTAATCAGAAGTACGTAAAAGTACTAACATTGCTTGCATTTCTGAAATTAACGCTTTCATCTTCAATGTTCGGTATCTTATAATATAATCTATTATTATACGAAATAAATTCAAATACTCTACCAATGTAAAACTAACAGTTGTTAAATGAAGCGTTATTTAACCTTTTTTGTTTGCATACCTTCGGAAAGCATTGTTTCCATTTTGGATCCCACATATTGTACTTATTTCCGATTCACGTGTGGATAAATTGTTGTATGCACAAATTTTCATTGAATAAATAAACAAAAGAGTTTTTAGCTCAGGTAACTCATTCAAAACAAGGATGAGTGATAGTGACAACCAGGGCTGTGGAGTCGGAGTCGTGGAGTTCGGGTTTTTTGGCCGGAGTCGGAAATTTAGAACTTTTTATTTTTGCATATAATATGTAAAATTTGGCAATAGGCCGAATTTTATGACTGATATATTATTGAATACAGCGGAACCCCGATCTTACGTCCTCGCATTATACGTTTTCCCGCGTGGTGCGTTCATTTTCTATAGCCCCGGCATTTAGTTCATATATAAAACTTTCCCGAATTCATCGTTTCCCCCATTAAATTCCCGTTTGTTTTATACGGTCCCTTGAAAAACGTAGAATGAATACGGGTTTCACTGTACACATAAATAGGAAAGGTAGGGATAAAACGAGACGAAATTAATCGTTTTTTAGTCGGAGTCGGGGTCGTGTTTTTGGTCAATGTTGGAGTCAGAGTCGTAATTTTTTAACGACTCCACAGCCCTGGTGACAACTAATCAGTTGATAATGTGCGCGATGAGGAAAACCGGTTCTGATATTTTATAAATATGTGTGGAAGTTGTATAAAAATGTATTTTATTTATTCAAATACATACTTGTCTTTCCACCAAAAATTGACGGTTAACACTTTCATTGCTGTAAAAATTCCTTTAAAATCTTGTCTTGGATTTTTTTTGTTCTCTTACAACAGAAATATCATATAAATATAGTAGCACGAGCTTCAATATTATTTTTCATTCAATAGTTGAATGTCGTCATCTGTTATTAATCATTTGTGAATGGAGGTTTTTACGGCAGTGGCGTATCTTCTAAACCCAAAGGGTAGCCTTAAATGCCATTCAACAAAGAATTACATAAAAGACACAACATACCATTCCTATAAAAAATAGGTTCACTGCTGAAATTGCGCAGTGCATTTGATCCGCCGAACAGCTCTTGTGACTGGTGACTCAAATGACCGATGCGACAAATATAAATACATAATATTTCTAATGACACTCGTCAGGGAGATATAAGAATGGGGCTATAAAACGACTCATCGTTCTACAGCAGGGGTGGCCTAACATTTACTATTTATTTGGCTTTTTTTGAAATAAATGGAATTTATTATCATTGGAATAAAAGAGGATTCAGAGATATGAACATCAGTACGCCAGACGGGCGGGTGACATGGAATAGCTACGCGATCGACGCTTTGGCCACGCCTGCTGTACAGGATAGGATCGGATATAAGGTAATCAGAAATGTCAGTGCTTTTGTAGCCGAATGACTAACGCTCATGGGTGTTCATTCCATTCAGTTACTGGTTGAATTTTCAATATTTTTCTCGATGACCTAAATGTATGGTTATTTGTGATGTTAAATGCGTATTAATGTATCTTGCTCAAGCAACATACGCGAAGTGAATTTATTTATAAAAAAAAACGGTGGAGCTGGTGGTATTGCGTGTTTTTCGCTGCGTGCCTAAATATTTGTAAGTACGCCACTGCCGAATGCTTTACGGTCAAACGAGTGGTGTACCACACATAGCCATATTGAAATATTTATGTGACATAACACGCATCGACTTTGCTATGTTTTATCTATGGATGTTGGCATTGTTGGCCCAAATACTCTATTATGAAAATTGAGTGTACGGTGCGTGGGTAGATGGTACCGGCCTACCGACCACAGGCCTCACTCACCAGTTACCAGCCTTGCTCACTTCGCTAGACCTACGTACGATCGTAATGCTGGTTACATAATACAATATATTTTATTTCAACTCAAAGTTGCATTCCGTATTCGAGTTGAAGTCATTCATTTCAACGCATTTCAACGACTATCAAGCTGATCGCAAATCCTGATTGGACTTAGTAAAAATTTCGCCTATCTTTCTAGTGCGGAAAGTCTGGGACTCACGGTTGTACTCGGTCAGAACCAAGCGCCACTTATTCAACGCGTGCATGCTGACTGTGCTGCTTTACGGTTTACGAGTCATGGCACATTACAAAAGCACAGGATAACCGTATACTTTGCTTCGAAAATCGAAAACAGATGCCTGCGGTGAATATTAGGAGTACGGTGGTTTGACTTTGTCAGGAACACGGAGGTAAGAGAGCGGACAAACCAGCCCCTTATTACGTCCAAAATAAAAAGGCGACGATGGACCTGGCTTGGACATGTGCTGCTGATGCCTCAGGGGAGCCTGAATCCTGCCTGCCTCTTTTATCAATCCTGATGGATCCCGACGCCCCGGATGACCATCCATAGGATGTACTCAGGGGAGCTACGAGACGAGAAGCGAGGATAGAGAATCTTGGTGGCACCATGTGGCGGCCATATGCTCCGAATAGGTAGCGGATATGGACAAAAATAATCTATTCTTCAGAATACGGTTATATGTATGGATGTCAGTTCTTCATTTTGGCTAACATGAATACTCGGGGGGTTTTTTTAACCGTTCAATGTGAAGCATATGGGTTCTTGGAAGAGCTTTTCTCAACAGAAATTGTTCCATTAGACCGGCTTGTTTCTCATTTGCTCAGCCTTCCTATTTGCAAGAGATTAAGAATATACGCCAGGTCCCGTTTTAAGAGTTGGGCGGTACGGAGAGTATTTTCGTATTTTATAGAACGACGGTTGTCAAGAATGAATTTGATTCAATCGTTCAATTAGACACGTACATTTTCTCATACATATAAAGCTAGAAATGTGTTTGATTTATATTCTCTTTAAGCCAGAGTGTTTATTATACAGCCATCGTTACATCATTATGTTGATTTTACGAAAGTCAAGATTGCCAAACTTTGATGTCCAATCCGCCAGATGTTAAAAAATACAGTATTTTTAACATGCATTCAATTGTAGTACCCATTTTTATTCTCAATCACCGTAATCGAATAAATGGATGATGAAAAATAACAATGTATTTTAATGTACATTGTTATTATTCTTACCGTATTATAATGGAGTTCTACCAAGTAAATGCCTACTCAATCAATAATGGATGATGATTTGATATTGAATGACATTAATGACACGATGTGATATTTACATTTAGCACTGGGTCTCAGCACTGATATTGCTCAGTTAATAAATATATGGAGAAATGCGTTACCGTAAAACGGAGTGAATAGAGACACTTTTTACACTTCACAACTATGTATCTTCATACCTGCGCCACATAACTCAAATATGAATAGCTTGAAACTTGTTTCTATGGTCCTACTACACATTCATGACAATATTTTTCAAATATTCACTATCTTTATTAAGACACAGTCAATTTTGTTCGATGTCTCTATTCACATTGGGGTCGGGGTGAATAGAGACGAGAGAGGGTAAATCGAGACCTGGCAGGTGAATAAAAACAAAAATACAGATTGTAATGATTGGAATATATGAACCTCTATTCTATACGAGTCTCTATTCATTCCGTTTTGCGGTACTTACTAACCAAAAAAAACATCATTTCAATTTTCGTGCAATAAAAGAGAAGTTTATAAGGGGTCAAAAAGTAAGGATGCACAGCCAACAAACTTAAACAAGTTTATTTCAATTATGGCCAATCATTTAGTTGGTTTGGTTTTGTCATTCGAGAGATAGTATTATAGTCATTGTAAAGAATTATATATAAATATTAAAAATACATTGTATACTTAGTAAAGTTGTGCTAAAGTTCAATCCTTGCTTGTTTTTATTCACCTGGCAGTCTCTATTCACCCCGTTTTACGGTACTGATCTCTCAAATAACAGTTTAGTCAAGTGAGCGGACGGTAGGTGCGTTATTATTCAGATGCACGGTTTGGTGACAGAGCACAGAAGATGCGACGAGATCGACGACCGAGTGACGTTAAATAGGAAAGGAAGACAAAGCACAGGTAAATAAGTAGTAGTACATATTATTTCGTAATCTTCGATTGTTTTACGCAGGCCCGGCTGTTACTATGCAGACAACCAGCTGCGCAACAAGCCCGTTCGTAGGTATGGTGTGACTGTGTGCACAGTGCACACTGCACCGCGCACTGGTGCGCTGGGTTCTGGGTGCGTGTCTGCTGACCTCGTCAAGGTCAACTACGCTTCCCTTCCCCCTGTCTTCTGACCCACCCCCTCAAAAACGCTCCGTCTTAATGGTTTCCCCTGTCCTGAGGTATGAGACACACCTGTTTGTATAGTCATCCCGATGAGAGGTGAGCGCTGAAATTACTTTTAATTAATTATAATTCCTTGCATGCTGACAAATTGAGCCGAAAAACCTTACTATTTTTGACGATGAAATACACAACATAAATACAATAAAAAAAAATGAATTTTGTACATTGATATGCGCTTTGTCACTCACGACCCGTGTTTCGCCTTTCAGCATTCATTCTTCCGGCACTCAGTTGATGGGTGAAAATGAACTGACGGATGGAAATGTAAGAAATTCAAATGATTCAAATTTGATTTTTAAATTCCATGAGTACATTTGAATTTGATACAATGTTTAACTGGCTTACTACTCTCACTTGCTTGCTTTCTTCACAATGAACTTATCTACCTTTCATAGGTTATAATGATATGTTCCATGGCTGCTACATCATGACAAAACTAATCAAAATCTCATCTGCATAATCTCTTGGTGGAAATGAGCAGACTATGTCAGCCCATTGAACTGCATGGGGCTAAAATGGCATGCAGGGGTTCAATGATGTCCATTAATTATGGATTATCATTTCCACAGAATACATAATTAGAAATTTACGAAAAAAAAGCCCAACTAAATGTGACCGTCAATGACTATAGTTGCAGATTGACAACGTTTTGGTAATTTGATAGAACACACCAATTTGAACAAAAACAATCAGTGAAATTGATTTAAATTCAAACTTTGATACGTTTGATAACTTATTATACATAGCCAGAGGCGATTATTTTTGTTGCCAAGCTCTTTGCATATAATATATTTGTCTATTTAACAGAGTACAATAGTCGTACAATATTCCTGAATGCTAATTACATTATCATACATCTAAGTTTAAAACAGAAACAAATAAATATTACAGAATTGAATCGTCCAACCTTTGTGCGGCCCCATGAAATTTCTCCAGCGACTCGGGCTTTGCTTTTCCATCACCCTCATTTGATATATTAATTTCAAGAATTCAATCTTATCAATGAGCTTTGGTTGAAGTAATTTTATTTATATTTAGTTTAGCTTTTTCAATTGTGTTTTACCCATGACAAATAACGAGGAAATTTCTTCAATAATAAATAATATAATTTAATATATTTTTTTTTTTGCTTTTTATGCTTTTAGAGATCAGAGCTCTCGTGTGGCAGTAATAGCTATATTATATTATGTGACGTTGGTTTTTTTATTGACGATTGGTGCGTAGGTAGGTACCTCCTGCCAGCGTGAGGGTGTATTAACTCAAAAAACGTCCAAAAAGTATCTTCAATATGCCTACATCAATTTACGTTGGAAGTGCTTGACTTCGTCTCGATCAATTGTATTTTAAATAATATATTTCCAGCGAAGAAGTATTTAAAAGTTGACAATTGAAAAAATTTCAAATCCGCGAGAAGAAACATTTTTCGATAATCCTGCACTCATGATGTCATCTTTAAAGCTGAGAAAAATTAGTTGCCGCGATCTAGTGCTATCCGCTGGTGGTATCTGCCTGAAATATAATGATTATTTGTTTCTATGACATCTCGACTCCAAGCTGAAGAAGAAGACGAGATAACATGACAGATTGGCGCACGGGAAGCTAGTCAGCCCCGTGCACCATGAACCAAGTCAAACAAAATTCAGATGAAGAGGATTAGGCTAACGCCCAAGTCCTAATTAAAAAGACATACACATAATGCAATATTCTCGCTATATGGGGGACCGAAGGTGGTAAACCATCATTTCCCTTTTGTCTCTCGGGGTTGCGTTTCGCTTGTTTAAAAAATGATGATGATGGTGGTGAATGGTGATGAAATGGCGATGATGTGTAGATCTCTTTATGGTGGTGACACTGATTCGTGATAAAATAACCTCAAGTGATTTTTGTTGAATACATGCATGCGAGATACGCATGCATGCCCTCTAGAAAAGGTCAACCTTCAGTGTCCCAGACATTCTGGAGGTTCTCTAGGAGTCGTGGAGTCGTCTACTTCTTTTCTTCTGTGGTTCTGATTCTTCTTTTCTTCTGTTGTCCTGATCCGGAGTCGGCATACCATACAGAGAAGAAGGTGACTGCAGGGGAAAAAGATGAGGTCGTCTAGGGAGGTTTTAAAAGTAAAACATGTCGCGGTCTTACGTAGTCTAAAGGCCTGAATTCCCGTGATACAAATGTTCAAATAACATATTTTAAGATTTTTTAACGATTTCATTTACAGGTTGTAGAGAGAGGGGGGAGAGCTACCAAATCCTCGTTTTTTATTTTCTTATTTCTTTTCTTTCCTAAAGAAATGGAAAACAGATAATCATCTGGATCCTGCTGTTCATATAATCTTCATTGGATCTTGGAACTTGTGGAAAATCGTTATACATGAATTTTATATATAACATTTCACAACAAATGCATCTATCTACATATACAATATATATAAAACAAAGTCATGTTAGTTACACCACTTATAATTCGAGAACGGCTGGACCGATTTTGATGATCTATGATTTTTTGGCTTTATCACCGTCATTCATTCATTTAAATTTTCATTTTTATTTTTGCACATTTATTGAACTAAATTCATATTGAGTATTCATTTAAATTAGTAAAAAACTGAATTTAATTCAGCTTATAAGTTAACACAACATCCATTAATTCTACAAAGTTCGCTGGGTCTAGCTAGTTGGTTATAAAAAAAACATGTTAATTTTATGATATGTCATGTCACTGTAAGGGAGTAAGTAAGTGATATATCATGTGAGATGATTTAAATAGTTACACTCCAAATCGAACGTAGAAGAAAATTATTTAAATTTGCATGTTTTAACGGAGATAACGATCTTTCAAAATTGTAATATTTTTGTTTTCAATGTGTATTTTGGTTGAAAAACACATACTTACGCCGATATTAAACCAGAATGCCAATAAGTGAAATTAAACTATACAAAACACATCATTTGATCATCATATGTAGAGTTTTCCATTTTTTATAAAAAGGAAACATAAAACCTGTTTTATTCGGTTTTCCCTTGTAATATAACAAATTTCGGATATACGTATGTTAAGTTAGATCGCAGTAGGGTTTTCATTTCAATTATTATTGTATCACATGAAAATACATATTACATGTACTAATAGTGCCTGTACAACTTCTAATAGTGAGTGAGACGCTGTTTTGTGAGAACAGGTTGTTTTTCATGAGCTCAACCTTTCTTCCTGGGTAAAAGTATGGATATTAGCATGACGTCACGCTACGATTGGTTGATGGGGACCATAAACGTCATACGTCTTTGAATACTTATCCATGAATTGGTTGAAAAACCATATCATGAAAATGTCTGTGACTCGTATCCGTGGGTACTGCAATCGACTAAGACTAGCGCCCGAGAGCGTTAGCCGTTTTATCAAATGATATGTTCAAAAATAAAATATTTAAAAAATTCAAAAAAAAAAAAGAACTATAGCCGAAATGAATAGTTGACACGGCGCCATTCATTTATACGTGGGAAAGAGTTTTCTTTGTAATGGAAACATACATCAACTGAGACGTTGCCAACGGTATAGTGGGGAACTACACTAATGTATATATACATTTCAATAACTATTCTCGTCCATATCATAGAAGCTTATCACTGAGCTACATCCCGGATAAAATTATTATCTAGATTTCTAACTAAGTACTTTAATATACATAATAGAATAAGTTGTTTTTGTTTTTTCAATAAAACCATTTTATATCTCGTACTGCGTTTGAATTTGGAATAATGTACACGCTTACTTTGAAACTATGTAACTGATTGTGTAGGTACTATTCTGTACACAGGAAAATGTCTTATTATCATGATTATTATTTAAGGCGGAAGTGTCTCCATCTTTGTATCTAGTTTGTACGCGTCACTTCCTGCGCAAGATTAACCATAGACAAATACCGATGAATAAATAATTTCATTCCATTAGCAACACAGCGACGAAGCTCAAATGAATTTAATATATGGTTGCAATAGAATAAATTGTTATCGATGATACTGATGCCAGCGGCGTGACTATCATGCGTAAATAATATAAAAGAGTTCAATTTTTTGCAATAAATTATTTATTTGAGATGGATTGTCAAAAGATACGAAAAGATGTTTTGACCATAAATAAATAAATATATTTTCCTGAAAAATAATTACCGTCCTGTAGAAATGACTCTTATTATGAACTTCAAGCTGGTTCATGCCAATCCAGAATATTGTCACATGTGATAGGCAGCAGGACGGATAATAATATTTTAGCAAAATTTCACAGTTGAATGCATAATAATTTATCAAAATGATATTTTAATATCACTTGGTCAATCATTTTTTTGTGATTGAGATTATTCAGTTCCGCAAGTTTCACGTTCTATGCTCTGGCTATTTCGCTATTTCGGCATTGAGACATCGTCATAAGTCGGTATATTTTTTTTTTTAAAAAACCGAAGAATTATTAATCAAAGTTTAGATACGGAGAGGTAAAATTTAATACATTTTCAACGGGGTCTTCCGACGAATACTTGTTCGGGGTGCTTGTGTGGTAAGTGTAGTTTTGCCACTGATTATGAATATTTCGATTGAGCAAGTAAGCATAGTTTATTTATTACATTTCAGCAATAAATGTATGTTGTTCCAAATAAAATACGTGACTTTCTATTTTAAAACATTTTTGAAATTGGAGATTCAAGACGCATGCGAAGGTTTCTCCATTTTAGGAAATCAAATATTTACCCAAGATATTAAAAAGTCGATTTTTCGCAACTTTTAACAAGCCAAGCAACAAGCCTAATAGCCAAATTAATCTGTCACATATAAGTAATTCTTATTTTAAAGACTGCGCTCTAGGTCTACTTTAGAATATGGATTTACTCATAATTAGTCAACACGTACCCTATTTGTAAGTTTTATGTTATCTGAGGTTCTATCAGACACGCTTAGACGATAGTATTAACAATTTCAAATAAAAAAGTTTAATAAAATCAGAATCTATTCAGGATCGCCGGATAGGAACATGGTTTGACGGACACTTTTATTGAATAGCTGTATTAATTTGCTTTACTATGGCCGTGTTGAATAGTAAAAATTGAAATGTTATGAATGGTTGATTATAAATTTGAACATTGCCATAGAGATGTACGTGCCGCCATTCGTGCCATTGTAGTCAAGTAGTGCTAGCGGAAACGCCTTGTGCGTGCTTCCGCTTCTCCTCCACAGAGGCGTTGCTGTTTCAACGATGTTCAACGATGTCACAATATTTTTGACATAACCATTATTTCGTTTATTTATTATTTTGTTATAAGTGCAACACCCAACGTCGCGCTTACAATAGATCGTATAAATACATTACAAAATTCCAATAACAAAACACGTTTTTGAGCACGCATATGCATTCAATAAAAATTAATGATACATTTTGGACATTCCTTGAATTTTTAAATATTTTTCAACCAGCAATATTTTTTCTTGAGTACTCTTTCAAAGCAAAATTAAACGTCACTATAACAATTTCAAAAATGGAACCATATAAATTTAGCAACATTTTACACACACGTATAAGCTATTAGGTACCTAATAATTTTCTAAGCATACATATAGGTATGTTACTATCCTAAACATAAACAGTTGAGCAGGCACCTAAATTTATTTATTTTATATTGCAATATCTGGATTCTAGGCGATAATTTTTTTTTTAGGATTAATGATAAATTACCAAATTGTGATAAAGCTTGTACTTATGGTTTTCTAATATAGTCAAGATGTATGATTAGTGGAGTGAAGAAATATGTATTAAAATAATAATTATTAATTTATATGACACCTAGGAGAATACAATGAAACGATTTCATATCGTATCCAACATATTATTTTATGATTTCAAAAATATTATTAATTGAAATGAACATTATGTAAAACATTATATTTCACAGATGTCAGTGCAAGCCAAGACAGTAATAAAAATGTATTTTCGCGTGTTCGTATCTATCTTATTACACATTGCTATAATTATATGAAAAACTTATTTCTGTTAAATTTGAATCGTTTGAACATATGAACATTTTTGTTGAACATTTTACGAATAAATCTTGTATTCATGGATCGGACTGTAGTGACTTCTAGTACTTTCACTTGGCAAAAACGAAAAATTGATTAAATGAGTGGTCAATCATTTAGCGGCTAAATTTTAGCCACTATAATTTCATTAATTTCATGTCTGATGTGAAATACACAGGTTTCAAAATTCCTAAATTATCTATCCGTTAGTAAAAACTGCAGTTAACAAGATCATCTTTTATTGAAATATTTAACATTATACTATAATCAAAGGAAACCTGCATACAATACAAGGGTAAATTTACACTATTAGTTTTATCTTAATTATTTTCTTCAATAGACGCAGTTAAACTTTCAACTAATTAATTATTCAAGAGATGATAAGGTAATAATAACTCTCTGATTCCTTCACATTGAACATGCAACTCCAGCTTTGTGACAGATTTAGGAGATAATATATATGTTATGCTTTACGAAACACATTTCCAAATTTAATAAAATATGAAGACTCTCAAATTTCTTTGTTTAGCAGACATTTTGGCATACAAGATGCCACAGTAATTAAATATTCAAAACAATAAAATGAGTTTATCATATCAGACTATTTCTAAGACTAGTATCTCCAGCCTTTTTTCAATTTATTACTGAGTCTGCACACAATATGTTTTAATTCTTGTCTATCAAATAAATTAAGATTTTCTCCATCGTCAATTTTATGATCATACAATTCTCCGGCGAGGACATTATTCCAATCTGGCGTGAACGAAGTGTGATTAAAGTGAACCCATTCAGTGTATCGATACCGCTTGGTTCGAACGGAGTATCCCATTATTTTAATTTGCTTGAGTCGTGGCTTGTCGCTGTTAGGATGAAGCGTAGGATATAATCCAGGCCGAGGATACTGACTGAACGCCGCATGCCCGCGAGTAGTATTATTTTGTATACGTTTATCCAACAAAGGTACCCAGCTGTACCCTTCTGAACAAACCTGACCGTGATCAACATAAGGACACGTTGGAAATTTTTTTGTCATCCCAGAAAGCTCTGCCAAAGTTGGAAAGAGTCCAATAAGTTCAACGATCTGGTTCTTGGTTTTAGCAGTCTGGTAAGTGTCCGTCAGCCCCGGTATGTGAATCATTAAAGGAACCCTTAATGCAATATCAAAATTACTGTATTTGGCCCACTCTCCGTGCTCTCCTAGGGACCAACCTTAAATTAAAGAAAAAAATTACAATGTGTAAAAATGGTTTTTTTTCGGTCATCAGGCTCAGATTTATTACAAAGAAATATAAAATTATGATACTTGTTAAGAAACAATATTAATTACCATGATCGCTTGTGAATACAACAATAGTCTTATCCATGTCCACATGCTTTAAAATATCTCCAATTAAATCATCAATATATGAGACAGCTGCATAATAAGACTGTTTCAACTTTAAAGACCATTCTGTTGGAATTGTTCCATAAGGGAAACTTATGTTTAATTTCTTGATGTCGTCTCTTTCTCTGACATCAGTCCAAGGGTTCCATGCGACCGTTGGCATACTTGCTGGTCTAAACGGTTGATCAGGTAATGGCATTTTATCCACCGGGTATAAATCTACATCAAAATAACAAAAAAATATTAACTTACTCAGATAGAGCACATATAAATGTACCGTGTTGTGGCATGAAGCTTAATGTGTTAAGTAATACATGCTATATTCAATATCCAGACGGTATTATTAAAAAAATCTTGGACTTGTTTCTGATTCACCTTTCAATATAAAAAATATTTACATGGACAAATAACAATTCCATGGTGATGCTAATCTAAGGTAAAAAATTCTGATAGGACGAAGACTAAATAATTCTTTGATAATGATATCTGATCTTTAAATATACTATATTATCCTCTATGTAAAATAATAATAACCTGAGAATTGATAACTTACCCAAATATTTTTGTGGAAATTTTAATGGAATGTGAGGTTTGTGAAATCCAATCGCCATAAAAAATGGAGTACTTTTTAGGGATTCTCTGTGTTTCTTCAATTTATCGATTGCTGCTTTACTTATTTGAATATCAGGCAAAGTGCCCTCAGGCTGGAGTTCCGTATCGACTGGACAAATAATATTACTAGAAAGAAGCCCAGTGATTTCATCAATGCAAACTTTAGAATTTTTATACTTCTCAGTCGACGGATGATAGGGCGGCTCTGACCAACTGTACGGATAATCATCGGTAAAATTGGAACTGATTCCAGGATGGAATACTTTTCCAAACGAATACGACAAGTATCCATTTTCCTTGAAGTATTGTGGAATTGTTGTAAAGTTTCCAGACGTATCTCTCCAATATGAATAGAAATCATACAGCTGCAGAGTGTCGGGTCTCCTTCCGGTCAAGAAAGAGTTTCTACTCGGTGCGCATAGAGATTGCTGGAAGCAATAGAGAAATTACTTTGTGAAAAGTTTTAAATCTTTAATTATATTGTATTGCTAACAAAGCTGTAGCGGCATAAGAAAATCTACAAGGCAGTGGTTTTATACGGATACATCTAAACTGATAAGTATACTAATTTAAAATAGATAGTAAAAATACTCTCTAAATCTTACATGTGAACGTAAACTTGATGTGTTTTTAAATGATCTTATAGCATGCACGCATTATTTAAATTTTTCGATTGAGTTGGAATTTACTTGGCATAACTCCATTATATTACGGTGAAAAAAATAATGTATTTTAAATCTACAGAAATTTCTGTAGAATACATTGTTATTTTTTTCACCATATTAAAATTTTAATATTCAAATATAAATAAGGAGATATTTCAACTTCAATAAAAATTAAATGATCTCGTTTATTTTATTTCCAAGAAAAAATAGAAAAGTATTATGAATATTATTTTACTCAATCAGTTTTGGTTAAATTTTATAAATTAATAAGCTTAATATTTGAAGCTGGACCTGATCAATGATCCCTCTAAGATAAGAAACCAGAAGGTTGAGTAGCAGTCAGTTGAATACCAATCATGCAAGTAAGTGTTTTTTAGAAATGAAACACAAACCTCGAGTCAATGCAACAATTTTAACTTTCCTCAAGATTTACTGATAATGGAAATTTGATGTAATAAATATTAGTGATCTATTTGACCTTCAATTCCAATTAATTAAATGTGTCGTCGGAGGTACAGAGTTTAATAAAAAGTATTACAAAAACACATCAACACGTCTTATCTTAATTTTTGATAATAACAAAGATACATAGTTACTTGAACGAAGGCATTTTTGAATTTGACACTGCTTGCCGCCAGGGAATCGACATTCGGAGTGTGCGTCAAATTATCTCCCCAGTCTTTCAACAGAGGTCTCAAGTCATCAACAACCAGAATCAAAATATTTTCTTTGTTATAAACACTGCACCCTTTTTTTAGAGTTAAAGTTATGAAGAATATTACATTTATTAGTTTATATATTTTGAAATAAATCATCGCCGCGAAAATGTTTCGAAAATGGTGAAAAAATTATGTTTTCGCGTTCATCAGCTGATCTTTGTTTTCGATAGTGATAGGTAGTCCGGATTGACAACAGCGTTTGTTGGTTTTTTACGTCTAGTTTAGTCGACACCACTTTTTGCGAGAGCAGTTTTATCGAGATTATTGTTGAAAATTTTGCGATTTATTTTATATTGAACGATTTTAAAGAGCTGTGTGAGGAAAATCTGCGTTTAAACAGCGAAATTCTGTGTTTTTATGTCAAAGTGACGTCACATTCGCATCTGTCAGTAAAAATGACGCAGTTGCGTTCGGACTAGGAAATGTTTTCATCATGATACTGCTCAAAAAGTCGAAGGTAAGAAGAAAAAACACACTTTATGATTAAATTGTCACCAGGTTACTCGGCTACGCCAGTAAAGTACTTCTCAGGACGACCCGATAAGTCGAATTTGCAATATTAGCTTCGGTCCTTTGTCCTTCGCGGAGTTATTTCTGTTGACTGGGCCACCCGTTCGGCTCAATATTGTTACGTCCGCGATCGCAACTGTCACATCCCACCGTCTGGTATTTATTGCCTGCCGGACTGCGCTCGTAACGAATGTCTCGTCGTGTCAGGCGATTTTTGATAATTTAATCCTTGCGATGCAGGTATCCGCTATCGAGAATGTCCGCGGAGTCGCCTCGTCGGTCGCGCGCTGGGGGCCCTCTGGTGGTGCCCCCGCAGCCGCCGGGCGACAGGAGCATCATGGACACGGTGTCGGGGTTCATCAATGACGTCGCCTCGGCTGGCGGCCCGGGTGCGGATCCCAAGGACGTCGTGCAATGGGCGAGGTTCGAGAGCGCACGCGTTCCCGGGCCCGATCCGGAGGCGGACTCGGAAGGGGACCTCTCGCCGCTGCTTCTGGTCGTGGGCTACGGGTCCGGAGTCCAGGTGTGGGCGATCCGACCCGGCGGAGAAGCCCAGGAGGCCCTGTCGTGGAGACAGGGGCAGGTGAGGCTTCTCAGACTGCTGCCCGCCCCCTCCCGAGACGACACCTTCCAAGCGAAGCGGCCACTAGTCGCCCTGTGCGACTCAGCCGGCCCCGGCGTCCCGTTCTGTTCGCTCAGCTTCATATCGCTAACCGGAGGAGACCAGGTGACTTTCAAACATATTTTAATCAATCCACTCTTCAAAATTAGCCTACACGTTTTTGATATTTCACACGTTTATAAATGTTTTAAGATGTAGGTTTTTGTCAGAATTACAGTATGCTTTATTAAAAATCTCTTTTTTTATCAATAGTCAGATTTTATATTAGTGGCAATTATGCGATGACAAAGTTAAAAGCTACATCTGCCACCAAATCTTTATATGTTTTCTCCAATCCGTCAGGTCAAAAGTATCAAGTTCAAAAATCCGATACTTGATGTCGCTGACAACAAGAGGTCTATTGTAGTCTCTTTCGCCGAACGGCTGGCGGTGTTCGACGCCTGCACGCTGGAGGACCGTCTGACCGTGACCACTTGCTACCCTTGCCCGTGTCCGCTCGGGGGGCCTTCTCCCGCTAATCCCATCGCCCTCGGTGACCGCTGGCTCGCTTACGCAGAGAGGAGACTCTCTCCGACGAAGAGGAGCAGCGGAGGGTGCGAAGGTATGTAGCCATTTTTCTATCGTAAGTTTGAATGTCGCCCCAATCGATACCGGTATCTCTCGTGCACATCGATAGAGTAAAAACGTTTGTTATTGAGCTGACCTTTGTATGCAATAAAAAAAAGTGGCTCGTTTAAAAAAAAAGAGGCAAATAAAGAAACTGTCAGCTATTAGATTAGATACATAGAATGCTGCACTGATACAAAAACTGTTCACTGCTGATGTTGATTGTGAGTTGTTTGGATTCAGACGGAGACCACTCTTATGCTCTTACTTCAAATGACTCATTGATAATATCAAAATGACCCCATTGTGTGTAGATTTTTTTTTTTTTTGTTTATAACTTTATGCATAACTTGAATCACTTGCAGTAATAATAATATACTTTGTTTAACAGTTTTTTATTGTCTTAATTTATGTGCAGGATCACCATCCTCGTAGCCGTCCTTAATAATTAATTAATATTTTCCTGATCCTCCTCTGTTAGTGTAAAACAGCGGTTCATATATCCAGTTCTATGATTCTTTATGATTATATTTGAAACAGTCTATCTTCAATTGCACAATTTATATGTTATTAACACGTGAATGCATGCAGTGAACGATTGCATCGTTTATTGCACATTTTCTTACCGAGTAATAATTTTCCATTATTGCTTACAAATAAATGTATGCTAATTTGCATTAGAAATGCATCCTCGCAATGTTTATTATTATTTATCTTATGTTGACAAGATGCAACGCCAGCTGCCTGTTTATTTTTTAAGTATTTTATGAAGTTTAATGAAATAATAATAATTTATGCTGCAGCTGACACTCGTCAGTTTCGAACTAAACAGTAGTTGAGATGAAAATAATTAAATTAAACCAATATCTACGAAGTACTCTTACACTTATACTAAAGATCATTACATAAACACGAATATGTCAGTATACTATACTAATAATGTAGTATACCATATCAGTCACTACTTTTTATTTATTAGCTTGATCATCTTTTGATTTGTTTTTTAATGAGCACTAATCAGCTGCTTTGAGTTTTTTGGTTGAAATATAGGAAATCGTCCAACAGAAGTTGCCCATGTGAGAAACATAATGAATGACCTCACAATTTGGGATGCGGCCAGTAAATTTAGGCATTGCTTAACTTGGCAACAAGCATTCTTCAAATATGTGACAATGAGTATCTTGATCTTTCAAAAATCCCCGTCAACAATGTATGTAATGTTTTTTTTTCACTGACACTGAAATAATGTTACATATTAACATTAAATCAAACAAATTAATAAAATTGTCTGCAGTCTCATGTCTTTAAATGTATTTTAAGTGCATGATTGCATGATGTCTCGCAATATTTAAAGAGATCAAATTTTCAAGCTTTGTGATTTTTGTCTTTAGGGGAAGGTGTCGCCAGCTACACGGCGACAGTGTTGCACGCGGCCAAGTCTTTGGGCAAGGGTCTGCGAGGTCTCGGTGAAAGCGTGGCCAGCAGTCTCGGCGGGACTCGTCCCGGCGGACTTTCGCAGTCTCCTTCTCCACCTCATTCTGAACAACTTCAGCCCGGAGTGGTCACCATTATTGATGTAGAGGTAATAGCGGTTCTTGGTTTATCTCATTTAAAAAAATATAATTTTAGCGCTGTGCACATATCAGCTATCTCAAATTACAATACACGGATTAATTATTAGACTCAGCTGTGTTTTATCAGTTGTTTACAGTTTTGTTTGTTGATATCGTAAAGGCCATAAAGCATAGTTTTGCGCTCTTAAGAAAAAAACTGTTTCAATGTATTCTGCGGTAACTTTGTGGAAGTTCATTGTAAATAAAATTTAAAACAACTTTGATTATTACACATATTGTGTATCAACAATAATCAAAGCTATTTTAAATTTTATATAAAAAAAATGTTTATTTGCTTAGTGTAGACATGTATAATCATGTTTTCTCATTCCTATCCCAAACTTAAATATCAAATAGCAAGAAGGACCCCCCCTTTCTATTCAAAATAACAAATCAAATTCACAAATACACAGTTAGTTTTATCTTACCAAATAATAGTGTTATTTTGAAAACAAAAAAACAATTCCCAAGGTCGCATTGTGACATAGTTGGCTACTGTGGCTGTTAATTGATTAGTCATTTTTATTATTAGTGTCATAACACGGAAATTAAAACTTGCAAAATATACTCTACCTTCTCTATGACACCCAATATTATTTTTTATTTTTGTTAGGTACATATATAATTTGTTTCATTTTGCAATAAATGATGTATTGGATTTGGTAGACATTTAAAGTTTGCTGTAATGTGCCCACTTCTCAGGGCTCGCTTGTAAAGCTCACCGGTTTGAATCAAGTAGAGACATTCTCATAAATTGATTTATTGAATTATGCTTGAAGGTACGGATGTTTGTGATGTCTAAAATTACCTCGCACCAATCTGATCATAAAAACAGCTCAGCAAGATTGATTAGCTGGCTACTAGTCCTGTCCTAGCTCTATCCTTCTATCCCCATTCTTTCTGAAAATGAAAGAAATGAGTAATAAACTGTTCTCAAAATCAGTATGCTTCACATGGGGAGCGAACATGGCTAGAAAAAAGAATGTTTAAACACAACTGCTTATTATTCAGTTGCTTAGCATATCTTTTTTGTCAATATTAAATATCAAACAATCAAATGACCTTGTAGTTTATTAATAGCTTTTACTATGGGAAGACATAGACAATAAGAAGACATAGTCGTAAACATAGTTATCATTGGCGTTTAGGTGATGTTTCTCTATCATCTTCACACCGCCTCACTTGTGGGTGAGCAAGTAAGGTAAAAAAGCAAACACAACATGCTCTTATAACATGCTCACTTTCTTAATTTAACATGTGACTAAGCGAGAAAGAGAAAAAATAATAAAACGCACCTGAAGAAGGTCAATATCATTGTCTGGGAAAACTTTTGTCTTCAATATACAATTTCATTCTGTGATCTTTTGTATGAGCGAGATCGATACTATACACAAAGATTATCTTGCCTTCGCAGAACTATAAAATCAACGATGATGAAAACTCCGACATGATGGACGACAGCTCCGTCTCTTCGGCGAACAACTCGGTGATCGCTCATTTTCTGGCCCACTCCGAGTCAATCGTGGCCTTGAAGTTCGACGCCAGCGGGATGATCTTGGTGACCGCCGACAAGAGAGGTCACGACTTCCACGTCTTCAGAATTCATCCGCACCCTAGCGGTCCCACCCTCGCGTCGGTGCATCACCTTTATATTTTACACAGAGGAGACACGACAGCAAAAGTGCAGGTGAAAAATGTCATTGAATATTACTATGAAAATTGTTTTCCTCAAAATAGTGATTCGTTTGCAATATGTATGTGTTACAGCAAAAGTGTATTATCAGGGATAATATATTATCACTGACATTTCAGTGAAAGCATATTCTACTACATTTTCACTAGCGCAAATATATTATCACTGACACTCGTTAGTTAAATCATATTGAAATTAAATTTGACAGCTGTCAAATTCAACCTTGACATTTTGAATTGACGTCTCTTGCAGGCCTATTACACAAATAAGAAAGCAGGCTTATAAGAAAATTTCTTAAAAAATACCTGAGAGACCCGGAGAAAGCTTTGTGTAAATTGAATTTATTTTATGTTCTCAAGACTAGAATGCGAACAAGCTACAGCTGTCATAATAGTTGTTTGGATATATGTTATTGACCATGTAAACAAGTACCATCAAGAAGGCAGTTTTTGTTTGTTCTGCTTCTTTCAAATAAATATTTTATTGCTTCGATTTCATTTTTCAGGACATTTCTCTGTCGTTGGATTGTCGATGGGCAGCCATAAGCACGCTGCGCGGGACAACACACGTCTTTCCCATCACCCCGGACGGAGGAGCTGTCGGCGTGAGGACTCACGCCTCTCCCCACGTGGTTAACCGCCTCTCTAGGTTCCATCGCTCTGCCGGATTAGCTGCCGACGGAAGATCCAGTAGTCCCGTGAGTTTTACTTTATAGATGAGCCGAACACGTTTTCGTTTTCCAGAAAACTCGGGAAGCAATCACAGGTGTTCACTGTCAATACTTGGTGGAATGGAGAATATCAATTCTTAAAAATATAAGCAAACAATATGAAACCGAATTCAAACGAAATAAAAGTATACAAATAAAGAAATATAATAAGCTAGAACTAGGTTAATGAAACGGATATAACAAAGGTGAAGAAACAAAGACTAATTGATCGTTTAAAAAATTAGAATTAGGTAAGAACTTATGTCTATTAATTTCTAAAATCTTTTGTTTATCGAGTTTTGAAGATTTATTGTTAACATGCAGGATTTTATAGATGAGCCAAAAACGTTTACGAAATGGTATGTTATTATTTGTTTTCCAGAAAATTCAGGAATCAATGTTGTGTAAAACGAATGATGCAAATTATTGCAATGTGTTGCATCATGTTTCTTTGTTTACATTCTTATCAATCAAATCTAAATAAATTTAAAATGAAAGGAGTGCATAATTCAGCTGTATTTTTTTTATTACATACCTACTTGTATTTATGCTTGATAACTGATAATAATTTATATACTGCTATCGATGACGCTGCATAAATAAAATGTTCTTTGTTCTCGTGCTTTTATGATTAAATATTTATACTGAGATATTTTGTATTAGACCGACCGAATGATTAATTATATTCTAGGTGGGAGAGAATCTGATGAACCAGTCGTGGTATCCGAATCCCCGTCTCCCGCCGTTCCCTGCTCCGTGCACGCTCAACCCCCTGTCGCAGCTGCGCCCGTCCGCTGCACCCACCATACCTACTCACACCATCACCAGGAACAGCTCAGGTCAGTGCAATTTTGTTTACATGTAAAGCGCTAATTGATTATGACAATTACATCAAATTCAAAAATGTAATTCACTGCCTAGAACACGGGTTCCCCGGGACGGGTTTTCTATAGGGTCACCAACTTTTTCAGTCATTAAATAAAATATTCACTATAATGCATTTTTGTTGTTTTTTTTTATTTAACTTGCCAAAAATGCCTTTTTTTATTGCATGGGGGTCGCAGATCACATGGGTTTTATATAAAAGGCTCGCCACCCGAAAAAGGTTGGGAACTAATGGTCTAGAAAAAGTGTTAATCTACAAGTGTATTGAAAAATTGATCAAAAAATATTAACAAAATAATTAATAAAAATAATAAAACATTTTTAGTACTAATTCCACATAAAATTTATTAGATCAGGACCGGTTTCGCTCATGGCGAGCATTGTCAACTGATAAGAAATACAATGAAACAGTGATATTTATACAAAAGTTAAGTAAGAAATACAAAGTCATGGTAGTCTTTGTCTCAACAACAATGTGCTGAATGAAAACAGAATACTTGATCAATAGAAATGCGTCAAATAAATATGAAATTGTCTGGAAGTGGAAAGGCTGGAAAACTAGAGATTCTTCATCTTCAAAAGTTTCAGTCTTTGTTTTGTTAACTAAATAGATGCACAAACAATACGTAATGAGAAATTAAAGCAATGAATGTATATTTGTTACAGGTCGTCAGCGACTGTCATCTCTTTCCGAAGAGGGTCAACCACCCCTGGCGGTGTGCGCCTGCTGGGGAGTGGCCGCACGATCCCCCAACTCCGCCCGCTTCCCTTCCGCCTCCCTCTCCCACTCCGCCGCTTCTCCGCCCGTCGCCCAAGCTCTCTACGTCATGTCGGCGCACGGACATCTCATACAGTACCACATACACCCCAAACATGTCACAGGTAATTATTTTTTATCTAAAAGATTAAAAATATATAACAATCTAACATAGCCGCGTCAGTGCTCCCAGTACAGAATTATAATTTTTTTTTTATTGTACGTTCATTACCACTCAATAAAAACCCAGATTTGCTTTCAATTCCAGAAAAACATAAAATCAATTTGTCACAATTCAAGCGTCAACAAAATATTATATTATTTTTGTAGAGCTCAAATACATTTTTTCACCGTATTACAAAAAGGAAATTTTCTTTGTGTCAAGTTGTGTAGGTGCTGAATTGTCTATATGTCAACTTGTCATATGTCGACTTGTTGTTGTTGACATGTGTTGACTTGACTTGTGTCGAGTTATCACGGAACCGTTAAAAGGAATGCAAAATAAAAGAAATTGAAATAGGACAGTTAACCTAACACGGCAAGCATACCATTTTCATCAATACGGACTGTGCTTCTTTTTTGGTATCCACTTTCAACGCGAGCTAGCATCTAAGACATCTAAGACTCACAGCTGAGTGAGCAGAAAATAAATTATTGATGTCATTAAATGAACTGTCAACAGGTATTCCGAAAGAAAAAGTGTGCGATGACACTTCAATAGAAGTGGAAGTGGAAGCAAAAGTGAAATGGCCTCTGTTCCGGCCCCCCTCTTCCAACGACATCACTCCGCCTCTTCCTTCGAACAGCGTTCTTATCAAACCGCTCGTCTCCATCAAGGTATGTATTTCCTTACTTCAAAGTGTTATTTAACCTTTTGACTGGTGAGTTATTTTGGATTAAATTAGGTTTTTTTCTATAAATTTAATAAAATATTAATAGCAGACAAAATATAAAACACTATTTTTCTTGTTATCTGTAAATCTAAGAAGAATATTATTACTTATTGAAGGAATTGATTGTTGCAAATTCTAAAAAAATATTCAAATAATTAAATATTACTTTCACATAATTATCTAGAAGCTTTACATCCAATTTGGGTCTGGATCTTTATTTCATTCATCTATCAACATGTGGTTCTCTATTGAAGGTGATTCCAGGAAGCGTATCCAACTGAAATGGATTTTTACACTCAATAATATATGGCCACAGATTTCTTACCAAATATTAATTAACTTTTTTATAAAACTCTTTTGCTTATTTCAAACATATAATAAAAATAATGTGAAAAATCACCGATTGACACCTCTAGTTTCCATATATGAAAAAATAATAACATTTCAGTAAACAATAAGAGAATGGCAATAGATAATAGATGACAACATACTTTTGCCATATCGGTACGGTGATACTGCTCGAAGGGCTAATTGCACATTACTGCTTGCTTGACTACTTTTTATCATTATAGAAAATTCTTATGAGAACAATGCGAGTATGTAATTCAATGAGCGTGTTTATTTGCATCAGAGTACATGCGATAAGGGTCTGCTGGACGCCGAAGACCGTTGGCTGAGTCAAGTGGAGATTATGACGCACGCCGGCCCGCACCGTAGACTCTGGATGGGACCGCAGTTTGTTTTCAAGACCTATAATGCCACTCCCGGGTAAGTCTCTTCGCGCATCATATTGCGAATTTATATACTCAATTTTTATATAATGTCAAGTGTTGGAATTTTGTACTTTTGGAAAATGAGTTTTGTCGCTAACCACCCGGGTTTCGCCTTTCGGCATCTTCAGGCATTTCAAGTGCACGGATGTACTTGAACTGACGCGTAGTAAACAGTTTGTATCGTTTATATACAAAAATATAAGTAGATCACTATGTTAAATTGCTATTAAAATGTAAATTAGCGAAAATTTTATTTAAATAAGTTTCAATGAATTAAGTGGGTTTTTTTATAATTATCGGGATTTTTGAAAATACCAATGACCAGATAATAACAGGAATATCTAAAATAAATCTAGGGTTTTATCCAACCTATTATTATAAAAAATAAATAAAAATAACACATTTTTAGTACTTTTTCCACATGAGATTTATTTCATCAGGACCGGTTTCGCTCATGGCGAGCATTATCAACTGATTATCAGTCCTGATGAAACCAGTCCTGATGAAACCGGTCCTGATGAAATAAATCTCATGTGGAAAAAGTACTAAAAATGTGTTATTATTTTTATTATAATGTCTTTCCACCAAGTATTGACAGTGAACACCTTAAAAGTGATCAACCTATTATTAACGAGTTGATTGATTTCAAGTCTTTGAATTAATTATAATAATGATAGTAAGTGCTTGAATTATTAATAAATGGCAATTATTTAAAGGGGTACAACTAGAGACTCCAATTCGAGCATCGAGTATACTCAACCATTTTTCAAGTACTCGATACTCGAGTATTTTAAAAAATACTCGAGTAATACTCGTTTTAGTAATAATCGTCGAAGTTTTTTCTACTGCGAGAATTATAAAGAAAAACATCAAACCAATTTGAAATTTGAATCGTTTAATTCTCTATTATTGTTGAAATATCTGTTGCATAAATGGAAATAAATGTATTAGTAATATTCAATAAGTTTGTTCAATTATTTGTCATTTATAAATATACACAAATTCGAATTAAAAATATATATTTTGGTACATCTGAAACTACTCGAGTATACTCGAGTACTCGAGTATTTTGAAATTTTACTACTCGATACTCGAGTAGTTGAGAAGTCGAGTAATTGGAGTCTCTAGGTACAACGATTTGGAAGAAGGAAGAAGTTGCTCGTTTAAAATTGGCCAACTGTTAAGCTGAGCTTTATTAATTTCCAAAATTTCTTGATAAAATAATTTGAATTCGCCCCTTTTAATCTGAGTCAAAGCTGTTGACTTTGAATATAAATTTTATCATTCACAGAAGTGACGATGACGATGGATTATTAAATATGTTCTCACTTTTCAGAACGCCGTTGTCTTTATTGGATTGCGACGCCGTGGAAGTGGGAACCGGTCCGAGCACTGCGAGGTCCAACCCTGTCAACATGCCCCCCGGAGCTAGACCCATCGTGCCGGTTCTGATCGAATCCGGTTCCGCAAGTGAGTTGAAACGAATAAATTATATACAAAAATTCAGGGCATCCATTCAGTGTGTGTACAGTGTGCACAAATTTGTGCGCAATTACCATAGTAATTAAAAAAGCCAGTAAATAATGTGTTATATTCAAATTGTCATTTTAATGTTTTGCACCAACAGGTTCTTTAGAGCATTCGCCTCGTCTATCCGACGCCTACAGCAAAGCCAAGACGAACCCTCGAGAATGTCAGACGGGGAGTCGGGAAGCTGTGAACGAATTGGGACACAGAGAGGGTGAAGTCAGACTCAAAGAAGATTTGGCAGAGGCAATGAGAGACACGGATCAAGGTCAGTAATATTAATCAACGTCACTATAACCATCATTATCGGTATACTATCTAAAGCCTATATGATTGCATTGCAGTATAATCATTCTGACTTTGTTTTTGTCACTCGGTGATTCGAGACACATTAATAAATATTGCACAATTATCGGGTCTTAGTTTTTTAACTCAAAAGCCACAAGCCACGTGTAAGTACTGCTCTTTCTAAGAGGCACAATTTGGTTTGTTATCTACCCATAGAAAAATACTGATGATCAATACCAACCAGTTGTAACTGCAATAAAAAAAATGCTAAGTTCATTAGTGTCACCTCTTACAACGACTAGCCTATCGATTGTACTGTAATGATTGATTTCTTTGGAGCCAATTTACTTTTTGATACATGAGTTTTATGCTATTACTACCGATCATCCTTTTCCTGATGCTTTTTATATTTTGACTTATGCGGTTTCGGTATTTGATATTTGGTGGAACCTTTCTGCTGATGACATGACAAAATGTATTCTAGTGTATTGAAATGATGATGTATGAATGTGTATAATGTTCATTTAACACCGTCCCGTTCTGCAGACCAGGGCTTATCATCAATATGTATACAAATATTCTTCAACCTTCCCTTTCACCTCGGCTTGCTTGCTATGCTTTTACTAATAACTAACACAGAGCGCGCGTCAACTGCCACGAATGATTTATTTTTTCTGCTGTACCTTGAATCTCACCCTTCGACGCTTCCCCCCATCTGTCGATCGACCTCATTTTTGACCATTTCGGCGGCGGATTTGAACGGGCCAAAGGCATTCACCGTTTACTAACTTTCTTCAGTTTTTATTTTGGATCCGCGGCGGCGGGAGACGGTTGACCTCTCGCCTCGCTCCGCCCTCCTCCGCTATTCTATTGTGCGCGCGTGCAAATGAAAATCTGGGAATTTTAGTTCTGATTGCCTTTGGGTTGTTCTTCTGTCCAGGTGCGGAACCGGCCCCGGTCGGTCGAAGCGGCGAAAGTGAGGACGCCGGAGGGCTGCGCCGCATCGTCAACCCCGTCGGGAACGTCACCAGCGGCGTCGCCTCGCCCGCCCTCTCTTCCCCCTCCGCCGATGACTCTCACGCCCTCTCCAACGAGGACGAGGCGCTCTTTCGACCGGTCGTGCGCGCTCCCCGCTCCTTGCCCGCGCGCGACACGCCTCCCGCCCGGCCGCTCTCCACCCGCACCCTGTTGCCCGCGGAGCGTCTGCCCGCGTTCCCGACGTCGAGGCCGCCCCCTTCGGATTCGGCGCCCCTCGACGACCGCGTAGTCATCCCGGCCAGGCTGTCGGTGGACAGTCGCGGTGGCGTTCCTGTCGACTTGCCGATTTCATTCGACACCCCGGTAATTTCTCAAGCGCGGGCAGAAAGTGAGCCTCGCTGCGTCCAAGCCGCTTCGGATCCCATCGCAGACCAGGGTCCGATCCCGAAAGTCAGCCCTGCGGAAGTTAAAAAGAAAATCACCAATAAGAAAGCAAAGGAACGCAAGCGCGACGCTCCGAAGATAAAAGAACCTCCCGCATTTCCGTCACACCTGGAAGGCGAGGCGGAAGTTTCGGAATGCATCGGAGATCCGGCCCACTCTTACCTGGATGAAATATCCATGGCCGTCGAAAGCATGGAATTCTGCCGCGAGGGGAGTGCGCCTGTTGAATTTGGACGGGCTCCGGATATTGAACCGATGTTCGCCGTCAGCGGTGAATGCACTGCCGATTTGTCAAAGGAGTCTTATTTTTCCGATTGTGAAAAAATATACTCCTGCGGCTTCCCGGAAATCGAACCGGCCGCAGAAGACGTGTCCGAAACATTCGTCATGAACCTCACGGGTCCTCCTGCTCCTGCAGATGAGGCGGCTTGGGAGCTACTGACCGAAGTGAGACCTCCGTCCGCTGCCGTTTCATCGCCAGATTTTGGAGATGCAGAAATTCTGACCAAGGAAGAGTTGTCTCTGTCTAGCGTGAAAGACGCCATGACTGCGGAAGATTCCAAGCCCGTAGGGAAAAAAAATAAGAGAGGAAAACTTCGACCGGGCTACGTCTTCGCCCCCGACTTCTCCTCTGACAAGGCGGCGTCAGAGCCGCGCGCCGACCCTCCAAACGACGCTCCCAAAATGAGTTGGAGCGCTGTGGCGTCCGGGGACACTAAGGCCAAACGCGCTCATCTGGTCGAAGCGATCGAAGATGACGAATCCTTCGCTTCCAAAATATCCGTACGCTACAACGAGAGCAATCTCCTAGTGGCGGTGTGCGATACCCCGGACGTAGACGTCGACCTCTGCTTCCCGGAGGAGCACCGCTCCCGGTTCCCCGAACCGCCTTCTCTAGGCTCGCTGGATTCCGATCTAGACGAACGGAGACTCGAAGGGACGCGCCATTCTATCGAACGCGAACAGGACGACGGCGCGGAGGATTTCACCATTCAATTTGACCCCGATCCATACAGTTCAGAAATCCTAATGGCAGACGACGACGAGGGAACTCCGCCTCTCTCCGACTCTAAACTGGTGAATATTTCAAACAAAGCGATGAAGGATAGCAGAAAATCAATCGACAGGTCCATTCCTCCTATGGAGAAATCGTCCGACGAAGAAAACGTGTCTCCCTCTTCCGAAAGCGAAGACTACGGAGGAGCCGCGAGACGCCAAGGCGCCCCCGAGGAAGCGAGGATGACTCGCTCGGCGACGGATGCGGACGCGCCTGTCGCTTCCTCCAATCCGGCGCAGGCGTCGAAGACAGGCAAAAAAAAGCCTAAGCGCAAGAGGAGGTAAAATTTACCCTGCCCGGCTGACCAACGTGGACCGTCTGAGTTTACCATATCTTTTTAAGTAGTTTACAAATGCTAGGAAGGAGTGTTCCGCTCGTCTCGTCAAAGATTGTGTTTTTTTTTACCAAAATTTTCAGCAATAATATGAAATGACTTCTGACACTGTGGGTGCTAAATTTTTTACACACGATGAAAACGTTTCGGTTGAAAATTGACGAGCGAAAATTAGAAAGTCTTTAATTTTTATATTCCGTGTGAGCTTTTTTTTATAAATATTTTGTCGTTCGGCTTGTCAGGATCACAAATGTGACACTTTCAAAAATTTGGATGATCTCAATGTACATATTTGTCGGCGGCCCGCCCCGCCGGCGTTGTTATAGTTTGAAAGATTAATTATTGTAAATTTAATTGTTTTACTTTAATCCTTAAGTTATTGTATGTATACATAATATTATTGAATAACAACAATGAGATTTATTTTGTGGCTATTGTCGATAGACGTCGGGGACTTGTCCGTATCTCAAGCTTCAGTAACTCTCTCGCCATACGCCGTTCTCTGCCATTTGATATCTTCGATCGTGGGTCATTTTAACGTAGAGAAAGTGTGAAATATGAAAAAAGAGTAGTCATCTGTTGGATCTAGTGTAGTGTTTTTTAAACTTTTAAATAGTCAACGGTCAGCAAAATCTTTTAAAGGGTTTTTTTATACTTTTGTGAGCTGATCAAATGCTATGGTATCAGGATAATGATAATCTTTAATGCGATCGCTCCGCAGATGTTTTCACATAGCAGCTCGATGATTATGAATCGGACAACGATTTCACGGGTGCTGCTAAAACCTGTATATCAATCGAAATTAAAATATTCACTCTTCTCATTCTGCGACATGTTTCTTATTCAATTTCGAATTGGGCCCGGCACTATGCGTGATCTGGCACAGTGCCGTCTGCGATCGCGAGAGTTTTATATGGAGTGGACGACGGGCGAGGCGTGTTAATTTTTAAGTATATTTTAATTTTCAATGAATTGAGAGAATGACGGCGGGAACGATTCAACGATGTGTTCATTTCAAAATAAGTATTGTTCGCGGCGGATCCGGTCCGCTTCGGATATTGTTTCTCGTTTCCAGTATGACAGTATTTATTCTTAACGGTGTGACCGGCCCGCATGACAATGCGACTGTCGTTTTTATGTCTTATCTGTGTAAATATAATTGTTTTCAAATTCACATATGTGGATTATTATACTGCCTTTGTAGACGGTTCAATAGTTAATAGAGGATAAAATTACGCTTTTCAACTGTAGAAATAACTGTAGCGGTGGATATCTATTGTGAACTCCCGCTGATCGATGTTTCTCCTCTACTCTTAACTATTTTGCCAGTTAAAACTGAAAGTATTCATAACTGACGTGTTTTTTTTTCTTTCGCCGGCGTGGCTTATTCTCGTTGGCCGTTTTTTATTTGTAAATATTTGGGCTTCATTTTCTGAAGTCGCCGTTTTGAAGCACGTCATCGCCGCGCCGCGATGAGAAGTTTTACTTAATTTATTTTAGATATTTTTTTTCATACGCATAATTCTTTTAATTTAAGTGTTGATATTTTTATGAAGAAATGTTGACTTACAATTTTATTATTTCTAGTGTTATTATTGATAGCATTTTTATGATTTCGCTCCCTCGAATTAAACCGTCTCTTAAACTCACGAGAAAATGTAGTTTTCAGTAGATCAGTTACCTTGTATTGTATACATTTTGAATTGCCTCTGTTGTCAGTATTTGCTTCCTCCGCGAGGGGTATCTCGCGTCTCCCTCGCTTCCGACGGGAGACTTGTTTAGTTTGTAAGTATTTATTGTTACGTTAATCGATGGAGCAAAAATCATAATATATTATGAGACACATAGCACAAAAACTTCTCTTTTATGTATTAGAAACAAAGAAAAAAAAGAAATATTTTAAATACAAGCTTAAAGCGGCTCTCTAAAACCAAATAAAAAATTCAAAATCATGCTGCATTCTGTAGCCAGATTAAAATGTAGCTAATAAAATATTTAAAAAAATTAAAAAAACTGAAAAACCTTCTTGTGATTTTTATTCATTACTTTACAGGTTGTGGAGTCAGTAAAAAAAAGTCCGCCTCCAGCATTTACCAAAGCCACGACTCCGACTACAACTCGGACTAAAAAAGTTAAACATCGTCACTCTGTTTTGCCTAATTTTCCTATTTATGTGTATTCAATTAAATATCAACACTACCAATCCGGCCAATAGCCAAATTTGAAAAAAAGTTCAAACTTTTCAAAACTTCCGACTCCGAGTACGACTTTGGCCAAATCACCACGAGGACTCTGACTCCGGCCAAAAACCCCAACTCCACAGCCCAGCCCTGATTCCTACTGATCCATAATCGGAAGAGCGCCGTGCTGCTCTTCCTTATTGATTATATAGTCCGCTCCCTGGTGCCGAGCATTATTTATGGATTCTTGGGTATACAGTCCCTTAACCCCCCTATTTCTGAATAAGGAGCGAAATAATGGACTAGGAAAAGAGTAGCGGTTAACTGATTGTTCTCGCTGCACCATTCCTTATGGATGGGATAGGTGGGAGGTAAAATTAGACATCGTAGACTTCAATCCAAGACTTCAATCCATCGCTCCAATCCACATATAGTAATCGGCATTTTTTCAGGGTGACGGAATCTGTCTGGCTGAAAATCAGACTAGGTATATACTTTCGTATAATAACGATACAAACTTTCTACTGTGCATCCGTTCAAGTACATCCGTGCACTTGAAATGCTTGAAGATGCCGAAAGGCGAAACCGGGGTCGTAAGCGAAAAAACAAAATTCAAATTTGATATTGAAATTCCATCAAGCACCATCAGTCGAAATCCTTAATTTTATAATCAATCTTATGATAAAGCAGGATGCAATGTCTAAAATTACCCTGCTGCCTATCCGGTATTAGTTAACTATTGGTGGTGTCTTCAGTCCCGTCCCTACATTCCCACACTCTCCAAAAAAGAGATAATGAGTGATTGAATTGTTATGCGCAAATAAAACTGAGAAAAGCTCCAATTGTAGCGGACATGGCTTAAAAGAACGTAATTCTCGTTGGAAAGGTATTGTACTTTTTTTTACTAATTGAATGATCATGGCCGGTTATTATTATAAGGAAATTTATGACTAATGAGAAGGTATTAAAACACAATTGATGTATTATTATGAAAAGAATTTGCTTGAAAATGGTTGCGAAAAATTGTGTTGGATTTGAATGATAAAGGAATGGACAAACACAAATTGAATGATGGAAGAGTGAGCGTTACTACTACTTCCCTGATTATTTAATTCAGAAGATTGAAGGCTGAAGATTGGTTTGCAGAAATATTAATTATAGGTGTGTATTTAATGGGTCAGTATCTAATTCAAGCTTTGGTCAGTGAAATAAATAAATGGTCAGTTAATATTATAAACGGCCAGTTGTCATTGTATCAGTATGAATGTGGTCAGTTATGAAACGAAACGTAATTTATTAAAAACGGTTGGTATTTAAATTAAATGGTAATCATTTAAAAAAAATGGTAAATTTTAGTTAGTGAATTTTATCAAATATGGTCATAATAGGCAAATTTATGACAAGATCTAAGAAAATAAGCACATTAAATGAAATGATTTCTTAAGTTCAGTTATTTGAAAGAAGATAATATTATTATAAGTGTAAGGTTAATAATTTTTTTTTAAATGTTTCAACTTTAATGCTTAGCAATCTAAAGGCCAATGGGTCTGGCCGGGAAGATTCTGTTAGCAGCCTCCGCGGGCCAACACGACAGGCCGAGCGTAGGTATAAGTTTACTGACAGATTTCTCATGCATGCAAGTAAATTCTACAAAATTTTATTTTCGATAAAAACAGTGAAACATTGCAACATGCTGGATTAAGCAAAATTTTATAATTTAAATCAACCGTTCGCTGGATATCTTCTCAGAAAAATAGGTGCACTATTTTAGTTGTTGAAAAATTTTTCATATTCAAATATTTTTGAGACAGTCAGTCGTGATCTAGTGTTAATGACGGTTTTCTAAGGACACTTCCACATATTGCCACCATATTTTTTCGTATTGTGGAACGATTATATTTCTCAACTCCGCGATATTGATCTTAGTAGTTTAACATTATAAAAATATTGATTTTCATATGTATTTTTATTTAAATAACCGGTCTTGGAAAAAAAAATAATGAAAATTAAGCTTCTGATTTAAAGTATTATAACGAATGTCGATAGTAACTATGAGGAACATTTTATAAGTGTACGTTCATGTAGGTATACACCGCATTCGATAAATAATTACTATTATGACGTTCCGTATAAATCGCTTTTTGTAACATTGTTGATGAAACGAACAAATATGCTAGTGGTCAATTCAATCCTCGAAAACATTTGCTGTAGAAAAAATTAAGAAGTTTAACTTTAATTTTGAAGTATTTTTGGTGTTATTTTAAACACCAAATTTTGATTTCATCCTCATCTTCAAAGATTTTTTTTCGACGGCATTTACAGCACATTCACCATTTTTTAGATCTATTTTTAAAAGGGAACGTTTTCTACAAATATTTTTTTTGCTACATTTACATTAACAAAATTGATTTGTAGGTGAAGCATTTAAATGAAAAATTCTGCAAAAATTTTATTCCTGGAAGAATAATAGTTATTGACGAACCAATATAAATTTCAAGCGGAGAATTATCTTCATAGCATACAATCCAAATAAGCCAACTAAATGAAGTATTCGTTATACCTTTATATGTATCATTTTATAAAACATCTGCTAAACACCGTGTAGAATGTAGTTGAAGCGACTTATCAATTTTACAACATATGGGCTGACCCAATCTTTTGTTTCATAATCGAGAGGCGACATTTTCAACTAAGTAACCTATAAAAAATAAGGTATCATTTACAATCTCTAAAACATTAACCAATAAATTGTCCAACATACCGGGTAGTAAGCGGGTTTATGAGTGCCTTTCGGACAACAATACAAGACGATTAGAAAGAATCTTTTCCAAGGATTTGCAGTCGATTTTTTGTATATATTTACTATACTATACAAAATTATTGCTAAGCAATAAATATAAATGATGCATTGATTGAGTAGGCATTTACTTGGTAGAACTCCACTATAATACGGAAAGAAAAATAACAATGTATTTTAGTTCTACATAAATTATTTTATATATTTGTTGATAGCTATTTCGGCTTACGCCTTCGTCAGAACTAAAATACATTTTTCTTTCCGTATAATAAATGATGCAAACAAAACTTATTGAAGGCATACGTTTTATTTTTAACTTTTCAAGTGTAATTTAACGAATATTTTTATCGTAATGTACCAACCATTTGATGGTCATACGAATGATCAGATAGAGTGTACCAAATTCAATGAACCAAAATTATTATTTTTAATAAAAAATGCTTTTGTAGTTTTCAATTAATCATATACTTCATCCAAGCCAATTGAACACTATCACTCACTTGACCAGCACATTTTTTTGTAAATTCAACATTTTTTTTCAATCAGAGTAGCTTACCAGACATCAGAAAATTTTGTCAGAGTGGAGAAGGTTAATTGTTAGAATCATTATAATAAAAGATCCCAAAGAATACTTTGAAACATTAAGTATGAAATTGAGTTGTTTTAATTTAGAGGAGCAAAAATGCACCATTTATAATTTTTAACTGACCATTTATTAATTTTTACTGACCGTTTTAAGTATTTATTACTGACCATTTATCGAATTAGAAACTGACCAAATAATTAGTTGCCTTAAGGGTAAAATTTTCATGATATATATTTGGTGAGTGGTAAATAGTGCAATCAAAATACGCATTATACTATTTGAATACTTAAAATCATAAGGCAGATAGCGAGGTGATAAAGCATTGATAAAACGGTGTGATCATAGGACACAGCCATCAGAGTACAGAAAAATGCAATTATGTATGCATTGGTTAATTTATATGTCAAAATTTCAGGCGGGTGTCGTTCCTTCGACGGAGAACAGGAAGAGTTAAGCTCCAGCAGCTTCAGTTCAGCCAGCCAAGCCTCGTTGGATCCCCCGTCGTCTCCCACGCCCAGCTGCAGCGGGGACAACATCATACATTTCCCCGGCGACTCGAGTGGATCTGTCTAATCCGCTGCAATTTATTTAGTATGATTTCTTACCGAAAATTGAGTTTCACGTGCGGGGAACGATCATCTCAAATTAAATTTGAATGAATTGTAACATTTGCATCTGGCGAATAAAGTTGCCAGAAGTATGATAGATCTTGGGTTTATGTAACAGTTAATAAAATAATCATACGGTTTTATAAAGCCGCCAAAAAATTAAAAACGCACTAGCGGTTTGTGTTGAATGGAATACTTTTTTTTCATAATCTTGTATATTTTGTTGATAATCCTTGAAATCAGGGCTGTGGAGTCGGTGAAAAAAAGTCCGACTCCGACTCCAGCATTTCCCACAACCACGACTCCGACATTGACCAAAAACACGACTCTGACTCCGACTCTTGACTAAAAAAAGGTTAATATTGTCACTTTTTTCCCCTAATTTTCCTATTTATGTGTATTCAATTAAATATCAACTCTATCAATGCGGCCAAAAGCCAAATTTGACATATTAAATACAAAAATAAAAAGTTCAAACTTTTCAAAATTTCCGACTCTGAGTACGACTCCGGCCAAAACGCCGCGCCGACTCCGACTCCGGCCAAAAAGCTCCGACTCCACAGCCCTGCTTGAAATACAATTTGTTTACGGGCCCTTTTGATTACTTTGTTAATCAACGTGCTGTTTTGCATTTGATGGGCAATTACCGAAAGCACAATATTGTGCACTCTGTAAGCCTTGTGTTAATATATTTTTTTGATTAATACCAAAAATTTCCAATCTACAGTCGATTGCATATTAATGTCTTAACAATGAAAATTAACCTTCTTGATAACAGTGATGCAAAGAAAATATTCCATCACTAATTCAGATCATTTTTTCAGGATAGACATTGATTGATTTAGAATTTAGAGTTAGTGAGCGGTATCGATCAAAGGGATCTCTGATTTAAAAAGTTGGAGTTGTGTAATAATTACTTTTTGATATCTTTCTCTGCTCGCGTTGATTCTACAGCGAGTGGATACCTTTGTAGCGAGGTTTACCCACCTAAATTTAAATATAATGATACATAACACTAATGATTAAAACTTATGCACTAATGTGTGACATGAATTTATAAAAAAAACTTAGTATAAATAATGCTATGATCAGTTACGTAGGTTAAGTGAGAGGGTTGAAATTGTTGTGATGCCATTTTTATACTAGATTGATATATGTGATTTTTTTACAGCCGAAACAAGCACATTGCAGAAAGAATAGTTTAAACGTTATAAGGCTCAGCCCGTGTTACACTGCTGTGATCTTTCTGCCAGCATTTTATCCTGCTATGTGATATTTCTTAGAAGCGCGTGTAGGGTAAAAGATTATTGTCATTTATTCAAGATGTTGGATGAATATTTTTGCGGAAGAGGTTGACAAAAATGGCTCACATTTGACTTGTAATCGAGGTTTAGAATACTAGTAGAATAATAAAAGCACGCTGCAGTCTTCAAATCCGGGATTTTGTTTGCATTCTTTCATTTAATTATTAACACAACATGGTGTTTGATTTAAAATAGAATATCTTCGACCCATATCTATCAGTGTAATACAGGCCTAAAAACATGTTTGAAAGCATAACAATATAGATCTGGTAAATTAATGTGCAACGAGTTAAATCTGAAATAGGAATAGTTCATATGATTCCTTTAATTGCACACTACTCTACGTTGATTAATTTAGTCATTAATTTTATACAACGTCATGTTTGAGTATGTATCGTGTAATATTTAGATATTCATATTTGAAAGTACTTATCTTATACATACATACATGCCGGTGTTTTTTTTTATAAAGCTATTCCAATTAATAGCTGAATTTTAGATGTATACTTTAACGCTCTTCCTTTAGTAAGATTAATATTATATTTAAGACTTTATTTTACTACGGCAATAAATTTGATAAAAAAAAAACATTATTAAATTTCATCGGACCCTTTCATAATGAATGCGCTGTTTCATGTCGCAGAAATTCTGGGGTCCTCAAAGTCAACAAGTGTTACAAACGTTCATTTCAGAATATGACAATGAAAATGTTTGTAATGCTTTTATGCTCAAAAGAGTTTGGCCTTTTTTAAGAGACGTTGTCTTGAGCAAGAAAAATTACTAAGCGTTTCTTATGTTTGAATTGAAACGGCAATAATGAATGTTTTTATTTATCAAAAATTCATTTATACTTAAACATATATTTAATTTTATTTATCAAATTCATACGTATTGTAGTTCAACCGACCGGGAGATGCCGAAATGTAGAATGAATATTTACAGTTATTTTAGGCGTGTATTTAATGGGTCAGTTGATCTAATTCAAGTTTTGGTCAGTGAATTAAATAAATGGTTAGTGAAAAATCAAAATGGTCAATTAATATTATAAACAGTTAGTAGTCACTGTGTCAGTATGAATGTGGTCAGTTATTAAATCAAACGGTCAGTAATGTATTTAAAACGGTTATGGATTTTTTAAGTTTGAATCTTGGGATTGCCAGTTACGATAAAAAAAGTATTTTTTTCATTTTTTCAAGTACACCAAGTTGTTTCGGTGCTGTTTCCCTCTCACCACAGCTAGGTAATGAGCACCATATCTTTTTGGTGTTATATGATATAATATAACTTATATCCCTCGTTTATAGATATCTACTGACCCTTTTACAGACAATACTGACCATTTTACAATAAAAATACCAACCATTTATAATTTTTACCGACCGTTTTATGTATTTTTTACTGACTATCTTTAATATTTACTGACCATTTATCGAATTAGAAACTGACCAAATAATTAGTTGCCGTTATTTTACATTCCTATACAAAAAAAAACTTATGTTGTATTTTTCTAATTCAAAAATAGAGAAACGAAGGGTTGTGAATATTATGCTAAACCGTTTAAATAAATTAGCTGCCGTCATTTATATAAATCTTCAATGAATTCCAAATAAACAATAATTAACAGTGTTTAAGCGTTTAGTACAAAATAAAATTACAGCCGTCAGTTTCGCGTCGATAGCATTAATCGCAATCCTTAACAAACTTTTAACGTATTTTTAAGATTTTATACACAGAAAAAAGTTACACCCTGTCGTAGAACTCTAAATATTTATTATATCATATTCATTATCAATTATATTCATTTTTCATTTTAATACAATATCTGTGACTATTGTTGAACGTTTAGTTTTTATTTCTCCCTATTCGTCAGGGACTGCAATATTCTCTCGTGTTGCAGATTTTTATTAAATAGTGTATTTTCATATCTTTGTAAGAATTATTTCCTCTACGGTAATGCAGCGTCTGTATCTTGATAAAAATTTCATCGGCTGCGGAAATTAAATAAAATGAGTATAATCTAGTGTTTATTCCTTATACAGACAAAATGCCTTCATATTTTTTTGATGAATGAATTTACAGGGTTTTTTGGGTGTGTCGCTTACGTGCCGTATCATTTTTATATTTATAATTGTCGGTGAGCAGGATTTTCCGACGTCGGTAATGTTATTCAATAAACTTGTTTCGTATTACAGGTGTACATTTTATAGTTGATGAAATTGTTGCAGTCATTGATATTTGTTATTCAGAGCCTAAAGTCAGGAAAGAGAATTTAGCGGTCCATTGTTAACTTCATCACGTTTCAGTGTTTGGAATACTGCTCTATCCGCAGTCTTCTGTGGATCGCTGACGGTACTGCAGTATGGAAATTTGTGGCTACATTTTTTTTTATCCAATCCACCTGTTGCTCATCAAACAGATTCCCGGGAAGTAACTCTCCAGTGTTCGGTTAGGATGCACAGCTGTGCAATGAAAGACATATTACTTATGCATTGAGAGATGGCGGATTTTAACATTAAAGATTGTGATTTCCTGACTTTCAGCTTAAGACGCGAGTCTCTTAGATAGTGTGCAAGATGAATGATGAAATGAAAATACGAATATTCTTATTTTTAAGTCTTTGGAAATGCAACAAAGTGCGGAAAGTGATAGAGCCTAATAGTGGTATTCAGGGAGTAGATATCTATTTTGTACACCCTGATTTTTTTTATGGTAAGTTGTAGGTGTTCAGTCGCCGCGGTGTCCCACAATATTGTGGGGCAGGAAACATAAATATCGTATTAGATTAAGGGTTTTCGGCGCTCTGGGAAAGATTTTGGGTATTGTCAAAATATAAACATATTAGTGATGTAAGAATACTAATTAATAGATGGAGAGTAGACTTATGCTAATATGTAACATTTAATATTTAGAATTAATACAAAAAAAATATTAAGATGAAGTAAGCGACAATATGTTATCACTCAGTTTTTTAAATTAATTTTATTTGTTATAATGTGCACTCGCTTTACTGAGATGTAAAAAAATGTAACACAGTTTGAGAAATCTGCTAGACCCTCTGTATCCCCCTATAATTGAAGTGAATTAGGCATTATGAGTTTAAAACCTTTGAATAATCTTCCTCGAATCATGTTTTTGTATACTTATGTCCTTCAATTTTATAAAGGATGCTTTGTGAGTAGCTCATTATAAATATTTCTAAATTAAGCTCACTTTTCTATCTCGTGCCAAAACATTATAAGCTCTGCTATGCGAGATATTGCAAACCTATTGTATTCCTCACCTTCGAGAGCATAAATAATTTAAGTTGATTAAGTTTCTCCGATCATTTGTTAGTGCAGGTTGAAGTTCATAGTAATAAATTAAAAGGGCATTAGGTTTTTATGGTTACCATCATAATTAAGGTTGAATAATCCAGAGTTAAATGTAACGACAGTCCATTGTCTGATGCTCGAATTTCATGTAAAATAATTTTTATGTAAATGACTTATTATCTTTTATGTTAAATAATAATATGGCTTGTTTATTATATAATGGGTTTAATGAATGATGAACATAATTTTAAGTTTATCCAATTTGTACGAATTGTAGTTTTCTTTTTTATGTGTAGTGATTGAATTATGAGATATTGTAAACAAATTCGTATTTTCTGTATTCAATGCTGATTTACCCATTTGTCACAATATGTGATCAAGAATACATATAAAAAACAATGCTTTCTTCTGTATTCTGATATGTCACCCATGAATTATATTGATTCAATTTACTTTCAAACATTTTACGCATTGAGAATTTGTTGCCAATAAGTACTCACATGCGTGAGTATTCTAGTTCCATATCTTGCAATGTTTTATATAAAGCAATTTTACAACAATATCTCAATATCATACTTCCTTGCTGATGAACCTTAATTTTTCTTGCAGCTTCAAATCGTGAAAAATTTTGCACAAAGATGCAAAGGAGATAAATAAATTTTCTGATCTCATTTCTACACCTGCCTTCAATCTCGCATTCATTATTTTCGATGGCTTGTGTTCAGTGTAGATGACATTGAATAATTTATTTGGAAACTAATGTTCTGCATAATTTTTATTGAGAATATATCTTTATATATAAATGATAAAAATCTAAATATTATTGAGTCAAAGAGGTTATGTTTTACAGCTATTTGTGTAGCAAACTCTTTTCTGATTTTTTCAATTCTTATTTTGCAACATGATTTCGTTCGTTTTAGAGTTTTTAGTTTAGGATAGCTCAATTTAGAATATTATTACACAATTAATTATTTGAAAATGTCTTCGGTTGCCGTTCAGGAATTTGAGGAAAATATTTTGATATTTTCAATGCCATATTGTATCTTTTTAATGTAGGAAACGGCCAATTAAAAAGAGTCATTGCGATTTGTGTTCATTCAATTTTATACCAAAATTATTATTCGTTAAAATCAATCGCTTTTCACAGTAGTCAGCGTTGATATTTAAAAAACGTATAGCAGAAACCTGTACTAAAACTTAAGCTTCCGCAGAGTAAATATTATTGTTTGTTTGTTTCGGAAGAAGTATCAATTTCATCAACCGCACTGTTGATATTGATAGAAACATATATTATCTTTAAAGTCCATTATTGTACAAGTCTTTGTTGAATTTTATATAATGACAATTTGTTCATTTAAGAAATACCAAAACGATAGTAAAAGATTCCTTTAAAAATATCCAAGGTCCTATGGATAATTTACTGGAAGCGGAGGCTCCTATCCGAGGTCACATTTGTTCTCAAAAGAAAGTTGTTAGCGTTTTATCGATTCTACTATATCTCAATTATTCTGGTAAATTTTAAATAAGGCCATTATAGCTGCTAAATTTTCCATTTTTATAACAATGACTATGTTCAAACTGAATGTTTAAATTCTAAAGAAATAAAATTTAACCATTATATTTTGATGCCACAATTTTTGTGTTCGTAATTAATCTGAAATATTGTCTTTTCCACGTAAGAGCAATTGGTGTTTTTTTCAAGCTGCCTTTTTCTACTAGCAGAACATTATTGAACGTTCTAAGATAAACCCTTTTCATAAAAAACGTGCATTAATAATAAAGTATAACACTGAAATAATAATAATAACATTTTGAATTTCAATTGTACATTGCTGAATGTTTTTTATGGTGTTTGATCAAAACAATATTCAAAACGAGTATTTTTGATATAACAGTTTTCTGCTGAACATCAATATGCAGTCTTTAATGGTGAATGATTAAGAACTCTGAAAAAGTTTCAATGGAGGACTCAACGATTTATTTATCAATGAAATTAGTAATGTAGCATATTTTTAAATATCTATTTTCAAAGATTCAAAATATATTTTTGGTTGACTGACCTGACCGTGCATGAATTCTTACACTAGTCACGTTTTGATGGAGTAAAATATTGCCTGCGACACATTGTTTTGTGATCCAAATAAAATTATTCTCTTACTGATATGATAAAAATAAATAAAAAGCCAATAATGTGGATTTTATAATCAATGGGAAGGTTTACACCACTTATGCCACTATAAAATGATGTGATTACAGATATTTGTGATAGTTTCAAAGTAAATTTAATTTGTACGCGTAAGTAATTTTTAAATGACTCGTATATTAGCGGTATATGACATATATTTTATTACCAGATACTTGATCTTCTTAGAAGGCAACGAATGCATCGTAATCTTGAACTATTTACTCAATGGATGTTTTGTAATAAAGATTTAAGGTGAATAAAAAATTGTGTAACCAATATTAATCGTTTTTTATTTATCTCCATCGTGAATCAATATACAATGATCCTTAAAATGTTCATTATAAAAATACACTACATACAATAATATACAAGATTGGTACAAAAAAATTATAAAGAAGGAATCAATTTGTGAGGTAGGTCTGGTACATATTTTGTATTCTTATGAGACTTCTATTCATAGTGTTTTTTGTTTCACATGAACAGAAAATAAATGAAAAATATATAGCCTAACTGTTAATTGTTAGAACCAGATCTTATTTTTCACATAAAAATTTCCCATCTGAAACATTTCTTTTCTATAGTTCAATTGAGATGTTGAACACAGATTTAATTGCTTAGTTATCAACAGAGAATATAAACATAAAGTTAACATACTAATTAAGTACAGGTTTTTATTATTGTGACTTTTTGTCTCGATTATAGAAAACTTATTTATTATTCCCAAACTTTTTATGCATTTATTTATTTATATAATATAAAACTTTATACAGTATTAACGTTGAGTAAAGTTTCTTTTTAAAGATTAAACGAGTGCTCTGATATTCCATTCCAATTAATTATAATGTAATATTTATACATTTTTGCATTAAAAATTAATAAGGCACACTTTTTAAAATTCATGTATAATTAATTTAAAATATATATATAACATAATAAGAACAATAAGTATTATAAAACAACATAAAAAATAGACCTAAATATAAAATGAATACAAAAAAAATTATACAGAAAATATCATGAGATTTAACACATTGGATGCTGAGAACACGCCTAGCGTGTCCATTTTCATACTAAAAAACAGGTTCAGCATTGAAAGCGTTAACATACCTGGAATGTTATATGTGTAATAAAATTGTAATAAATTTTTGGAGGGAATGTGAAAGTATTGGAAAATATAATGTTCTTGCCTGTTCTGTTACAGTTATAAATAAGCTTAAAATATGAAAGAAATATATAAAATGAAGAATAAAGTAACAAACTTTTCATCACCCTGTTTGCAACAGTATAAAGTATAAAATAAGCTTAAAATATGAAAGAAATATATAAAATGAAGAATAAAGTAACAAACTTTTCATCACCCTGTTTGCAACAGTATAAAGTATAAAGCAAGCACAAAATTACTTAAATTAATATTCTCTTGGTCCAATGTAATGGCTCAAGGGCTAAGCCTTTCCTTAACGTTTGTAAACGTAGAGTATGTCGCTGCGAATACATAATGTAGTTCACACGTGAGACCTTCATATCCTCATAAATTATAAACAGAAGCGTTGGGTTGACGTTGCACAATAAGGGAATATTATTGCTAAACTATAACAATCAATGAGTTGATATGTATGGATATACATAATACTTAATGGGGAACATAACACAATACGCAAGGCTGATCGCTGATCAAGCAAATTATTGCTAGCGTAAAACGGATAGTAATTTAATTTAATAGTAAGATATAACATGCAACACTATGATTTTTAAAATCAAACATTTTTATATTAAAGTACAAAATATCGATCAATTCAAAATGGCCCCAAACTCGAATTCAAAAAATGTAATAAATCAATTCAAGTGTAATACTGTTTTGAAACAGAACTGGCTGCCAAATACATAAAAATTAAGTCTATACGGGGATCGCAGCTGTTATCTTTACTTATACACGGTAAAATCCTGTCCTGGAATCACCTGTGGCCGAGAAGGTATTCAATACCTTTCTTTACATAATGTGTTTATAAAATATGGCTCATTTTTGATGTAACCATATTAAATATATATCTGAAAATCCACTAATAAGATGATTGTGAGATACATAATAATAATACTGCCATGAAAATATCAAGATATATAAAATTATGCCGGTTCAATTTTAATTTTAATCTGGAGCGAGTCACTCGGTATGAATCCCTTAAATTTAATATCACTGGAAGAAATGTACTCGGGAAAACCGAAGCCCTTGCGAGACACATCAATGGAAGGTTTTTCAAACGCCAGTATGCCGGGCTTAGCTACCATCGTGTCTTTCACAGACAGCTGCGGAAATGAGGGGTTGACAAGCGTCAGGGTTACGTTACCGAGGAAAGGCCACTCCAAAGTGTCATCGTGCTCGCTTCTCATCACGTGAAGATGAAATGCTAAGCATTGCGCGCGGACCGGTGAACAGTTTAGCCGAGCACAGAACCTGGAAAAAAATTTTGATGATCCAGATCTTGTATTAGTTCTCATGAGAAACTAATTTTAGACCTGAGACATTTTCACTTTTGCACACAGACATTGTTATGAATTGATATAAGATGGAAGATTCAGTTATGCTGACAATGTTTTTACCTATATCCATTGGGGGAAGTGTAAAATCCTTGGCTATAAAACATCTTGGACGTGTCATTTAGCATGACCGCCATTTTGCTATTGAAGTTATCAATTTTCCACACATATGTCCCCATGCAATATTTGAGTTGCACTTCCTCGTTTATCCTTCGATAGTTTTGATTGAGGGCTGCCGTCAGGCAAGACAAATTTCCAATTGTTATATCTTGCTCATGGTTCCGTTGCTCCAAAACAACAACCCTCTCGTAGAGTGCTCTGAAATAACAGAACATAAGAATTAACATTAGTCATTTAAATATTTTTAACATAAAATTTTTCATTTTTTGTGGTTGCACCAACTCCCTTTTTTGAAGAAAGCGGGGATAAAAAAGAGAGAACTAGGACAGGACTTGCGGTTAGCTAGTCACTCTAGCTGAGTTCCATTGGATTCGAAGAAAGCGAAAGGGAATTTTCAGCACCACAGACATCCATGTCCCCAAATAGAAATCAATATTTCGATTGAAAAATTTTACTGCTCGAACTGGGGTTAGAACCAGGGCTGTGGAGTCGGTGAAAAAAAGTCCGACTCCGACTCCAGCATTTACCAAATCCACGACTCCGACTCCAACATTGACCAAAAACACGACTCCGACTAAAAAAGTTTAATATTGTCACTTTTTTTGTCTAATTTTCGTATTTATGTGTATTCAATTAAATACCAACGCTGCCAATCCGGCCAATAGCCAAATTTGACATATTAAATGCAAAAATAAAAAAATTCAAACTTTTCAAAATTTCCGACTCCGAGTACGACTCTGGCCAAATCGCCACGACAACTCCGATTCCGGCCAAAAAGCCCCGACTCCGACTCCATAGCCCTGTTTAGAACTCCTCCAATCCGCAATTGAAGCCAACGATGTTGACACTCGACCACGGATGCAAATATAAATACTTATTGAAATAATAATTTTGTATCGGTCTAATGCTCCAAAAATAAAATTATCCCATAAATTAAATATTTAATTATACTGGAAAATCATGGAAGTATTTATACACCTTATGAGAGCTTTCATTGACAACTGGCTGCCATTTTGATTGGCTTCGGATGAATCGTCGTCTGGTTTGTTTTTATCGGGAGCCTCCCACAGGCACATCGCTTCTTGTTCGGTTGAATATGCGGCCGATCCATCTAAATCTTGGTTGACTTTCAATTTTGAATATGCGCTCATGAGAAACTGTAAGGAAACATTATTTATATTTACAAGGCTTTCATATATTAATATCATTTCAATCTGATATTCAAGGCAAATAAAACCTCACCATGTTATTCTCACTCAGTAAAAACCCAGATTAGCTTTCACTTACAAGAATACATCAAATCAATTTGTCACATTAAATAATTTATTATTACCATATAAAATTAAGATGGTGGAACAGAGAAGAAGAAGTATTGTGTACCATGTCTAAACGGTATATATACATGATCTAATGCACGTTCAAAACATAGTTCTGCTGTAGAATTAAAATACATTGTTATTTTTCTCACCGTATTAAAACCTCACATGTCATCAATGCTTTGGGTCTAAGTCTATATTATAAAATTAATTCTAGGGGTTTAAATTAGTGATCTCAATCTCAATTCAAAGTTGAGTCTGCCCTGAAAAACCATTTGAAACGATACAGGACGGAGAGAAAACTGAATGAAAATTAAACTTACCCCGAGGTGGTTTTGAATGCTGCCTTCCATATGTCTGGCGAGATTTTCTTCATTTTTAAGAACCAGCGTGCACCCTAAGTCTTTGAAGGAGCAAGGGATTCGAGTGGACCTCGGACTTTCATTTATGTGTTTTCGATAGTCACACGAGTTGACGTGCGACTCCAACTCTAAAGGAGTCAACCGAACAGAGCAGCCGTGAGCTGAAAACGGGCAGATCATGCGCTGCTGGAGAATCTCTCGTCTCGTATAGTTGTCCGGAAATAAGTCAACATTTCTAAGAACGATGTTGTCTATTGGACAGTAATTTTTTTGTCTGCGAACAAGAGAAAGATGAAATCACATTAATTTAGCTTTATTAGACATAATATGTCTAATATATATTATAAATAAACAAGTAATGGGACTAGTTTTACTTAGCATGTAAGTTTCAGCTGATAAAAAGATAATCAAAACGTAACAATCATCAGTGAAAGAATACATTGAATTTATAGGTACTCACTGCAACCAAGATGAGATACATTTTTGGCAAAATCTGTGTCCGCAGGATGTCAACACAGGATCTTGAAGCCAGTTCAAACAAATTGAACATTCGTGGCGAGATTCTGGCTGAATGTCCAACGCACTTATATCGGGAACAGGCTGCAACGTTATCAGAAATTAATGCATGTATTGGTTAAGAACCTAGCAATTATTGAAAGGGAAAATAATGTTTGAATATGGGTACAATAGGTGATGTCAAAAATAGTAAAATATAAAGACTTACAGCTAAATTCTCCTCAGCGTTTTCGGTTCGAGGTATTTCCATGTTGAACTGAGATCCTATTCCAAATAAAATACTTATCGAGAGTAAATGAACATGGCAGTATTAGATTGACATTTTCAAATTTATTCAACGATGCGAAGAGCTGTCACTTTCGGGCTTTCAATTTCCAATACAATAATAAAAAACCAAAGACAACAAAACAGATATGATGTCACTTGCGATAATGGAAATATATGGCTGCTAAATTTAAAATAAATATAAATTGCTTGATTTTCTTCAAATTCTCATTTTAAGTTAAGTAAGAACAGATAAAGAAGTAAATTAAGGCTTCAAAAAAATCAGCTATTATATGGTTAAACCAAAGAAATGTCACTACATATATTTAAATATTATTATTAGTTACACACTGGTATGTGATATTGGTACCATAGACAATATACTGTTATTATTATAATATTACCATAGTCTTGTTTGTTGTCTATAGTCTTGTTGCTGTCAAAAGATATTTATGTACCTAGTCTAGTTACTTTGTAAAATTTTGTGATATTTAAATCAGGAAGTTAAATAAAATCACAATATCACTCGAGTAAACTATTATAAAATACGTTTTGATGTAAAAAAAAAGCGTTGTATGTTTGACAACGTAAGGTGCTTATAAAATTTACAAATGGATACATTAAATATAGCCAGAAAATCTCTGACAGATGCGTTAGGAGACAAGACTAAAGCCTACTTCGATCATATGAAAATGTGGTTCAAAATGAAAATAACAAAAAAGAAATTCGACGTGGAAGCGCGTATGCTGCTGGCGGCGGATCAAGTTCACCTGCACAACGAATTCTTTCTCGCAATTCTTAATAAAGTAGAAGGGCTAGCGGAAATAACGACGGTGCCAGAAAGACACATACCCCATGTTAGAAGCAGCAGCAGCAGCAAAGGCATAAGCATAGTTCCAGAAGCACTTCCGACAAGTCGAGCTTCGATGTCATCGATATATTAGATTACATTCCTCCCGGATCTCCACCCGGGGCGGGAGTAGAAAGCTTACGATACGCTGCGCAAGAACTCTTTCTACCTGATCACGCTCTAGTGACAGGTAGATTTATGTTGACCGCTTGGGAACAGGGCTTGGAGGGTGCTGATGATGAAACGATCGATTTGATTGTAGCAGCTGTTCAGGTAAACATTTATTGTTTTTTCTCCTTAACCGCTTCACCGCGGATGGCTGCTATGGCAGCCGTGAGCCCGCACGGAGTTTGAAACTTGTATCTCAGCTATTATAAGTGTTTTAGAGCTCAAATCACTTGAATATGCTACTAAATATTGTATACTATCAACGACATCTGTTGGATTTACAAGAAAACATAACAAAAACAGCTAAAATACTATTTCCGTGAACACCTGCGAAATTACCGATTATGTCAACAAAATGGCGGTGCTAGTCGACGTAGTTTTGTTTGTGTGCGCCGCTGCAACACACAATATTTATATTGAGACGACCAGGGTTCCTTCTCCATCTGACTGGCGTCAGACAGCATCCTTCCACGGCGTTCGGAGACGGAACTTAGGGATAGGATGGGAGGAAAGGTATCTCTGTATAGATTTCAATCGGTAATTTATCTTGGCCGAAAACTCTATCCTAGAGTCGGCTAATTTATTGTCTTCAAATTATTACATTTTTTTATTCCACACGAATACATTGCAGTAAGAACATTTTTAAACGCGTAAGACCAAATGAATAATGTGATTTCCTCCTGTCCGAGACAGGAGGGCATATGGCTATCGGCTTGAACGGTTACGACTGACGCGCTTGGCGGCTATTTTATTTTACAGCCGAATTTATACTCCGTGATTCTAGTATGAAAAACAGCTCGACCAATCAACGCAAAGCATTCTCGCCTGAGCTGAATTCAACCAATCACTGCGAAGCCGTCGCAATGAGTCGGTTACATGAATTTATAACAATTTGAATGCATTTATTCGCGTTATATTACTCGTTTGGTCTTATTATTATTGATTGAGGTGATAAATAAGATCGTCCGAGAGAGTTCTGATACCTTACAACATCATGCGGTATCAAAATGTATATTGCGTTCAGAGAAATATTATTTTACGCGCGGAGTTAGCGCAGTGTTCCGTTTCCCGTAAGCAATGGCAGATTAATGGCGGCGATTTGATCGAATTGTATGAAGAATGATTATTTGAACATTATACCGAAACTATGAGAAATATTATGTTTTTCATGATTTAATAAAATACTATAGATGTAAATTAACATATCTGGATACCTATAAAAATATAACAACCCATATTTATGGTCGTAAATCGTGTTAACAAATTCGCCAAAAAGGTGCCGCGTATGGACGTTGTGCTCTATATTCTTAGCCGCGGTGAAGAGGTTAAAGAATGAAAATCTTCAGCCTCTTGTTTATAGCGACCGTGAATGTGCTTAAGATAATTAATAGTGTATTTAAAACAAAGCACAGAAAAATTCATATAATTTATAAGCAAATTTAAAAGATGTTGCTTTTGCAATGTGGTGGATTCAAATACTTGCAAGCTAGTTTATTACTTTCGATGGATTCAGCGGTAACTTTGTGCATGCTCATTTTAACATAACATGAAATTACTGATAACTTTGTGTTTGTATTCCATGTATTGTGTAGCAAATAGTAACATGTGTTTCACCTCTTTATGAAACGTTTTCAAACTTTCTTTGGCAAGGCGACTTTGTAAATAAAGTTAGTTTATAACTGCGAACACTACAATTTTAATCTTCAGGTATTCAATTGCATGGATGATCTCAAACTGATATAACATTTGATATTGACTTATTGCATATTGCTGCGATTTTTTATCACCGCATTAAACATTTATGAATTGTAGACAACAGTTCCAAATATTTTTTAACTATTTTATTGAATCAATATTGTGTTCTGTTTATTTTTTAGGTATTCCTCAAAAATATTCTCACCGCTGTAATCACCCAACGGAAAGGTTTCAAAGTACGAGAAGGAAATTTTGTCCACGATATCGGCAGCGATGTCCCGAATATGTGGCTGCGGAACACTGCCAATCTGATAGACCCGGCCAATAGAGACCCTACCGAGCTCGATGAACTGAATGAAAACTTAGTGCCGAGCTGTCCTATGACTATTGATGAAATGGAACAGTGCACGGCCTACAATATGGCATGCAGGTATTGTTACTAGCTACTGCTACTTACCGTAACTCTACATATATTAGTACAGAATGAATCGAAGGTCCAACTGTTCACGAGGAGCAGTGACTAAAAAATTTGCGGACTAGTATATAGTCTCTTCCGTGCTACAGCTATTATTTTTAATTTAATAACTGCATACCAGATTCTCCAGCCCTGCATTAAGCGAAACTAATAATTAGGACTTTTTGTGGAAACCTTTCTCTGTTATAAACTGTGCTAACAGAGAATGTGTGTTATTAAAACAGTAATATGCTTACAAATTATTGACTACATCTGCACTTGAATATGAAGCGTATTTTTCATTCTTGAGAACTTGAACACCGTTGAGAATAATATGTCTGTTTGCAAATGTGATTTTATTTCAATATTCACTTTGTAATGTCTGTTTTGATTGAAAATGTCTTCATGTTTATGGTGTTGTGCCGATTAGAGCCGACCACTTTTGTAGAATTTTATTTTAATTGCAGTGTTCCCGAATTAAAGACTCGAAAAGAAAGAGTTTCACTAGAGGAAGTGTACGAAACCTTGAAAACCAACAGAAACATAATTGCGAGTCATTCTGTGTATGCAGTCAACATGGAGCGAATGGTGACGACTTTGTGTCATCCGAGCTACTGAAGAACCAACCATAGATATTTTGGGTACATTTTCTCTGTTTTTTTTTGGTTTTAAGAATTGCTTGCCCTGAATTAATTAAAAAAAAACATATTCAGCATATTTTTTTTCAGTAGCGTTCATAACAATAGTGGGACGCCGATCTATTATTTTTCTTGCATTCTTTGTTACTTTTTTATAGTCAAATTATCCCGCATTTGGTTATTCTGCGATCGTTCGTTTTCCACAATCTATCTTTGAAATCTTTTGGTCATGTCACACATTTTAGTTTGATTATGGTGAACATTTGTCATCTTTTTTTATATGATTCTTAATTTATTGCGAAGGCATCCTGTCGAGGTTGGTGGTTATCACCCGAAATTTTGAAACCGTTACACTGAGTACACTTCTGACTAGTTGACTTTGGCATCGAGAATTAGTTTAATTCACCATTCAATTACACCTCATAAAGAATGTAATGAGCTGAGAGAGTGAAAATAATTCCAGGAGAAAATCAAAATTTACAGCAAAACATTTTGGGCTGGCATCATTAAATCTCAACTCGATAGTTATTAAAAAGAATAAAATCTGCGAGTTCATCTTAATAATAACAAGAAAAGCGAGTATGGATATTTATGATTCAAAATGTTTTGAATGTTAACGTTAACACCATATGAATTTTTACCAGGGCTGTGGAGTCGGAGCTTTTTGGCCGGAGTCGGAGTCGTCGCGGCGTTTTGGCCAGAGTCGTACCCGGAGTCGATTTTATTTTTGCTTTTAATATGTCAAATTTGGCTTTTGGCCGCATTGATAGGGTTTATATTCAATTGAATACACAATAAATAGGAAATTTAGGGGAAAAAAGTGACGATATTAACCTGTTTCTAGTCGGAGTCGGAGTTGTGTTTTTGGTTGATGTTGGAGTCGTGGTTTTGGTAAATGCTGGAATCGGAGTCGGACTTTTTTTCACCGACTCCACAGCCCTGGTTTTTACATACTTTTTGCTGAAAAATTCTCATCCATAAAATTTTTCAAGAAAGATGTATTTATAGCTCTTATCTCTTGCATTTCTCTTGCTTTGTCTAAAGGCATCAAAAATCAATGAATCAAGATTCCACTGCATATGCAATTTATAAATGTTAAGAAATACAAAAAACACTAAAAAAAAAACTATTAATTTTTTTGTGTATCTCGTTCAGTATAAAATTTCTGAGAAATTTATTTATTTGACATACAATAATTGTTGCATAAAATTCAAATAATTTTACAATATAAAGACAATTAGAATAAGTGTTTAATGAAATTCGATCATGTAATATATATCACATTATTTTTCCATCGTATATTCCTTAAGCATTTCAGGGTTACCTATAAATATGAAAAGCTTGAATGTAGTAACAGAGTAGCCAAAAATTTTGAAATAGTCATAATTTAACTGTGGCTTTGATAACTCGGCATCCCGCTTATTTGTAGACTGGTTGTAAGTTCTGTGGTACTCGTATCGCTGCTGCCGGAAGGTCTGTACTGTATGCTAACATCTGCCGGTGTCGTTCCAGGTTCATCAACTCTCTGCCGACTGCCTTGGGCAGCTGCGTTTCTTCGTAGCCATGAATAGTATGCGACGCCTACGAATGCCACTGCTACAAATATGACGCCGAATGAAATTCCAGTCGCTGATGCTGTGGATATACTGTTGCCTGAAAATTTTCAAAAATGAACTGTAAACAAAATATTATTTTTTATTCATAAGACTGAGTTTGTTGTCTCATTGAAAATGTAAAATATCTTGAATAGTGTATTAAAAGAATTGTATTGTGAAATCATGATCTGTAATCATTTGGTATCTTGTGCTGAATCTTCTGTTATAACTTCTAGACGTCCGCTCCATGTAACAGATGGGCATATTAAAAATGCTTCTTCCCCAAACCCTTCGAAAATCTGTCTGAATCGGTCCTTCAAACATCAAGGCTAAGGGTAGACGAAACAAATTAGGCCGGACCTGCAATTCTGTGCACTCATCTTTCAAGTTCTTAGATACAATTCACAAACTTGTTTCATAAATTAATTCATGAAAACTACTCTTGAGGGGTTCAAACCTTTTATTATGACATCAATGAAGAGATAGAGCTTTATCACTTCTCCTCAGCGATCAGCCTGAGGCAGAAGTTTCATAATCTATTTTAGCATAACAGTTTTGGTTTCCCTACATTAAATTTATTAACAACAGTCCATCTTTCCTCTGCACCATTCAATCTTTTACTTTAAATATCGTGGGTGTAGGGACATACGGGTGAAACTACAAAAACGGCTGTTTTGAGATAAATATGGCATTGTCATTCTCAAATACAGTTCTATAAGATATAAAAATATGAAAATTGTACAAAGATCGGTTACTCGGCTTTCCTGAAAATCCGTAAGAACAAAGCATTGAAAACTGTTTTGCCATTTATCTCAGTTCATTGTTTTTGTAGTTTCGCCCGTATGTCCCTACACGCACGATATAATATGTGGAGTGTGAATATTAATACCTGTGACCTCCAGCAATACTTTATCATTGTATTCTGTAGAATCGTCTTCTACAATGGCCGCACAAGTCCAATTACCGCTGTGTTTGTTTTCAACATTCAAAATGCGAATTGCACACTCTCCCCTATTGAGGGCGGAGTCTTCGTCAAAGTAATAAAGCCCCATGATTGCCCTGAAACCAAAATCAATTTAAACAGTTAGTTATATGGACACTCGTTAACAATGGAAAAGTAGTATAAATTTTTAACAAATAAAACACTTTTGCTTCAAATAATGCCTTTACACCAAAATGTGACGGTTAATACTAGGGCTGTGAAGTCGGAGTCGTTTAGTCAGGGCTTTTTGGCCGGAGTCGGAATCGTCGTGGCATCTTGGCCGGAGTCGGAAATTTTGAAAAGTTTGAACTTTCTATTTTTGTATATAATATGTCAAATATGGCTATTGACCGGATTGGTAGGGTTGATATTTAATTGAATACACATAAATAAGAAAATTAGGAAAAAAAAGTCATGGCTTCGGTAAATGCTGGAGTCCGAGTCGAACTTTTTTTACCAACTCCACAGCCCTGGTTAATACCTTAAAAACAATATTAGCATTTCATGGTGGAATATGAAGATGGCATCAAGAGTTGTAAGAAAAATAAATGTACAGAGTCTGGTTCACCACTTTAACTGGCTAATCAAAGGAAAGTTATGCAGCCACACATCGTGTATCGGAGTTCGTCTCGTTGAGATATTTCCCAAACACAAAATAAACACTTTTAAAACAACAACAAAAAATACGGTAAGAAAAATAACAATGTATTTTAATTCTACAGAAATTATTTTATATATTTGTTGATAGCTATTTCGGCTTACGCCCTAGTCAGAACTATATTGATATTTTTCTTACTGTATTATAATGGAGTTCTACCAAGTAAATGACTCCTCGATCAATAACAAAAAAAATCATTTTAATATTTTTGTATGCTTGGATTAAAATTAATTGCTGATCCTCACTAAACATTCTATTAAAGATTTGCAAAGAACTCACTTATCTCTTGTAATTTTTTCATCAACGCTAAATCCTGTACCGTCCGGCAAGAAAAATCGGCAATATTGTAAAGCTTTTCTTCCTTGGGCTGTCACGCATTTAATTTTAGCAGCCGCTCCTCTCTCGACGAATACGATCGGTTCCACGGCCACCAGGGCACCGCCAACTTTCACTTTGACGAAGTCTACTAATTCAACTCCCGCTTTATCCATTTGGCCCATGTTGCATTTCCAAATGCCTTCTTCGTTACGGCTGCTCTCGTTGAATGTCACCAAACATTTTCCCTCATCCAAATACTCATTTGAAAACCTAAAACAAAATTATAAGAGGACGTTGAAACGTGAAGTTCCCGTGATGCCAGCCGAAATAATTATTTTAATGCATCGGGGATGACAAAATTTACGGCTCGGATGATCCTCGATTGTCTTTTGTTACAAAGTGTAAAGAACAGTCAATATATAAATTTCACATACAGTCACACAGCAAATGGTATATCAAGAAAGTGATACTGGTAGTGAAAATGAAGTAGGGACAAAATATTTATAGAACAAATAAAGAAGCCATTCTTTAAAAGATTGTAAGTATTACTCCTTTTGTATAGATCACTTGACTTGTAATTAAAATTGTAGTAATGAAATTGTAGCAAACTTACCAGTACGGTTGGTCATAATATGTTTGATTTACTACTTTTTTTGCAAAGTTGTTCGTAAATATTGATCCGTTCGGATGCTGAAGCCAGCAGTAAGAAATGCTTGCATTTGCATTGCATTCGATGGTGAACTGTTTATGTATAATGGCAAGTGTCGTTCTCACCGAACTTCCGTTTACGTCCAAGATTCTTGAAGCTAAAAATACAAAATATACATATTATTTAAAGTTCTTAAATACTCTGAGAGTAAATTACTCAATGTATGAGAATTGAAACAATTTTGTGTATCGTGTTGCAAATTAACAAATCCAAATAACCAGACCTTTTCAGTGGACGAGACACTCATTCAATCTGTATGTAAAAATTAGGACTGACACGAATCACTTGAATACATTTCAGGACTGTTTTGAGATAGTGCAGAGTAAGCAAACAAGAGAAACAGAAGAGTGCAAATCAAGTCATTGAGCGACTGTCTCCATTGTATCTCAATTTGATATAACTGACAATAAACGTAAAAGTGACGTTTTTGAAAATTTTATTTGTCACAGTGTTTGTGTTCAATGACAAGAACACGCTGTGCATTCTATCATTTTTGCAATCTACTTCACCGAATTTGTACGGCAATGTGGAAAATCAAAAGCCTATTATTATTCAGTGTTATGATATCAGTCAGTTACTGACTACATGTTACACGCTACATATATGAAATAGTTTAATTTTTCTCAACCAACGTCAGTGCAGTTGCAGTGCTTGCTGCACCCGTATCTTGGATTAGGTGAAATCTACCTACTGTAGATTTCATGGAAAATATTCGGTACACTGCTGAAAGCAAACCTTTTTCACATAATAATTGTTCAGCAATTGCAAATAGCACAAGAAGATAAATAAAAATAAACAGATTAAACTCGCCATGGCTGTTATTGATGCTAATTACTAGGAACACAAATAATATATCAATTACCGGTGGAACCATTCTACCCAGAGTACTGACGTGACCTGGTTAGGTTAAGAGAAGTAGATTTTATATATAGTTTAAATTCCTCTAGAATAAGCGCACATTAATCAACTGATATCAGTGATATCTGATAGCCCCTTTCTTGAGAAGGGTTACAGGGTCAAAGGAAAGTGTGCGCCAGAGATATTGTCTAAAAGCTGTTGCGTAATATTTGTTACCCTCGATATTAAATGTAGCGATAACATTTTTCATGGCTTTATTGTTACCATTTATAGTCTTTTATGAGCGTCGATTAATAGTAATAGATAATGAATTATAGGGTGGTCATCATTTAAAGTTTTAGATGGCAATAGTATAAATAGAAAACAATTTTGATGATTTTTTTAAAACTTTTTCAATGCAGTTTCTGGTTGCTTTGCTATTATAATATTATTAGTTCTTTGATAATCTTTTAGGATAAATTTTAGTATAAATACACCACAATTATTAAATCCACAGCAAGTGGAAGAACAAAGGAATGTCGGATTATTTAGAATCACAATTAAATACATTCCCTCACTTTGATCACCAATCTAAATTCATTTATAATTATTATTATCGAAAAAAAATGTTTGCAAGATTTGTTCCAAATAAAGTAGCAACAAAAAAGGAGAACATATTTGCTCAGAGGCAGTAATTACCTAATTTTTTTGTGATCAACAAATTGACATCTTTAACAGTACAGCATAACAGCGTAGTCAGATATTTCATGTTTCTAAGCTATCCAAATGCTTCTGTAGATATTTTTTTCACCAAAGTTTAGTGCTTAATTGATTGTAGACAGAAAATACCTTGACACACTGTGATACTAGTAAGATTTACAATGTACCTATATTAGTACAACAATCTTTGGGTAATATTTAAATCACCTTTGAGTTTCAGCAAACACCGCGAATATATTTTTTGTAAGATCAATACGAGTAAATATCTAACAGGCGATACGAATCATATTGACGTGAGTGAGTTCAGACGAATACTATATTTTATGAATAAAAGTTGATTTTGTCAGAACTCACTCGGTTGACATCTTTCAAAATTTCTAATATGATTTTATAATTTTTTTTTCTCTCTGTTTTTATGACTACAATGTTTTCATCTTGTTTTTAATTAATTAGTGATTAATATTATGTATTTACATGTATGTATATATATAAATAGACGTATTTATATTTGTCAAATACATGGCGGATTGGCATCAGCTGTAATGCCATGATTTGCTTTTTCTTAAATAAATAAATAAATCACAGTACAAAAGCTCTAAAAGAGTGTAAGTCACCATGATTGTTGGCTATTGAGTCACAACTATGAATTGCTAGTAATATTTTATGCTATTAATAAATTGCTAATACCAGGGCTTTTTTTTGAAAAAAAAGGTGCCGGAACCTTCATGGCAAGCTTTTTACCAAATAAAATTATATTCAAATATTATTTAAATGAAATTTAAAGCAATTTCCTATGTCACGAAACATGGAAAAAAATCCGGAAAAAGGTGCCGGAACGCCGTTCCACCGCGTTAAATGGGGAAAAAAGCCCTGGCTAATACTATACATAATATTTCAGTAACAACAAACTTTTAAAACTGATGAATAACTATGCATCGCACATATAAGTCTTGCTGAAGAAAACTTCAATGAATTATGATATTTTTTTTGGAAAGTAAGTATTAAATGAACTAGCAATGATGAACTAAAATCCAGCAGACTGTTTGGACACGGACTCTCGAGGACAGTCAACACTCTGCATGTCCACTCAGTGGTATATCAATTATTGAATGATTGCTTACTATTCAACGAACGTAGTTTTAGGTCAATTAGGTAATTACAAATCAACTTAGAACAATTTTGATCGAGTAAGAGTAAATTATTCATATTTATTATATCTTCGTGTGTATTTTTTTGAGTTTTATGCACATCATAAAATATAAAGTGAGTAAACCTGGTTTTTCCAAATTCAATATTCTCTTTAACGTTCCTGTTTCACCTCCCTCATTGTATCCCAAGTTGCATTGCCAGATTCCATAGTCTTCCTTAGCAGGATTTTCGATAATCAATCCGCATTCCTTGCTTCGTAATCCGTTTCCTAAATAGCTAAAACCGACAGTAAAATAAAGTATTTCTGGATTAAGAATTTTGTCAAAAATATGCAAAAATTTGTTGCAGATTTTGAGAAAGTGAGTATGTGACGTTATGTTATTGTTTATTGAAATCTGCACAGTGAAATGACTGAAAGATTCACCCGGGATTTTTTTTGTTGAATCAATATTGCTTAGCAGTCAAATAACAGTTGACTTCTCTTAAATGGGAGAGAGTGTTTGCCACAGAATAACAGGCTTTGTGAATATATATGCTTCAACCAGAGGTAAAAAGTGTGTCACTAATTGTTTCATGGCCACTAGAATAACAAAGTAATCATTTAATATAGTTGATATTGGCTAAAATAAAATAAAAGACTAAGCTTTAAAAATAAAACAGAAATTATTAAAGAAACTATTTGAAATACCATCATTGTCTTCTTATGATATTGCTCAATCAAATTTTAATTAAAAATACTGCTGATTAAAAGGTAGTAAAACTGGCAAAGATATGATTTTATGAGGTAATAAAAAAAGAATCTTGATTTGGAGATATTTTTGTTTTTTGGGATGTTATCAGGCAATTATTGAATTTGTTGCTATATAAGTATAATTTGAATTATCAAGTATATTTCATAATTATTAAAATATGATTTAACACTAGTATATAACGTATATTTTGATATTAACAAAAATGAAATGTTTTGTATTGTGTACTAGTAAAAAATGTTTCTTCTATATTTTAATAATATGAAGCATCACAATGTCTAGATTAAACTGAAAATAGTCGAATAGAATATTTTACTTTTTATTTATTGGATATTCTGCTGATAATTGAACACATTAGAGGAAGTCCATGGAAACTGTCTTTGAAATTTGAGACATTTTAGTAAATTATGATTACTAAACATATGGACTGAGGGTACTTGATAAAATTTCAATGTCAAGTTTGAATCTTTATTGGGAAAATTAAGCTTAAACAAATTTTAGGTTCCTGAAATATCATGTGGTCGTGAGATAAATTTAAAAAAATTTATATTAAAAACGGGTAAGTGATCATAACATAGAAATATAATAATTATTTTAATTGAAGATTCTCTTATTTTATGTGTTCGAGAGATTTGTGGTTATTTTACAATGCCTATTCAAATCCAAATTCATTACTTTAAACGCACAAAAGCAAAAATGATAGATTTTAATTGGAATTAAAAGCATATTAAATTTTGATCTTTGACAAGATATGTGTCTGTTATCTGCATTTGTAAAGGTTTTGTAGTAATATCATACCTGTATCGACTGTTTCCAATTCCTTCTGCCAAATTGAAACCCTTTCCGTCGTGTTTTCTTTCAAATCGACAAAAATTCAAAGTCTTCATAGAATTTTTCAAATTGCAGTACAATTGAGCAATGTTTTCCATGATATCCATTTCAACACCGACATCAAAATTTTCACCTTGAAGTAAAAAACAGTTACAGTATTGACTCTAACCATTTTCTTTTCAACCGTGTCTGCTCCCAATGTGGAGTATGTGGACTTCTAATGTAACCTTCCTTCTTTTAATGAGAGTATGGATAGAAGGATAAGGCTAGGACATTACTAGTAGCCAATTGTTATGCTCCATTTTAAGTATCGAATAGAAATAAAAATTGAAGATTTCGACTGAAGGATGCTTGATGGAATCTCAAAATCATTGGAATTTTGTACTTTTCCATGAGTTTTGTTGCTAAGGACCAGGTTTCGCTTTTCGGTATCTTCAGGCATTTCAAATGAACGATTGAACTAGAACTGACGCCAGTTCTAGTTCATTTGTGCATTTGAAATGTCTGAAGGTGTCGTAAGGCGAAACACGGGTTGTTGGCTGCAAAACTCACAGAAAAGGTCAAAAAATAGGAATCAAGATATATTAGGAAAAAAGAAATAAAGCTCAGTGTGCTTAAACTGAGCCTCGTCGTGGGTGTAGGGAGATACGGGCCAAACTACAAAAACAACGAACTGAGATAAATGGCAAAACAGTTTTCAATGTTATACTTTGTTCTTACGGATTTGCAGGATATTGGATTGCAATATCTGGCAAACCGCTCTTCGTACAAGTTTCATATTTTTATATCTTATTGAAGTGCATTTGAGCAGGACAGTGCCATATTTAACTCAAAACAGCCATTTTTGTACTTTCGCCCGTATGTCCCTACACCCACGATATGTAATCGGTATGTATAGTATAATACGCAGAATGGTTACTTATTATGTCAACAACACTTTCAGATGTAATTTCCTCCACTAGTCCGGGTAAGGCCAATGTCACTTTCCAATGTCCCTCGAGACTTCTTCTCACCTTTCCGACTGGCAGAGAACACTTTCCCTTTATGAATGATTTTTCGGAAGACGAGTCTTGCATGATGAAGCAATACAAACTTTTGTGAGGCGTAAACTCAATGGCTGTAATCGGAGTGGCATTATCAAGGTGTATCACATTATGATCACCATTTTTGACTGTGTTCTCTGTAAAACAAAAACTTGAATATTAACATGTTAATCATGCATTCATTAGCTTTTTCAGATCACAATTACACATCATAAATATCTAACATTACATGGTATACATCAGTGGTCTCCAAACTCAATGAGGATGCGAGCTACTTTCAGAAATTGAAATTGTTTGATGAGCTACTTATAAATGAGTGCTTTGGAAGTAAAGTAAGCTTTCTACCAAATAAGCATTTTAGAAAAAAATCACAAAAAATATCTTTATGCCGTTAAGTTTTATGCAGAATTTTGTTTTCCCCTAAGCAATGGTCAGGAAGAATGTGATGAACACATCACATCTTAATTTTTCGGTAAAATATGGTAATAGGTACACGGGACAGAATTCCAATCCTCTCCTGCTTAGCTCCGCCCCTAAACTCTCTAGGCTCCAGGGAACCACTTTTGCATTTCAGAAAGATAAATTGTCTATGGTGTTGCTTGAAGTCAAATTTCACTGTGAGTTTATAGATAGATAAATAAATAATTCCACGTAGGAACGTAGGAAGGTAATTGAAAGCAGATAACATTATTTTAATTAATGGAAAGCTTACGATTTTTTTTGAAATGTTTTGTCTTTAATTTTTCATTGTATTATAATAGAAGATCCTAAAGAATACTTTGCAATAAGTATGAAATCGAGCTGTTTTAATTTTTGGGAGCAAAAATGCAACCACAAGCTTTACCACAAGCAACACCATAGACAATTTATCTTTCTGAAATGCAAAAGTGGTTCCCTGGAGCCTAGAGAGTTTAGGGGCGGAGCTAAGCAGGAGAGGATTGGGATTCTGTCCCGTGTACCTATTACCATATTTTACCTATTTTTCTACTTACAGATGTAGAAATAGAGTCAAAAACTTAGTATGTTTTACAAAATCCATTTTGCTACGCTTTGTTTGATATTCAAAATGCTGCATTTGCTTTCATTTTTTCCAGACTGCTGTTTTTGCCACCAAACGATTGATAAAATTTGATCCTATGCAAATTTATAAATATGGTACAATATCCTACGCGATCTACAGAAAATGCCACCGCGGGCTACCGGTAGCTTGCGAGCAATCACTGGTATACATTAATTCAAAACTAATGGATAAAAGTATCATATTTACAAACTTTTTACAATCACAGTGAACAGTCCCTCTAAAGTCTCTCCATCTTTTACAGAACGTAGTCGCCACCTGCCTTCATCGCTTAATGCAACTTCCTTGATCCTAACACTGCACTCTGACTTCCATTTTGATATTCTGCTATAAGATTAATTTTTGCATCATTAAATAATTTGGATTAGCATAAAAATGTAAAAAAATTGGTTCCGAACAGTGGTCCGAACAGACCATCTCATGTTTTCAGAACACATTAATTTTGGGTTTCTCTATATAATTCAACAAAGAGACAATAGAGACAACAACATAAACAGAAGAATTATGTTAGGCAAGAAATGTAGCTTAGTTTCATAATGTTTTTGTGCACCGAGATGTTGAACCGATGAACTTGCAATACATATTGTGCAAAACACTGAGTCTAGTTGTACTACTATTCAAATAGTCATTTATTTCCTAATGTTTAATATATTTTTCAAAATTGTATAGTGCATTTTAGTTCAGATGAATAAATGTATTGAAAAAAAGTTACACGTCACTGTTTAAGTACTCTACTGGTGCCTAGTTTTTACCCTTTATTGTGAGAGCATTAATTGAAACGTTTCAATTCTGGTTGGCTAGATTTTATCAATTAAATGGACTGTAATCAGTTGAAAATGCTCGCAATGAGACAAACCAAGATCTTTATAATATAATATATATAGAAGTAGTGCAAAAAATGTGTTTTATTTATAGAAGTGACAGCTAACACCTTAAAAGTGTTTTATGGATTAGATTTGAGTATTGTTTGTAAAAAATCACTTTTTTGTTATTTATTATATTTAAATGTAACTGTTTCAAAACCTTTAGACTCTCAAGAGTATGGTGGATCAATACCATCTCAGACACAGAAACTTACCTCCAAGCATTAGTTGTAAGATTGACTGTTTCATATGCTGGTGTTAGAAGACTGCATGTTTCCTGTTTTCCGACCGACTCTTTCAAAGACACCATAATATTTTGTCCTTCGTAAGCTTCTATAAATGACGGGAATGCTAATCCATTTAGTGCTATATCCTGGTTCTGGAACTGTATGAAGTAGCATTGGACTAAAAAATCAAATCAAATAATATTATGCTTGTTAATATTAATTTAAACTCAAAAAAGTGCATTTTAGGCGAAAAATTACTTTCGAGTGCCTTCTTTTGGTATTCATTAACACTTTGTTTATGGGCACTTTTAATAACTTTAGTAATAAGAATGTCATCTCTTATTTGATGACCAGCACACACACAAATTTGCGCACTCCAAAATCGTTGTGTTAATACAATATTCACGGTAAATAATATGTGACTCCCCAACCAAGACCTCCACTTTTACGCAAGTTTTTTTTATGTTTAATATTGTCAGGATAGAGGTGCATTAGCGGTTGTGAATGTTTTTTTATTCACTTGCCTACTGAAATTTTTCAAATCTATTGTTCTATCTAAATACACTTGTTTGCAAAACTAGATTGTTTTTGAACAATATTGAAAAGAAGAGCTGTCAAAGTTTTTTTTACGACACAGTTTTATGGTTTCAACATTTATGGTTTTATTATTTACCCCTCAGGGTTGTATAATTGGTTAGAATGCAGTAAATCCTTTCATTTTAAGATCTACTTTAAAATGGTTTTTTTTTAGTAACAAATAATGAATATCATGATGTCCAATATCCAGATAGGAATAAAAAAATTGCAGAATGAAAAATCAATGCATTAAAAAGTGTTCATTCGGGGATTCAAACCCTCCACCTCGCAACCCTCAAAACTCAAATCCGGTCTTCGGAAAACCGTTTGATAAGAATCACCATGTTATAAAATTTAAAAACTAAGTATTACCAATTGGAAGCAGAAGGACAGTGACAAATGAACGCTTGTGAAAAATCATTATTATTTGTTTATTAAACTTCACAATTGCAAACTTATATTAACTTATTAAATCACATAAGTGAGTAATTTGAGAGACTAGACACACTTGCGCTTGTAAGAGTAAAGTGGTTCACAAATAAATGGATAATTCTGAGACTGATCTAATCAAATATATTGTGGATGACATCAGAGTCAAATTTACTTTATCTGATCATTTTGGTAAGATTAATCGAATAGGCCAGTCCAAGAATAGTTCATGTCACCTTTGTCTTGTAATGATCAGATTTTTTATCCTAATTCTTTACCAAGCAATCAACAATCACAAGGCATATCTTCTAATCTGATTTAAAAAAAGATCTGAGGATAAGTAGATTTATGTCAAAGATTGATATACATAATCATTTATGTATCAGTCAGACTCACAACTTTGAATACTAAAATTCCTTAAATAATTCCATGTGTGTATAGGTACATTCTACATTTGCATACAAAGTAATGATTCTGTTTCGCAAGATCAATTCATATATTACTCTGAATGTCGATTGTGCCCCCAGGTAAGAAAATATATACATTTATAGAATTTAAATTGAGTTCTGATCAGAGCCTACAACTATGTAGAAAAATTGTAAGAAAATAGTATTATTTCATTGTGTTTTTACAGCATAATAATTCAAAGAAAAAAGATCTTTTCAATCAAACATCATTTGAGTCCCTTCTTGAAGAAATTTGAAACTCTGGCACATATTAAAATTGCCAAGCCTAATGACTGATCAAGACCGAAACAGTCTTCACTCCAAGATATGTAATCATTATCCACCAACATTTGTTATAATTAAGGATTTCGACTGAACCGAATAAATCTGTATTTGAAATGCCTGATGATGCCGAAAGGTGAAACTCGGGTTGTTTAGACAAGCCTCATGGAAATGTACAAAATTCAATATCTATTTTATATAATATTATTTAGGTGTTACAATCAATTTAAAGTTTATTCAAGCAAAGGTTTTCACTTGCCAGACTTTTTATAAATATAATGTTTTTATATCAAGAATTGACAGCTGCTTAAAAGGTTTTTTGTAATTACTTACTAATTATTTATATGATCTGGCATATAAAATATATTTACATTTTGATGCTACACATAATATAAGGAATAAGTATATTTTTGTAAAAAAAAATGGCGGCCCTGTAGATGTGTGTGAGACACTTAACCCTTTAAACGCCAAGCCAATTCCATGGATTTTTGCTGTACTCCACCATTTTCAATCATCGATTTTTCCATGAAAATGCCACGTAACATACCCGGAAAATAATTTTATTCTCAAGTTATTATTGATTTTCATAGAAAAGTGAAAAAAATATATCAAAAGTACAAGATTTAAAAAACGTCTCTAGGGCTGCCAAAAACAATAAATATTATAAATAAAAATATGAAATATATGTATATTTTTTCTATAGTAAAACAAATTATAGAGGTAGCATCAATTGCATTTAGGGCTACCACAAAAAAATAATGTAATTTATGAATAAATTAGAATTATTTTGTTATGACTGGAAAGATATTTTTTTAAAAATAAACTATATTTTATAAATAGCACAAAATGCTATGTGTTGTCTACTCGCACTTACAGTTATTTAACTATTCTCTTTTCACTCTGATGCGCTGTATCAATCGAGCGATCATTGCAATAATAAGGTGCCAGCCCTAGTGACGCCTGTTAGCCAAAATAATCAAATAAAAAGAAAACGGTTCAACATATGGGTATTCTAACAATCACATTACCTCCAAAAGGTGTCTCTGCATAATATTGCATTAAAAAATATTTAATTTATTCATTAATAAGCTCGTAATCGCGTTTGCGTGCCTGCACGCCGTGGCGTCTGAACGGTTAAGGAAGATTCTTCTATTCATACGCTGTGTTGACAGGTTTGAATTCCAGCGTGTTAAAATATATTCTTGCCTGAAATATCTACGTCCCTTTAAAAAGTTCAACCTATCCAATCCTTAAAAGAAGTGAAAGTGTTTAGTAACTTATAGGGTGTTAGAGTTGCACTGTTATTAAGTTTCTATCTTTAAAAATTGTTTCTAGATTATTTTAAACATAAGGGTCACTTTGCATTATTACTACTGTATTTGATTGATAGACTGATGCTTATCCCTTTTATCATACTGATGAAACTGTCATCAAAATGAATCTTAATTAAAAACGTGTTTTAATTTTTACTCATTATAATTTTCTTATTTTACAACTGATAAGAATCCATCTCTAATTATTGATCTTCAAAAGTAGTGATTATCAGATCTGATTGTGTGATATAACTGAGCAAGAGGGTTACGATGGCAATCATCTGTATGTTCTAGGTTCTAGGTCCAATTTGCATCCAGCTTTCAATAATGTATTTGTACTCAGGTTACCCTCAATTGAAGTGATTCATTAAAATTGAACCACACATTTTATTAGCAAACTAAGACATATCTTCAGTCTGTTTCAACTTGGTAAAAACTGCATCAGTTGGAAAATGACAAAGATAGTGCTGTGTGTTGTCTCATATTGTTCTTTCTTTTTTTAAGTCAATCTTCTAAAGTTAGGCAGTTCTTATAACATAAAGTGACCAGAATCAACAGAATCAAATAAATATAATATATGGCTTTCAACAAACAATTAGTATCAAATTGTAATTTTTCATCAAGGAAAGATGTAGTCTTGGCATAAACTTGATAAACAAGAGATTCTAGAAATTAATTGACATAAATTCTTACTTAAATTTAATTTATTAAATGAGAAAGTCGTTTTTGCATCACCACCTTTTTTATATCCGTTTAATTAACCTAATTCTAGCGTATTTTATTTCTTTCTTGTATACTTTTATTTGTAAGAATTGATATGGCCTTTAATCTTTTCGCAGGAAAGAAAAAGAAGAAAAATTTCGTTTGACGAAACTCGTTCCTGAACTTTCCACGTCTAATTATGGTTTAATTAAGATTTATTTATTAAATGGACTTATTTTTGGCTTTTATTTTGTTAATGATAATTCATACTTAATTGATTTTTAATGTTATAGCTTGCAGCATTGCTAAAAGGTCTTCAACATTTGAATTATAGTCTATTTTTCTTGTATTTTGCTTAAATTTATTTGCTTAGTTGTAATACCAACTGTTTGTCATACCTTGTAATTCTTACCTAACTTTTGTATAAATATCTCTGTTTCATTGTATTTCTTATCAGTTGACAATGCTCACCATGAGCGAAACCGATCCTGATCCAATAAAATTTATGTGGAATAAGTACTAAAAATGTTTTATTATTTTTATTTCTTTACTATCAAATCAAACAAAACATCATTGGATGAAGATGAAATAAAAGCCTTGTGATTTTTACAAATGTCAGAGTTCAAAGGATTAAGAAGTAGTTTGTGATGATGTCTCCTGAAACCAGTATCCGTATGTTTGTGAAAACATTATATGATAACCCTTTTAGTTTTACAAACCAATCTATTTATATTCTGTGTCTAAGTAACAAGTGAATGGTGTTTCTCTTTTTATCCATTATCCTTTATTATAATTGTGAAGTCTTCGTAAATAGTCAAAAGAGTACACAATAAATTGACATCTCTAACTGGAAAAATAAATTAATACCTGAAGCCCTAGAACCTTAATGTTAGTAATTATTGAATGAGAGCTTGAGTAATTGTGGTAGTGTATCAACCAGTCTATTCTTAACTGTGAGCAATGGCTGTTATCTAGTTCATTATCGTTTTTTATCCATTTTTAGCGCCTGTCTTATCACACTATTTCTTATAAATAATATATTGCTGTTGGGATGTCGGGATACAAGTCACATAAGAAGACACATAATAAAAGTAAGAGTTTTATTGACTTAAATCTATTTGTATAATACGAATGATTAGTAAATTTGATTGCTTTGTAAAACGCTAGTTGCTATTCGACGGTAAGATTATTTTATTCAAAAGTTGAATTTTCAGAGGTAGGTGTGCTGACAGTTCGTTGGGTTCTATCAGAACGGAATGCGGCACCTGAAAAAAATAGATTTAGAATCAACTTAATGCATATTAAAATTCTGTTAGCAGTCAAAAATGTGTAACGTTCCCACTGAGAGTGTCATGCAAATTTTTCAGAGAAGGTGAAACTTATAAACAATTATTTAGCAAACTAAATGAAACAATTTTATGTCTAATATAAAATTAAAAATAACTTTGATTATTCCACGTATTTATTCAATTCCACGTATTTATTTTAAATTTTATATTAAAATGAACTTCCACAAAGTTACCGCCGAAACCATCGAAAATTTCATGTCTATTTATTCTTTTCTTGCTGTGGGTATATAAGCATGCAAATTATTAATACAACTGAAATTTTACCACCAGGAAAGGATTACTGCGGTTTATAATTTGTGTATTTGAGCAGAATATTTCATTAAAAAACTGGAGTAATTTATGAACAAAATGATACAGACATTGTAAATGAACAAACCAATGGGTGAATTAAAATATTGAATACGCTGAGAAAAATAACAATGTATTTTAATTCTACAGAAATTATTTTATATATTTGTTGATAGCTATTTTGGCTCACGCCCCCGTCAGAACTATGTCTTAAACGTGCATTAAATCATGTTTGTATACAGTTGTAGACATTACACAGTTAAGTTATTGTCACATTTAATAACTTATTATTACCATATAAAACTAAGACGGTGGAACAGAGAAGAAGATGTATTCTGTACCCTGTCTTCAACTGTATATAAACATGATTTAATGCACGTTTCAAACATAGTTCTGACAAGGGGGTAAGCCAAAACAGGTATAAACAAATATATAAAATAATTTCTGTAGAATTAAAATACATTGTCATTTTTCTCAGAGTATTATAATGGAGTAAATGCCAACTCAATCGATAACATATTGAATTGCAGACTTGTAGCTTGGTGTTACTCGGAAGACAAAGCAATTGATATAATATAATACTTGATCATTATTAATAATATAAAATTAAAACAGAACAATGATTTATGTAATTAACAAAATGCATCTATGGACCTAAATAAAACTATAAAAAGCACCTTTAAATCGGGAATGTTTCCTTCCCGTGAAGTAAATTCCGTCAATATATGATCAGTATTGAGCTGGTAAAACATTCGGGTATCATTTATTCTCGCCATCACATCGTCTACTCTCAAGAAGTACCGCAGCAAGATAAACCAACTGGATGGCATTACACGCTAAAAAAAAAAAACGGTTGTTACTCCATTGCACGCCATTCACAGCCGATGGAATTCCTTAGTTTACACTGAAACACGATAGATGGGTAGTATTATGTTTTTGTATTACAATAGATTGTAAATTGAACACAATCAGTTAGTGATTTTTAGTTTAGGTTTAGTTATTCGTAACCTCTGCCTGTTTCATCATTTTACGCTAACGTCATATTTATGAAGAAAACAAAAAAGTACATATTGTGTTATGTTAAAAATGTATTTTTTTATATAAAAACATATAAATAATCAATAGTTTTAACAAATATTATGTCGCCATTGTTATTTTCTGTTTGTACTACAGTCGTAATATGTCTTTATTTGTAATACCCCCTACCCGGACTAGTGGAGGAAATTACATCTGAAAGTGTTGTTGACATAATAAGTAACCATTCTGCGTATTATACTATCCATACCGATTACATATCGTGGGTGTAGGGACATACAGGCGAAACTACAAAAATAGCTGTTTCGAGTTAAATATGGCATTGTCATGTTCAAATATAGTTCTATAAGATATCAAAATATGAAACTTTTTCGAGCGGTTTACCAGATATTGCTCGGCTTTCCTGCAAATCCGTAAGTACAAAGTTTTGCCATTTATCTCAGTTCGTTGTTTTTGTAGTTTCGCCTGTATGTCTCTACACCCACGATATAATGGGCATAATGTCAAAATATTGTCAAAGTATGTCATATTCATTCAGCATTCATTCCATAATGTCATTACATTTCAGAAAAATAAGAAAAACCTCTTACGATTTTGACAGAGCATGATGCGATCCCGTGATCGTGCAGTTCATCTTCAAACAGAGACAGATCATGATAAAATAGAATTTTTTTTCTCTTTTTAAGCAATTCAAGGTCTATTTTTTCTTCAGTTGGTGTGAGTTCCAATCCCCCAGAAACGGTTCCTTTGTAATCTGTCGTGAAAGTCCAGTCAAACGGTTTTAATTTTTGTTCAAGGACAGGTCTGAAAATAACAAAGATGATCATAAACTAATTGCATGTATGTCAAGTGCTGGGAAATTAAAAGACCATCATCAAAAATAGACTGATTCCATTCCTTCAATGAGATTTATATAGGTTATTTAATACTAATTCAGGAAATGGTAATCTTTCAGATGAGGGGTTTAATCAAAATTGTGCATTTGACACATAATTCCAGATGACTGCCGACAGTGTTTCCTATTAATTTATTGCTGATGTGTCAAATAATTTAATTGTATATTTAATTAATTAGCTATTTTTAATTTTATTTTTGGTCAGGTTTGGTTTGTTAAGATAAGGTTAGGTTAGGTTTGTTAAGTTTTTTTAGGTTAGGTTTGGTTTGTTTAGCTTAGGTTTTTTTTTAAAACAGAAATATTACTTGTTCCAACAGGTAGAAATATATATCATTAATTAATTAACAAGGGAACACAATCGGCAGCCATCTTGAATTATGTGTGAAATACAAAAAAAAATGATTAAACCCCTCATCTGAAAGATTACCCAGAAAATCTGCGTAGCCTTATAAACGATTACCACAATCATCACATTCAGACAAGAGAGACAAATGGTAAATATGAAATCAAAAATAAATGTATCTAACCTTGTCTCTTGCCATTCTTCAGCGCATGCCACTTGTACCGGAAGTTTCCCAACATCTACACATTTCAATGCGTTGAGACAGTCAAAATCTATTCGACCACCCCCCGAATGCAACAGTGTCAAGACATTGTTGGGGAAAACCATATCTGGTAAATGTGGGAACATCAATGACTTGTTGTATCTGGAAAAGCAAAACATGCCAGACTGTCATAACACAAGTGGCTTTGTGGTGGTAATGTCCATGACACTGAATTAGTTGTTGCCAGCCAGATATTATTTTTACAATATTTTAGTTATACTTTGTTTCATCGCATGAGATTGAGCAAATCTTCTATAAATATAGTAGAGGACGAATTGTCAATACAAGAATTTAGGTATCAACATTTAAATTGCATAGTGTCAGTCAAGGCAAATATTTTCCTTATGAAATGTAGCATAGATTGATATGCCACCAAGGCTAAAAAATAGTAGTGATTGTCATATTCTTGTACTATTTTTTAAAAAAAAATATTCTTGAAAAACAAAATGTAAAATTTGTTCATGTCAAGTTTCATTTTTTCAGTTTACTTTTAATACTTAGATCAAATGCGAAAGTTCAAATTGTGAAAATTCATTAATGCGATATTCAATCAGGTGATAATAGGTGGAGGTATGTTTGATTGATCACAAAGATTTGGCTTTTATGCAATACATTATCAAGTACTAGTAATAGTACATCATAGAGAGCATAGCAGTTTTAGTTGACGATAATTTTACATTCCTTAAAAATAGCTTATACCTCATAAGCAAAGATAAATTTTATATGATAACGAATCAATGTTTTCATTCAGTATTTAATTTGCAGACGGAAGCCCCGAAATCGAACAATTATTGTTTACTTACTGGCAGAATTGACAGGCTTCTTTTTCATTTTCTGCACATTTTTCGAGTGTATTACAAATGCTGGCGAGAATGTGTGAATGGCGATATGATATATTCCATTTTCCAAATTCTATTCTTTCTGTTGTGACAGGCAGGCGGCTTATTTCACTGCTGAACATCTTCTCGTTTGAGATTGGTAAATGTTCAGGCACTATACAATAATTAAGTCAACAGTGAAGTGTTAATCTAATATATTTTTCTAAAAAGAATGAGAATACACAACAACAAAATTAATACTAAGTTTGTTAGTAATATCTTCTGAATTGTTTATAAAAGTCAAAACTAAAACTAGTTATTTTCAATTTTGACAGTACTCCATCAGGGTTGCAAGCGCATAAGTTTAGATTTGTTTATAATAAATTATTGTCTATGGAATATTTAAAAAAAACAGTGCTCCACAAGCGTTGTCCTTAAAGCTATGGCTAAAGTTACAAATTTGCAGCAAATATTAGTTTTAATGGACCCTAATAATCTTGTTCATTTTATGTGTAGCAAATTTCATACTATCTACGCTAAGGTATAAAGCACTATGGTATTTTACAATTTTAGGTTTTTGGATTTTTCTATGATTTTTTTATTCAATAATGATTTTTTAAAGAATGCACAAAAAAGTCCCAGCTACATCATATGTCCCCTAGAAATAGTTCTGAGTCAGCCAAAGAATAATCATAATAGTCCCAAAAATAAAATCTTTTAATTGGAGATGGAGAATCTTGATTTATGATATTTTTTCATAGCATGGCTGATTGTCAATTATAACTTGATTAATTTAAATTTGTCCACAAGTGTAGCTATTCATGTGAAATTTAGCTTTATACCATTCGTTACTCATTGATATTCTAGCTGTTGCAGCAATTGATAGAATTGCAATTGTATGGAGCATCTAAGAATAAAATTACTCGTAAAAAATCTTCAGTTGAACAGTTACTCTGTAGGAATTCCTTTTCAATAAATGTATGTAGTAGGTACTCAATTTAAAAAAATAGTTATTCTACTTCTTGTAAATGTGTGTTTCACTTCTTTGAGAAGCATTTTAATAAATACCTATACATACTTTGTTGCACAACAAGTGGAACATAAAAATTATAAATCATAATTAAAATAATAAAACATTTTTAGTACTTATTCCACATAAAATTTATTGGATCAGGACTGGTTTCGCTCATGGCGAGCATTGTTATTGACAGTGAACACCATGAAAGTGATCATAATTTTATAATTATGCAGATAGATTTTTGGTTATTATGGGTTTGGTTACTCATTGTTTTCCATTTCAGTGATTTTGACTGCTACACGTTGGTGAAAGCTGCTATGTCTATATCTGTATAAAAAATAAATCAACAAAAATTCAAACCTGTGATCGTAAAATTATTACACACGACAAAAGATATGAAACTCTTTTTTGTACATCAGGGCTCGGAGGGATGGCACAAAATTTTATTACACGGTAAATAAGAAAACAATATTGTTATAGCATTTTGTATTTATTTAGAATAGACATACATTTTTGAATTGTTTCGGAAATACAATAAATATTTGCAATATCTTCAAGTACAATCCAACAATCTTTCAATGAAAATGCAATGTTAGAAAATGATAAAAACAAAACTAGCGATGACTGAATGAAGAGTCGGAATGAACATGTGGCGATATTACTTATTATTTACGAACACTCAGAGATTTTTAAAAAGTATTATAGCTTTAAAATTAAATTTACTGGCAGTGATACAACTTACTGTGTCAGTTTAATTAAAATTTTGTCACAGTAAAAAGGTGTGCTCTATTTGGTTCTTTTAATAATGCATATAAATATTGCTTATTCAAAATTTTATTTCATCTTTTTAATATGACCAATTTAGATTATGCAATACTTGAATTAGCAATGATTTAATTTAGAGAATTATATTACATATTCGATAAGATATAATACGGCCCTCGTTACGGTGAAACCGTGGGGCGTTAGTTTTTCTGCATCTTGGATGTTATTCTTTGACGGACTGACAAAATTTACTTCATCTTATATAAAACAGTGAAAAGAGACTGATTTAATCGAAGCGCTTTATATTATAGGGATTACTTCTCTACTAATAGGTTTATATTTGAATTCTATTCTCTATATTAATTTTATTATGAAATTGTGTATGGATTATTATATATATCTTAAAATGCACCATAAAAGCATACAAAGGAGAGAAAATGAAATCTTCATATATTATTTATCTGACGGTTAAAATTAAAAGGTTAAAAATCAAAGGACAACATATTTACACGACTTCTATATTTTAAACTTTTTTTTATATCTTGAAATTTTCATTTCATATCCTATTTCGATAAACATCTTATTTTTTAAATTTAAAATATAAAACACTCAAACGGTCTGAATAAAATTACACAATATTTTTATATTTAGTTATTACACGATCATATTAGTGTGTCATATAATATTGATGAAAGATATGATCATGTTTCGTTTGTCAAAGATCACATCAAAGATTTCTTCATATCTATCGTAAATAATACTACATAATTTTTGACAATCTTTTTTGTCTAACATTTCAAATCATTCTGTTTGGTTAATGTCTTGCTTAAATAACCATTTTTTTAATAACAGCGTCCAATGAAAATCTTTCTTTGGCCTTTTTGAATGATCTGTGTCAAATATTGGATCCTATTTTATTACTATGGCTAAACTGTGATCGGTCACAGTTAGCTCACAGGTAGCACTGTCATACGTATTTTTGTCATGTACATATGTCATACAAATATGACCATGTAATATGCCGATTATAGACATTCTATAGTATAAATGAATTTATAATTATTTCTTTTACTCAACTTACTTTAAAAAGTACATTTATTTTCTATTTGGTATCGAGCTAATTAAATGGAACATCGTATGTTTCGTCAATTATTGTTATTGATCGAAAGCATAGATGTTTTACTTTTAATTTAATCTCTAAGATAGATAGATATATACTCACTATTTAAACGACGGTATATATTATTATTCTTCAAAAGCGTTAATAAAAATTTTAATTATCGTTTTGTACCTTAAGGAAAGAAATCTGCATATTTTAATTGGTTCATCGAAGAACTGGTATTAGTCTCAAAAATGGTTTAGTCTTCTGTTAGTAATATTAAGTACCTCAAACTTACGAAAGAAATTATTGCATAACGAACTCAACGCATAAGGATACAAAACTATGGCACCTCGAGAAAATGAGAAAATGAAATTACACAAATGTCAAAATCAATTCAATCGCTCGAACATTGTATCAATATAATTTTATGTATATACAAAACATTATTCTAAAAACCTCCGTAAACTTCCAAGCTCTGCCCGCATAACAACCGCAACTGAACCACTGACTGTAATTAAATATGTTTTGTTGGTTTTTAAGAACCAAACAGTAAATTGCTTATGAATCTTAATATGTCACTGTGGTATTTTTGAGTAGAGCTCGGGAGGTTAAAGAGGATGCATATTATCAATTGAGAATATGATACAAATAAATATAAAAGTCAATAATATTTGTATTCACGAAAAAATCTATCAATTAACCGGGTAACAAAAAGGTGAAGTGAAATGTTGTCTTAAAACTGATTATTTTATTTATTATAATCGTATAAGTAATGCAGAGTTTTAACGTGATTCGTTCATATAAAAATTGCATAGAGATTACTCATATAAAAATTATAAAAGTACAATATTTTAAGTCTTGTATAGTTGCTAGTTTTTTTTAATGAAAGCCAATTTGTATGCAGTTAGAAGTTAAATGGAGATGTTAAGATGAATAAGTCTCTGGAGAGTGACCCAAGCTACTTTCTACTTGTTCCAATCCTTAAGAGTTATGATCTTTTTGTTTCAAATATAAAAGTACATAAATAAGAAACAAAAATACTTTCAGCCGGCTTCGGGTGGTTCGAGTGTAGAAAATTTACAGTATAAATGTGTACAAAATTGATTTTTTTCATATACCTAGTCACGCATAGGTGAAATATTGTAAGGATATTGAATATTACATCTAGCAATGTCACACGGAGTCGCTTAATTACTTTTTTGGCAACACTCATCTAAACTATGCACGAACAAGTTTAATTGTGAATTTAAATACAGTATGTTATGCCTTTGACACCTAAAATGGACATTTTGATAAATACATAGAGTTCTACGCATCACATATTTAGTTCTCACACACGTGAAATGCTCGTAAATCTATTGTTCGATAATATGTAGTTTATTACTTTTATAGGAATATAATAAATATGTATGTAAACTTTTTCTACATATGCTTAAATGTACATAAATTGTCAATACTTTAAGAAAATCTGATTATATATACTATATAAATATTTGTTTTATGTGAAATATTAAACTTTGAAATGTTAACGCAATAAATCAAACCAATTAAAATACCCTGATATTACTATGGGTGCGTGATTTTCAATATCTGTTATTTTAGGTAAATGAAAAACATGTTGAACGAGAACACGTTTTGGAACTATATAGAATTTCAGATCGGCATGGAAACTGTCTAAAACAATTATAATTTGTGCTTTTTTATTATAACTATCACCGTAGTAATTTCTAACGTCTACACTTCTCCGGTACAGTAGAAAAAGCTGGCACGAGCTTCACAAATAGTCACCAGGCGGACACCCGAAACAGTTACGGTACTACATCAAAATTGAGCAGGAAATTAGACAAAATATTGAGATGGTATAGTTTACTTTATTGTTTTGGCAAATTTAACATTACAGCGACATCGAGTTCCGCTTTCGGACACTATCAAATTAGAATTTCACATTGTAATAAAACAAAGCCCTGCAGCTATTTGGCGGACAATCTCTGACGGTTTCCCAATAGAGAAGATTGCAAATGAAAATTACATTCGATCAGTAAACAGTTGGCACTTTCCTGAACTCTGCGAGTGTCGTATCGTTGTGTGTTTCCGACACGTCTGATTGAAATGTGATCGTCGATTGTTTCTTGCTATCATTTTTACGAGTTCAAAGAGAGACTTTGATGTGAATACTGATGTTTTACGGTGAGTACCATTTACTCCGGAATGATTCATTCCAGGCGAGCTTTGTAGCTGGTTTTCCATATTTCTGCGAGAGTTACGGCTGAGTGGAATCGGTGGAAAATGCAGAGTGGTAGAGTGACGCGTTGAACGATAGCCCATGCCAAGAAACCGTAGAAATCAAGTTGAACCTGTAGGGGAAAAAATATATTAAAAATCTTTACTTGTTTCCAATAAAAGTGAATAAACCATAACTTAATAATATTATTATATAGTTTTATGAATCGCTTTTACTAAAGTAAACCAATCATGCATATCATACAAATGTTAAGTATATTTTTAAGAGATATTGAAAGATTGTTTAATATTATTAAATGGAAGGAAAATCCATATTTAATCATCCAAATTTTTCTGATGATTGACTGATTCAATCTCAATGATTTTTTTTGAGGTCACTTTTCATTCAAATGGAATGATGAAGTGACAAACTTCAATACTTTTAAATTGGAAACTTTCGTTAAATACACGGCGAGAATAAATAATTTATTACCGGGTTAGCGACAACTTTTTGTGTCTCAAACGTGTAGATGAGCCACATGGTGACATTGCAGATCAGAAGGAAGGTGACGACTTGGCGGGCGGGCTTGCTGCGATCCTGTTCAGGGAGATGGACACGGCGACGGGATACGTCAGCGATGAAGAGCAATTGCAGAACAACCTGTCAAAAAGTTAATAAAATGACTCCCATTCATATAATCTCACATTTATGGATTTAAATAGTGTCACACAACTTCAGAGAAGTTGGATTTATTAAATTATTGAAGTGTGGCAATTTATCAAGATACCTCATGCACTGATTAATGAATATTGTCCGTTAAAGATAGTGCTTCTATGGACTACTACTGGCTCTATTCATGGTTGTCTCTCTGTTTAATATTTTGAATATAAATTGATGTTCTTCCAAGGAGTAGAACCAGTCTGCCAATGGGGATGCCACTGGGAAGAGGTTTAGTAATTTTTAATGAAATTGCTTCGGATGTCGACATATTTCACATGGACGTGAGTGAGTTCAGACAAGTACTATTTTTTCTGTATTATAGTTGATTTTGTCGGAACTCACTCTTTGTCTATTCCCATTGAATTTTTTTTTTTTTTTCACTCTTACATCTGTAAATTTAGTTTTTTTTTCAATGTTTTCATCTTTTTTTCACATTGCAAAAGCAATAGACTTTGCAATATAATTTGTAATTTTTGCAATGTTTTGATATAAATGAATAAATGTTGTTGGTCCCATATTTTTTTTGTTAAGATTATCATTAATTGGTCATAATAAATGAATTTGCAGCGGTTATTACCTGCACGACGCTGAGGATGCCGGTGATCATGACGAGCAAATTGGGTTCATTAGTGAAGGCGCCGAGACTTCCTGCGATGACGCTGAATACGGCGTACACAAACAGACCGAAGGCGGAAACTCTCAGCAGGATGTCGTTCAGGTCGGATTGCTCCTCCGATCGGAATTTCAGTTGTTGGACCCTGCAAGGGTGGACATGGGAAGGAGATCTAAAGGTCCAGGACATTACGGACGCTCTGCTCCGCAGTCAGGATTATATTTACCATTCAACATTTGATATTTTAAAGAGATGTTTAAAGTTGAGTTGATGGTAATGAAACGGTATCACGTGTCCATTATTGATGATTGAATAATGTTGAAAAACGTATTAAGTAGAAAGAAATAATAAAGGAAGGATTTTATGAGGAACGGATGAGAGTGAATGAAAAAATAAAACAAATGATAAAAAAAGCAACAAAAAAAACCACTATTTGGAACTGAACATTCTAAATGGTATGACTTCGGTATTTTTCAGTCTCAGAGGGATGTATTCAATCAAATTAGTCAAAAATGTATTCTAACATATAAGGTAAATGTACCAGTAGCTGACCGTTTAAGAGAAAATTTCAACAAAAATAACGATTAAGGTTTAGTATTGTACCGAATGATGGCAATGCAAGTGTACTCATATTGGATCATATGTCTTATATTATGTAACAAAAATAACGAAAGGGCCTGTTTTAAAAAAGTTGTGTTCAATTATTAAAAGCCATGTTCCAGTTTCAGTAGTTCACCATCACACATATTGAAAAATCCAGTATTTGACCATGTCTAATCAGGGGGCTTTATAGTGAACTTTCTGTCAGAGTTGCCTCAGGGCTTTCTGTCACACCACTCTTGGTTTAATCAAGTAGGAATGGGTGGTTCAGGAACAAGATACACACCGTTTCTAGATTGATCACTTAAGAAATTTGAAATAATTCACTTTGTTTTCAAATGGCCACCTTGGCACTCCATTTGCTATATGGTGATGTGTTAGTGGCTCATTCTGACCACAGATGCCTAAGCTTGTCTGAACTTTACAATTTAGAGTAATCCCGCATCTGCATTTCTTATTTTGGGCCATTTTATTCTCAAAAGGTGAACTACTGGTACATGGTCAACTACTAGTACATTTACCTTAATTAAGATACAATAAAACACCGATTATCTGGACTGATTGGGACCACATCCATATTGATGTTGCATTAACATCCACATAGAAACTGATCCAGATTAAGATTTTTTTTGTGTCAATGGTTTAATTGGGGCACAATTCTTAGCTTTAAAGAAGCAGACATTACGATTGGTGTCATTTGTGCATATTGCGTTGCGTCACATAATGTAGTAGGTAACGAGCTAGTGGTGTTTTCAGCATTGAGCGTGTTTACATCCCATATTGGTGAAGTTTCACCTCTAGTCTTTTTGGTGACCATGCACTCCAACTCACAATTCTTCATCCACTGAATGCGGCTTAATTTATCTTTCAATGATAATTTTCTTTTATTTATGCGATCAATATAAAAGTTTTGTGAGTGACCATATACTCATGAACTTGCAAAATGAAGAATAGCGTGTTTACTGTATCATGAAAGACACGGAACGTTAATACTATTACTTAAAAATTGGGATAGTCGGGGTTCTACTGTATTGTATGGTATCTTTTAAGTCAGTCAGTTTGTAATAATGATTTGAAATCGAAACGCTAGCAGTGAACCTTGCAGCGGATTTTAGAAAATGGTGAATGGTAATTATAGTCTTCAAATTAGTTTAATATTATGTTAAATTATAAAATTATCAATTACCTTTGACAAGTAAACATAGTTATTTCATAAATGTCTAAATATTTTGATATATTTCAGCGTTCTAATTCTAGAATGTAAATGATACTTCAGATTCAGTACCAATTAGGTTTTTTTTAACAAATTAAAGATAGAAATGCTTGAATTTTATCGTAAATTTGTTTTTCATAAAATTTACAGTGTTGCCAGAATGCATCAACAATATTTCATTGTCCTAAGTTGTCTGCCGCCTGTCCTGACATCATATTGCATGTGCGGGGAAAAGATTAAGGGAAATATTCATTATGTTGATCTATGAAGCTAGAACCATTTTTGTTTTGCTCTTGTGACACAGTACGACAATGTTTTATTTTTGTATGGTCCACGGTAGTCGTCGTTACCCACTGCATAAAAGGCAAACTTTTAGATTGGTGTATCGACACCCCTACTATTTTAATTAGCTTATATTGGCAGTCAAACCCAATAATGTTTGTACTATTTCATGTTCTGTTTAACTGAAATTAGACGACCGGCTTATCTTTCATTTTAAATAACCTAGTATACCTTATGAAACCGATGATGATTGCCAGGATGGACAGTCCCATGAGAACGCAGTGAGAGACGTCAGCCAAATAAATCGCCAGAAGTCCCAGTTCCGGGTGACGGATCAGCACGAAGAAGAGAATCAGGCAAATGAGAGATCCAACCAATAGGAGGAGACCGAAGAATAGTCCTTTGGAAGCTCCGACGCAATCGACTCGTCCCGTCTGTTGAGCGTGGGCCATCGCGACGGCACGACGTGAAAGCATTACCTCCAAGCGGTGTTCTAGATCTTCTTCCGTCATGTAGCTGAAATAGAATATTTAAGGATGTCAAGTCTACTCATCAGCTGTCTATCTGTTACCTTGTTCTCATCGCCACTAGAATAAATCAAATCATTTGTCAGTCTATTTGGAGAAAAAAGAATTTCACTTTTAAAAAGTGTAATAGTGTGATATCGATAAAAAAATCTCAGGCTCAGTTTCTGTTTAGCTAAAATATAAAATTCAGTATTTCCAGTTGATAAGCAGTCACGTTATTCAATAAAAAAAGCACTATGTAACTATTTTACAAAAAGCATTGTGCAGACCAAACCGTAGCTTGGCCACTGGTCTTGAATATCAGAAACATACATTAAAGAAAACCAAATTACCGGGAATGACGTCCAATATGCTTCCACATGATGTAGATGACAGCCGCTCCGATGAGAGAGTATTCAATGATGAAAGGGTAAAGGTAAGGAGCCGAGTCTTGAACGATCGTTCCCATGATGTTCACTCTTCCGCAGCTCTGAGGGATTCCGTACGAGTTGTTGCTGGCCATGAGAGCCGATGGGTACAGGCTGTCGATAGATTCGATTTCAGTTCCATTCTGAGGGGAACCTGCTAAAAAAAACGTGATTACGGTCAGCAAGTTATATTGAAATTAAAAAGTAAAGTGAAAAATTATAATTCTACTGATCTGACTAAATTATGCATGCAAAATTAGAGCTGAAAGCAAAGTAAAAAATATACTGTGGCAATACATAAAAAATTGTTTCCAAAATACTCATTATTATAATGTGTAAAAAGCAATTTTACAACATAAATTGAAAGAAAAAATCTTGCCCTTTTTGAATGTTTTCCATTTCAATTTCAATAATTGCAAAGCCGAGTATAGTTTGGGAGAAGCAGACTCTGACTAACGGAGTTCATCAAATAACAGGATAAGTTGGCAGTAACCATAAGTTCAAAAATAGGCTTTCCGCCTCGTCTCCTGTGCCAAGACTGTAACGTTCAGTGGCAGATCAAGCACTTGGCAGGACCCAATTGCAACAAAATATGGAGGCCCTGTTTTTTGGATAGCATAAAAGCGATGCGAAATTCCATGCTAAATCAAAATAAATATTGAAATCCAAATTGATAATATATGGGGCTACATATAATAATAGTTATTTATGAGGCCCCAAGTACGCGCCTCATGAGCTCATGGGGCAATTCAACCGTAATATAATTTGTTGTATGATTACCACATCACACTTAAATTTTGGATCTGGCAATGGGTTATCAGGGTCTTAGAGCAGGCTTGTGGCCTAAAAATGAATAAAATTGTCTGGGTTCCAGACTATATAGCTTGAAGCCAGATTTGCCTCAATGAAAAGTAATGACAGCAGGCAACGTGAAATCATTGCCGATAGCATTCCTTTGTGAAACCAATAAGCAGAACAGCCAAAGGATGTGCTACAATTTGGTCTTTTATTAGAGAATTTTTGTTTAAGTGGATGTCAAACTTGATTTTAATGAAATCCATTATTGAAGTCCATGAAATATAACAGACGGGTTTTTTTTCTGACCATATTCTGCATTTCTTAGAAATATCCAAAAAAAAATCTTCAGCCCTTTATGAACCTGAGCCATATTTATATGTGATGTTAACCCTCCCCATACTGTGCTAAAAACTTCCGCGAGCTCCGGTGATATGTATTTACTACACCATATGAAAAAGTTATTTAAAAACCGGAAAAATGTGAATATTTCTAGACATTGCTTTGATTGACTATGGTTGAAGTTGAAATATAACAATTTTTGTAATCTAAGTGTCTGAAAAGAAGAAAAAACATCGCAATTAGCTGCCGCTCCGACGTCTTCACCCGTCGGCGGTCGAATTCGTAATGACGAAATGAATGGCTAGTTCGAAGTCGATCACTTCTACGCATGCGCTTTCGCGCCGGAGCTGAACACGTGCATGAATACGCTCGCACTCGCGCTTACACGCGCGCATAAATTGGAATACGTTTGTGTGTATGGGTGATTCTTTGCCCGATTCTTCCACTAATTATTTATTTCCATCGCTGCAAATGAATAACCATACATAACTGTAATTGTATTTAATACGTAATAACATTACTGAGGAATACAAAAATTCTCAGATCAGTATCTATTATATTTAATAGAAATATTCTCATTATTAGAGTCGAGTTGTAGTAAATACATATCACCGTGCAGCGAAGGTTAAAAAAATCTTTCTTGAAAACTTAAAGATAAGAAAGAATACAAAGAAGAAAATAAAGCAAATACATTTTTTGAAATATAATACATAGTTATTAAAAGCCAACATCAAAATATACATACATATATACAGGAGCGTAAAAAATAAATTTGTGTTTATTATTATTTTTAATGATACAGGAATGATGAATGAGTTAAAATGATGTTTTATAGTCTACTCGATTGTCTAAAATAACAAGACATCTTTACCAGTTTTGGATTAAAAGAGCCGTTAGCTTCTTTTTGTAATCCGTCTATGTAGAAATTAGCACGTGAAATTATGTATGGGATGTTATCACAGTCGTTTAAAGATGTCTTGTTATGATGTTGTAGAGATGCATGCAAAAATGATGCACGGTTGCAGATAACACAGGACCAACCTGATAGAGGCGGTGGCCCGTTATTTGCTCCGTAGATATTATTGTTAATGGGATAGTTCCAAACGTTATTGTCATCCAAGGCGATAACGGTGGAGGGGTTAGTGGTCGTAGTGAAAGCTACCGGAGCAAAAGTCTTGTAGATCCAATCGGCGGCGGCTGTGACAGCCGTGGAAGTCTGACTCGCGAGGGTGGTCAGGGGAGAGAGAGTCGTGGTAGGGACGGTGGGAGGAGTGGTCCAAGGATCGTCGTTGGCCCAAGGATCGAGATCGGACATGGGCTTATACCACGGGGCGGAAGTGGTCGGGACAGTGCTTTTGATCTTTTTTAGTAATGTGGATGCGGGGGTTTTAACAAACGGAGGGTATAAGGTGCTGGTGGCTGCAAAGGGAGAAATAAGATGTTAGGTCCCTTCTTTGGGCAGAAGAGAAAAGTATGCCATTTGTTATTTATAGTAATCCACTCTAAGTTTGCAACATTGTGATCACGATCACGCAGACATTCCATTTCCATACACATTTATGTTAAAAGATGTGTTTCTGGTCCCACAGCTTAAGCTATCAGAGTGCAGGAAATATATTAGTATTTAGATGTATTCATTGGTTGAAGATCGCAGACAAAATGCTTTGAAGTTTACTGCGGAAATATTCAACCATCACAAGTAAAAAGATTAATTCATATCATTTCAACTATGGAAATATTTTTAACTATCCAAAAATCTTTCAACACTTTTTTTACTGTGGTTGAAATCATGGTGCATGTTTCACCGGTAATAATATTCTTTTTCGAATATGCTGTCTTTTTAATTATTATGGCTGCCATTGCGGTACTCAAATTTGGTTTTCATACATTTCTTTAAAATATAGGATAATGAATTTTAAGCCTACAACTATTAATAGTTTTTTAAAAGCCTGTGGTGGTCTTTAAAACTTTGTGTTTGATGTATGTATTGATCTATTGCAATTATTGTAGGATGGTACATGCTGCTTGTGGGCAACTGTTCTTTCAACACTGTCTGTAATGTGAAGTATTAGTCCACGATTATCATTTAAATGCTTACTCAGAAATTCATTGCAATTATATTTAAATTGGATTTGTGACAACTCACTTCACAACATATAAATTACCTTGAATAATCTAGAATTGTATGAAAACCAAGTTCGGTTCCCCAGTTTCCGTCTCAATAATGGTAAGTAAAATAGTAGAACACCCGGTTTGTGTTATAAGAAACAAACTGTTGGTGACATTTTATAACAAAAATTATACTTTTTGATATTGAATAGAAAAGTGATTAAGATGAATAATGTTTTGATATCAATGATTGAATAAATGAAGCTTGTTAAAATTGCGTATCAAGAGGGGAAAAAGCATAACTTACTGGGTGTATCGGTGGTAGTGCTCGGTGTAGTGGCAAAAGCGATGGCTTTGTATGCAAAGTTCTTGAGAGTCGATGACGTGACTCCGGAGGGGGTGGATGTTGGGATACCTCGTGTTCCGCCCACTTCTGTTCCCAAAACAGCTCCGGCGTTTCGGAGTGTGTGGAGACGGATGCTTTCTGTAATATTAAATTTATGTGTCAAAAACAGATAGTTTATTTCTTCAGCTTATTCTGATATATAGCAAGCAAAATACGCCATACATTGAATTGACAATCATTTGCTTCTCCTGAACTGAAAATCTTCTAAACTTTATCTTGCCTATTAGATTGGGAGCGAGTCTTTTTGAAATGAATATACTATCCCATAATTATTGATTAAATTGCAAGGAAAATTTGATGGTTGAAGATCAACAGTAAAGATTGATTGGTCGGTACAAGCGCTGTTTTTAAGAGTGTGCAAGATAAGAATAGCTCCACCTCATCATGCCCCGGCAGTCTTTGATTAATTGATTGTTTATACATAATAAATTGTTCACTTTTAAGGTGTTCACTGTCAATACTTGGTGGAAAGGCATTATAATAAAAATAATAACACATTTTTTAGTACTTTTTCCACATCTGATTTATTTCATCAGGACCGGTTTCGCTCATCAGTTGATAATGCTCGCCATGAGCGAAACCGGTCCTGATGAAATAAATCAGATGTGGAAAAAGTACTAAAAAATGTGTTATTATTTTTATTATAATAAATTGTAATCCTTGATAAATTAAATGGTGATAAAATAATCTACCCAGTATGATTCCATCTTCAGGGTGATCTCCACGTTTAGTGTGATAAGCGGTAATCTCCTTCAGCGACTCCAACACGAGGGTTCGGATCCAAACGCACAGGTTTGTGGCCACAACGTGCATCAGGCCGAAGCGAGCCACCACTTTGAACCGGTGGATGTTCAACTGTGGGATAAAGCAAAGATGTAATAAATATTTAAACTAATTTTAAAAAAGTTATACAGCGTACGATTATAATAAGTACTCTCTAAAAGGCAGCAGAACTGATTGTCAGCAATTGAGACTTTTCATTGAACTAGTATTGTCTCTCCAGCATCAAACTGTAAAGTGTTAAGCCTTTTCAAATCTCAACACTGAAAATAATTAGTCACAAAATATCGGAATATCTAATACCCTATTGTTTAAATTTTGGAAATTGGAAAAGTAATGTGAGAAATGTCTGAGGAAATATTTTATTCACAGAAATCATATTGTGTAAGTGGTTTACAACCCACCTGGCTAGCCCAACCAGCCATGAGAACAACATGTTAAATAAATATGTGATGTAATTTTTTTAGAGTCGTAATATTGTTTTTGGGTTATTTAATTTTCAAAAGTATTTTTCATTGAAGTCTTATTTACGAAATGCAACAAGAGATTATCAGTACCGTAAAACGGGGTGAATAGGGACAAACACAAGGATTGAACTTTAGCACAACTTTACCAAGTATCCAATGTATTTTTTATATATAATTCTACACAATGACTGATGAATACTATCTCTCGAATGACAAAACCAAACCAACTAAATGATTGGCCAAAATTGAAACAAACGTGCTTAAGTTTGATGCCTGTGCATCCTTACTTTTTGACCCCTTGTAAACTTCTCTTTTATTGCACGAAAATTAAAATCAATCATGTTATTTTTAGGTAATAAATACCGTAAAACGGAGTGAATAGAGAATCATATAGAATAGAGGTTCATATATACCAATCATAACAATCTGTATTTTTGTCTCTATTCACCTGCCAAGTCTCTATTTACCCTATCTCGTCTCTATTCTCCCCAATTCAATGTGAATAGAGACATTGAACAAAATTGACTGTGTCTTAATAACGATAGTGAATTTTTGAAAAATATTGACATGAATGTGCAGTAGGACCATAGAAACAAGTTTCAAATATTTGAATTATGTTGTGAAGGTATGAAGATACATAGTCGTGAAGGGTAAAAAGTGTCCCTATTCACCCCGTTTTACAGTACAATCAATTAAACTTCCACTTTATATTTGCACACAGGCACTGTGTCACTGAAACTTTCAGTAATACGTATCATAATTACCATTCATAACTAATATTTGACTAAAATTAATTATATAATGGTAAACAATTTCATCGGTAAAGTAAAACACCAAAAAATTTAAAAAACACAATGAGTCGATATGTGTGCTATAATAAATATGCAAAAACTGAATTCAAACAAAAAAATATAGCATCAAGATAATGAACTCAGTGATGTTCCCCGTGGTAAAAAAACAAATAATTAGTATCATTGATTTTGAGCTCTTGCTGGAAATTCAATATCATATTTGAATCATCTTCTGGACTCTGGATTACATGAACAAACTCAAAATGACAGCAGGCAAGTAATTTACTTTAACCACTTCCCCGGCAAATTATTTTAACAAAAATGTTCCAAACAAAATCTATTTTTATTTTCTTTTAATTTGAAGCGAATAAATATTATTTTTATTAAGAAAAAAAAATTTCGAAAATCGAACGACAATTTTAAAATGCTCATATGGGCGCACACGTATTTGCGTGAGCGCCGAAATTGGAACACTTTTTTTTACACGTATTCGAGTGAACGCCGGGGTAGCGGTTAAATCAACGAAAATGTTGCATCCTTATTCATTAATTCAACTAACATTTGATGAACAACTTTCTTATTAATTTTCCATGTTGGCACTTGAATACATAATATTATACACTGGATTTACACCATGCATAAAGGAACACCACTAAATGTATATTCATAAATGCAACTAAAAGAGATTTGGGTGCATTGCAAAACTTGATTTCAAATAATATTATAAATAGCTTAATTAAAAGTGTTATAACACAAAAATGTAATAAACTTCTCGTTTATTGGATGAATCATTATGCAAAGCATTCCAAAAATGGTTTTGGATGATTGAAAAACAAAAGAATGTAACATTTAACTACAAACATTAAAATAAGAATTGTGATCGGAAGCAAATAAAGAGAGATTCGATAAAAGTGAGCACCGGATGTGATTTTCATGAGAGAATGAAAAAGAGGACTAATTGAGTGAGTCCAAATATTTTTCATGGCCTACCTCAGTCTTCAGTAACGCTATTCTTGAAGTCTGCACGAAAAAAGAACTTTTCACTTTTTATATCAAATAACAGGGTCTCCAACATAATAAAATAAAACCAGCAGGAGAATGTTTAAGAACACAGGGAGACTGCATTGATATGACATGTTTTGGAATGTTAGCGGAGTTGATGAATCAGGAAAAACATTACTGGCAAAAAGTTTTTCCAAAAACATTATCTTCGCGCGAATCATGAAAAGTAAAATATCAGAAGTTGAATTCTGTCTCATAACTATACACGCGGTTTCCTATACCAGAAATGTACAAACATTTTAATGTTTGGTATAAATTAACTTAACATAATTATACTGTCTTGTTAGGCACAGTTAAAGTATCTGACGATTTGAAGTTGTTTAAATTTTTCATAAACACTGTACAATTTTATTTGTATTAAATGAAACAGCATGATCTCTCAAATATGGCTAAAAATGGATATTATTCTAAAGATGATTGAGAAAATAGCTAGAATCTAGATGCAATTATGGACTAATAACGAACTAATGAATATTATTAAAACTGCTAAAGCATAATAATTTACATCTTTAGTGCGTCAAAAATGTTTTGAAAATAAATAACATATATTTGATATTCTACTTGCTATGTGCTAGTTAGCGATTTTGAGAATCACCCTATTGTAAAAGTTTGCCACACTTAAATTATTTATTGAAAATAATTTTCAACTTAAATCCGTACACTTTTAAAACTTAGCCGAATCCATCAAAAATATTTTATAATATGTTTGTCACTCATGTCTAAAATAAAGATACAATAGCTGTATTAAACATCTCAGTATTGTGAGGATAAACTAATGTTGATCCATTTAATATAGAAAGAAAGTTTATTCAATGTTATGCAGGCGATATTAGTAAAGATAAAAAAATGCTTTAAATTATACACAAAATGTACACGTTTATAAGGTGAAAAAATGTTGTGTTACAGAAAAAGAATTCTGATATTTTCAACCATACCAAGCCATAAAACAATCCATATTTTTTTAATGAAAATAGTTTGAATGAAGAAAGAGTTTATTTGAAAAATCATACACAGATAACCATACTGAGAATAGATAATATTGAATAATTTAATATATGCAAAGAGCATCAGAGAGTGTTAAAAATTCTTACCCTGGAATTCATGAAGATGAAGTACATTTGCATGAAGGTGAATACCATCTGCAGGACAGGGTTGACTCCGCGTAGTATCTGATAGCACGGTGATGAGAATGGAACTTCGAAGAACGCACCAAACTCCAGCCCGTTGTAGATCATTGTACCCAATCCAAAAGCTAACGCGTTGTCAGAAAAACAATGATTGAATATTCAGCAGGAGAACTAAGTTAAAAGATACATTTTTTTCCATAGAATTGGTTTCATTGACCATACAATATCGTTATTATTCCCACATCTTCAAGTCAGGTATATTTAGATTCACACTCAAATGTTGTGATTCTCTATAATAGTAAGCACTTTTAAGTCCATGAAGTTTAATAGAATAAACCTCAATGCTTTGTTTTGCCTTTAAGTCAATAATATTTAGACCATCTATGAATATTTTTAATTATAACGAAGCAGAGGCAAAAATAATCAACTTTTATCAAGTAAAAATAAAATTATTATTGAAAAATATAGACAATAATATAACGTTGAAATGAGTCTAATTTGTTTTTCATTTTCTAAATAAATATTCAATGTAGAAATCTAACGGAAACCATATGATGAGATGCATTGTGATATAGCAGGGGTGGCCAAAGCGTTGATCGCGTAGCTATTCCAAGTCACCCGCCCGTCTGGTGTACTGATGTACACATTTCTGAATCCTCTTTTATTCCAATGATAATAAATTCAATTTATTTTGGAAGTCGATCGCCGCCAAAAATTTCAAAAAAATCACCCGTATTTGTAAAAGCTTGGCCACCGTTGTGATATAGTAATTATAATAATTTCACCAACCAATAGCACCGATCCTTAGGAAGAAGCTCCCATGGCTGTGATCATTTTGAGAAGTCTTTCGCCTGCGAAGACCTCGCTGTTGTACTCCGGACTCCACCTCCACCACATCCTAAACATACCCAAGATTAACAAATTCAATGCAATGCAGAGAAGCACGTTCAAAATCTTTCAAAAACAATTTTTTTCCGAAAAATATTTCCAGTATATTGTCACTAGTTGTTGTTTTCAAATGGCCACCCTGGCACTCCATTGGCTATATGGTGATGTGTTAGTGGCTCATTCCGACCACAGATGCCTTAACTTGTCTGAACTTTACAATTTAGAGCAATCCCGCATCTGCATTTCTTATTTTGGGCCATTTTATTCTCAAAAGGTCAACTACTGGTACATGGTCAACTACTAGTACATTTACCTTATTTAAATTTAAATTTAGCTTAAGAATCTTAATTGAATGTTATCAGATCGAGAAATTGTGATGTCCAAATGCAAAAGTAAATACATCATTTTATTTTATTTTTTTATTTTTTTTTAATAAAAAATATTTGGCATTACAGCTTGCGCCAATGCGCCAAATATTCTGAGTTGTGAAAGTCACACGAGATTAACTCAATGGTAAATAATGTATCAGTTGTGCACAAAATCAACGATAAATAACATAACACCCAGCCCAAGATCTTTTTTTTTCAATTGAAAAAATCTAACCTTGCCGGGGATTGAACCCGGGCCCCCCGATTGCTAGGACAAAGCTCTTGCCACTAGACCACAGGGACCGACACATCATAATTATAATAACATCATGCAATTTTTTACAAACTCTAAATACTACTGTGTAATAAAAGCATTCAAATGTGTACAAGCGTTTTATAAAATTATTATAAATTTGAAAATTAAGCTGGGCGTTTCCACAAATAATGTAATTTATTTTGAAGAAAGCTTTAATATTTTTTTCGATAGATTTTTATGTAGTGACATAATTATATTTTTTAAATATTTTCTATTGAGTATTACCGCAAATGAATACCTTATTAAAATAATGCATGAATGATCATTTTTTCATCAGTTGCAGTAACATTTTTCTTAAGAATTTCTCTGAAGGTGCTTGATGGAATTTTATATCAAATTTGTAGCGTTTGAATTTTGTTCTTTTCCATGTGTTAAAGTAAAAGTACATCTGTGCAGTTGAAGTGCCTGAAGATGCAGAAAGGCGAAACCCGGGTCGTTAGCGACAAAACTGATGGAAAAGCACATAATTCAAACGATTCAAATTTAACATTTTTTGCATGTTTTGAAAATAACGATATTTTAAACTTGTTTATTTTATTTGAATGAATAAAAGAAAATGTTTGTTTTGTTCTACCTTATATATTGTATAATGATCAGTACCGGTACTTGGCGATCATTATCAACTGATTTTTTGAATAAACATTTTGCTATAATGATGTAATGATCATAATGAGAGCAATATATGTAATTGTATTTTTCTTTATGTTGTTTTGAAAATAGAAATATGTGTTCCGATTTTGAAAATCTATTGTGTAAAGTATACATACATATTTATCGTAGGGTAAAGTGGTACGCTTTGTTACACATTTTTTTTACAATGTAGCAAGGCAATAAAAACAAATATGTTATTAATTTTTATCTTCAAAATAATGGATTACGCAACATTTGGAAGTTGCTTAAGATTTTCATGGTACACTATGATATTTTAATATTAATAAAATAATTATTTATTTAGTTGAACACACAACATTACAACTGGTGTATTCATATTAGCTTTATAATAACCATGCATGTGCATAAATGCGGCGTGCTTTTCAATTCATAGAAACAAGACGGTTCATATTTTTTTACGGGAGATATAGTTTTAGATATCTAGATATCGTGTACTCACTAAGTATAGGATATCCGGTATAATTTTTTTTGAATCGTCAACTATTTTGACCTAGAAAATTATTAAATAAATGCATATATGCCAAAGACATCTATCTATCTGTATGCATCAAAATCAACAAATATTAATAGATTAAATATTTCTTAAAATTTACGAAAAATATTGAAGAAAACGTATATAGCAATATTAATATGACTTTTTATTAGATACATATTGCAAGCAACAATATTATTGTAGATCGACGAAAATTTGCTAAAATTACTTTGATCTTTTCGGTGTTCTGTGAACACGACAAAAATCATTACAAATCATTTTTTAAAATTTGAAAAATGCCACTTAGAATAATATATATGGATGTGATGAACCTGAAGAATGTCGAGATAGTATCTGAAGTATTTTTTTATAGACCCAATTGGTACCAGTGACATATAAATATAATTTATGTATTTTAAGTAAAGATCCATTTTAACTTATGAACAGTCCCAGAATGCATGGCAGATCCAATAAAAAGCGAATATATATATATACAGCAATGGTCGAATATGAAAAGCATATAAAAACAACAACTATCTTATAATACGGAGATACAGTATAATATTTTACATTCACTCAATTAATATAATACAAAAGCCAAACAGTTAAATGAAATGTACTTTGAGTGCAGGCGCCGTACCCTGTAGGTACATCCTTCGCTGAAAACCAAACCCCACACTCGAAGAATAAGGGCAAAAACCATTCCTTATTGGTGCTTATAAGTGCAAAAAAATCTCCATAGATCAATATTTTCGGATACGTTATAAAATGATTTGCACTGTGTTGTTACTCTTGGTTTAATTTTGTATAAATATTTAAACGAAAAGCCGTGAAAAGTAAACTTATGTAGTAGTAATTATTTTCTTACTTAAGTTTTCTTGAAAACATTCAGTAGTATTTTCATGTTGAATTGTTGAAATAGAGAATTTATTGTCAAGTAAATAAACCAATTCAATATCGACAAATTTTAATATTGGATTTTTTTTGTTGTTTATTATTCCCCAATCTCCCCTTAAAAAGTCGGCAGTAAAAATAAAAGAACAAGAAATGACGAGAATCTAATAAGTATATATTATTCTGACGTATTATAAATATACATAATATATTAGATAGTATCTTTCAAAGATATTATATTATTAAAATTATACAAAGCTATTTTTATATTGCAATGTTTTTCCGTCAAAGATTACAATTTAAAAATACTTAGTAGACAAGTTTCATTTGAATTATCGTACGCTTATATTAATATTGCAGTTCCATTTTTGAAATTGGTGACAGCATATCAACAAAGTCAATTTGTTTTTCAGCAAGTCTTAAATGTTTTTGTGATGTGGCAATACTAAATGCATTAATATCTATGCATTCGATCTATGGAGGTTTCATTGCATATTATATTCCTCACCTGTTCGGGAGGGCACAATGGCGCCGTGCGCTGTTGGTCGCGGACAATGTCGCGCATCTTGCGTGGATACACCTCCTGCCCAAAACGATAAAGATGGCCGAAGATAACCAAAAATCGCATGCATTGCAAATTATAATGACAATTATTGATTTAAAAAAACTAAACACATGAATTTGAATTCATTACGGGGGTTGTACACGATTAAACATTCATGTGCTGTGAAAGGTTGAATAAATAAATAAAATTAAATCAATTAAAATGTATTAACTCTAAAAAATAAAGCAACATTTTAGAGGGATTTCAATTATTATAAATAAAATAATTTATGTAAATAAAGTAAAAGATAGTAATTTAATCAGAGTATTTTACGCTTAAACGAGACATTTCTTTATCACTGACGCTTAGATTATTACATACAGATTATCACTTTTAAGGTGTTCACTGTCAATACTTGGTGGAATGGCAGTATAATAAAAATAATAAAACATGTTAAGTACTTATTCCACATAAAATTTATTGCATCAGGACCGGGTTCGCTCATGGCGAGCATTGTCAACTGATAAGAAATACAACGAAACAGTGATATTTAGACAAAAGTTAAGTAAGAAATACAAGGTACGACAAACAATTGGTATTACAACTAAGCAAATAAATTGATCAAATATAAGAAAAATACACCATAATTACAAGGATTTTTGATGTAATAGCGTGTATTGCTAAAAGGTCATCAACATTATAATTATAGTCTATTTCTGTTGTATTTCTACTTAACCTTTGTATAAATATCACTGTTTCATTGTAGTTCTTATCAGTTGACAATCGCCATGAGCGAAACCGGTCCTGATCCAATAAATTGTTTGTGGAAGAAGTACTAAAAATGTTTTATTATTTTATTTTGAACATACTCTTCTACTCTTAATATAACCGTCCAAAAATTTACGTCAGACGATAATTATAAATAAAAGATCTGAAAAGTCAGTCTTTGCTATCAAAATATTATTCTTGATTCAAGTTTTAAGATAAAGACGATTAAACTTAAAATTAATTTTGTAATTGAAATATAAATTGATTAATAAATTCTATAATATAAAGATTCTAGTTTTTTTTGTTGTGAATTTGTATACAAAATTAATGAAACAAACAAAGAATGCAATCTGAAACTAGTTCTAGTAAGCCATTCGCATTGAAATCGTAAAATAAAACAAAAAAATCTTTCGCAAACTGGAAAACGAAAAACAATTTTAAAAACTACAACTAGAAAACAAGTTGTATTATAGTGAGTAGTCGACAAACAAACGAAGCGGGGAAATAAAATACACTGTGATTATAACAACACGAGGAGAAAAAGAGTGCTTATTACGGAGGAAATAAAAAAGTCCTTAAAGGCCTACAACATCTAACGGCTAGTATTATTATACATCGTAGACTTTCATTAGGCAGCCTCAGAGATGCTTTTTAAAAGAACGAACGTCTTTTGTGGATAGAGTCACGTACGTGTCAAAAGCTCCGCAAAGCTCTACAACATTCTGGCCACATTTACGGAATGTAGGTCAGATGTTTCGACGAGAAGCAGAAAGGATTAACACAACATTTTCACGAATCTACTAAGACGACTTAAGTTATCGTGTTTAATGTATGATAAAACATAATGACAATCATACTATTGTACTATTTCATTGATATTATCGGTCAAAAATTCGTAGTAATTTTCATTCAACATTTAAAAATGGTTATAGAAAATTCGAGAAAGCTTTTAGCTGTATAAATATATGGGTTTAGAGCAGTGATTCTCATGTGCGGTCACCAGCAGCTTCATAGTAAAAATTGATAATTAAAAAAAAGTGGTTTTACAAGATAATTTGTCAACAAATACTTTGAAAATGAAGCATTTCGAATGCAATTAATACCAATAGTAAATCGTCAAATATGTTTAGGCCCATTTGACAAAACTCAAACACAACAGACTCGAACAAAAATTTGGTACGGCCACCAGACATTTTCACGTGAGAACCACTGGTTCTCATGTGCGGCCACCAACAGCTTCAGATAAAATATTGGTATTTAAAAAAAATTGTTTTTAAAAGATAATTTGTCAAAAAAAAAAACCAAATATGTTGAATGCATTGTATTGTGCATTAAATAGTGTCCATCAAAATGTTATTAAATGCATGGAAGGTATGGAATTAACAATGATGAAAGTATTCAATGCAATAAGTACCAGTAGGAAATTGTCAAAACAAAATTGGTGCGGCCACCAGACATTTCCGTAGGACCGCTTATATTTACAATGCGGCCACAGCACAATTTTCCGTGAGAACCACAGGTCTAGAGTGAAGCCGATTTCTGAATTACTGGCAAAATATTTATATTAATAATAAGATAAATGAAATTGTTGTGTTTAAACTTTCAGATAAGACTCTAAGAAATAATAATAAGCGTAACCGACCTGGAATTGACTTTGCTTCTTTGATTCTTTGGTCGGTTTTTCCTTAGCGGCGTCCTTTTCCTTATCTTTGTCCTTATTTTTGGCTTCTTTCTTCGTTTCCTTTTCTTTTTCCTTATTTTTCTTTTCCTTTTCTTTCTTGGGCTTCTTCTCTGGTGGCGGTGGCTTCGGTTTAGGGGGGCTTCCACTGCAGCATGTGCTCTCTAGTGATTAGACATAATAATAGAAGTGATGGATTCAATAGAATGTGCATTAACAATCATGCAGAACAAAATATTATAAACTTCCAAAGAATTCCGATGGTTTCGGCACTAACTTTATGGAACTATAAAATTTAAAATAACTTGGATTATTGTATAACCCCCAAAAGGAAAAATCGTAAACTCCATTTTATAATTTTAATATTAGAATCAATCTTGCTTCATTACTTAAGCAAACTTTGCGAAAGTAAGTCCGAAGATGCCTCTGAAAGAGGCGAAATACGCGAAACAGTTAGTAGCACAATACGTGGAATAATCTATTTTAGTTATTTTAAATTTTATACCCCAAAGAATTGTTTTAATCGCTTCCAAAAACGTAATTTTCATCCGATTTTTTTATTATACAAACAATTATATCGCATTTATTCTTTACCAGATGTCGTATTTTTTAAAAGTATTTTATATTTGCCTGATTTATGGGGTCGATATGATCTTTCAAAAGAGATTTGATTCATATTGTAATATTTTTTTTACAATTTATATTGATTTAATGAAATTACTAAGGTGTAAACTATAGTGTTTCAAAATAAAATCCATGCCGTGTTTCTTTTTTATAATGTGGATTAAGTTTTCTACAAATTTTGTTTGAGTTTTATTTACTACATATTGTGAGAAATGGTTGATTGGTTGACATCTGTTGTGAAATATACTAACCTTGCAGCAGGAAACAGAAGACATAGAGCAAAAACAAAATGCTCATGCCATAGAGGTAGGTGAAAAAGCCCTCGTAATAATACAGAGGCAAGTTGTGCGTAATGACATCGCTGATGACGTAAGCAATGCAGATAACTACTAAAAGCTTGGCGTAGATGAAACTCATGATGATGAACAGGGATGTTCTGAAAACAAAAACAAATATAACTCATAAAAATTTTGATACCGTGGTCATTAAATAAATCGATGAAATAGCCATTGTTCAAAAATCAAAATGCACGAATGTATCTCAATAAAAATAAACCTTCATTTTGGGTTTCAAGCAAATTTCCAAATTCAAAAATTGACTACTGACGTGAAACTACCGCCATTTTTTTTTTATTATGAATTTGCCCAAAAATTCCATTTTTAAAAATTTGCAAAATTACGTGTCTCATTTATCCCCATTCTCATCTTATAACTAATTTTGACGTTAGAACAATCTTATTTTTATCAGATATTGTGAAATTTTTAAATTCATGCTTTCGAGCAGTGGCGGAGAAAAAGTAAATAATACTCCTTTTTGAATAAACTTAAAGTATCCTTTTATGAAAGACACTATAAAAAGGAGGCATTTCTTTCCTTCGCCACAGCTTTATAGTGAAATAGCAATGATAACTACAGTGGAAGATGTAAAAAGTCTTTTAATATCAATTATTATTGTGCATATTTTATTGATTTAACTTTCCGTTGCTAAAATTGTTAAACTATTAATTTAGAAAAAAATGTGATATTTTATTGTTTCTAAAGAGTGAGTAGAATATTTTCAAAACGATTTCCTAATAGAGAATATTTAAAAATATTGCATAAAATAAAAACATATATTGTGAACGGTGTTGCTATCAAAGTATCGTGTTTATTCTATAACAAATATGCGAATAAGTGTACTCGATAATTCTAAAAAAATATATTTAATTTTTGATGACCTGATGCATTTTCATTTTTATGTTTTTTAAGTAGCGACATCTTGTAGCGAGTTTTTAGATATTTCACAAAGTTAACCAATGAAATGGTAAAATTTATAAAACAGTTCTAAATTTGAAAAAAATGGTTTCGATTTGTACACCCAAGTTTATAGAAGAGACCGATATTTGAAAAAAATATGGTTTCCGTTTTGTGCACACATCATAATTTATTTTGAATTAGGGTTTTGTTTACATGACGCACGAGCAAATCCACCGCAAGATATACGATTACAAAATACTCTTCTATGACAGACAGTAAACAGAAGAGGCCCTATGGCAACGTAATATACAAAATTTGAATGATTCAATAATAATTATTGTCTTAAAACTATAACAGTAGAAAAATAGCTTTGTATACATACTCGTCGAAAATTTTATTTGTAAATAAAAATAAAGTCACTGTGAAATGAGTGACCGGCGCAGTAAGACGGATTTAAGAAATGGCACGTAGCCACCTCTCGGTTAAAACGCCCAAGTGCGCCACAGGGTACAAGGCGCACCTTATTATTCGAGGATTTGTTTATCTTGCATACATAACGAATTTTAAGGCTTAATAAACTAATGGACTAAGATCTGTCAAAATTCAATGACAGAATTTAATTCGATTTATTTATCTTAAAGCTAGTTTGAAAAGAATTATATGCGGAAAGATAATTTTTATTTGGGATGTTAAATTTATTTGATCTATCAATATAATGTAACATCCAAAAAGGTAGTTAAAAGGTATTTGTATCATTTAATAAGGAATCTTGAAAGTATAAATTACTTTAGAAATAAACCGTTCGAACAACTGTATATAATGAAATATAATTATCATTATTTTTTGAGAAGAATCGACGTAAAATATGTCATTTGAATCGTATTAAAACCACGCCTCCGCTGAAATTGCGAAAGATACAACAAAAAAGGAATCACAAAATGATATCATTGTTGATATATAAAAAAGACTAATCAAAAATATATGTAAAAGTTATAAAGTTTCGATGATTTTTGATCCTTAAAGCGAATTTGTCATATTGTAAAGCGATTCGAATCGACTGGGGGGGCGCAGTACCTCTTGGCGGGGCGAGGTTGTACATTTTTGAGCTCCATCTCTTTGTTGGCAGAGTTGTTTTTCTCGGCGATCGCGATGTCGCTGCCCTGCTGCTGGCGATGCTGCTGGGAAACCGGAAGCGTCGCCATGTTGTCGATCGACTCTACGTCCACGGTCGCCACTTTGACCTCGGGACCCATAACTATCTCCGGGTTCTTATCTTTACCCATCACTGAAGCCTATCGAAAACCCCGCGGAAATGTCTACGGATCTATTCTCCGTCACTCGCACTCATTATTCTCACTCGAAATAAATCGATCACTTATATACGTAATAGTCTAATTAAAAATGGCATGAATTTTGTATTCTATTCGATGTTTAAATCACATATTTTTAAAAACAATTTTTATGGACGATCTGAAATGTAAATTAAAATCAAATAAAACACCGGATATGTTTGACCTACAATTGACACTGCACACAATAAATACAATATTTAGGATAATAATAGCAAATGAAATAATATATATGTAATTCAGAACTAATTATTAGGTGAACATAACTGAGCAATGGATACAAATCGATTGCTTATTCAGGGTATTTATTGTGCGAATGTTATCGAGGCTGACTTTTGATCACTGAGTTTTCACTTGGGTTTCACGCGTCTGTTTTCAGTAACGACGCGCGGATTCCGATGCAGTTATTAGGTCATCGATGGACTGCATTGGCATTAGATGACATTCACAAAAGAATGTAACCGCTTTACCTGGCCGTCGGTGTTGTGTGGGATTATTATTGCCGGAGGTAGGAAGGACCGCGATGTTTTGGGAGCGTCGAATAGGAGTTTCTTCGAGGGCTGAGACGGCGGCGAGAGGTGAGGGGCGGGTGGGGTTCGGAAAATGGTCCAGGGCGGCGGCGCGCTGGATGCTAGGGGCTCAACTGTCACGTGACGCCAGAGGCGGCGATGTCAACATATTATTTATTCCAAGCGAGTCGAAAAATGAAACATGTTGGAATTTAATTGACATTCATGTCTTGCTGAAAATGTACAGACACCCAACATTCAATGAACAGTATCACTTTTAAGGTGTTCACTGTCAATACTTGGTGGAATAGCATTATAATAAAAATAATCAAACATTTTTAGTACTTTTTCCTCAAAAAAATTATTGGATCAGGACCGGTTTCGCTCATGGCGAGCATTATCAACTGATAAGAAATACAACAAAACAGTGATATTTATCAATTTCCGGTACGTGGCGCAGTGTCAATGTTGTTGGCTTGCGTGCTGGACCGCCCGGGTTCAATTCCCGGTACGAGTAGATTTTTTCAGTCGATAAATCTGTTCAAAGGCATGTGTGTTGTTGAAAATCCCTTCCCACCTTTCCTATCCCAAAGAGCGACGCATAGCGAGAGCGATGAGCTAACCTCTAGTCCTATCCGAGTCCTCGTATCCTTTCCATAAACTACTCTCTTCCAAAAAAAAGGTTGAGCAACTGAGTAACAAGCAGTTCTCGTAGAAAACTATATGTTGAGATAAACTCCGTGAGGAGTCTATATGCTCCAAGTTGGGAGTGGACATTAAAAAAAAAATATTTAAATTTTAACAACAATGTAATATTTTGAGCTGCATAAAAAAAAAGCAAAGCCCTTTTTGTTTTTCCGCCCCAGCACGCGTCGCCGCTGCGTTTTTCCGGCTAGAGGAACGCGCAAGCGGATCCTGCGCGATTGGTCGATAAAGCCGGGCGGCCAGGGGCGGCTCGCGCCCGCACATCCCCCCTCCTGCAACCCCCCCCCCACTGCCGAGAGGTCGACGCACCCGACACAGATTCGGGAACAGGAGATACAATTATTTTGCGTGACCAAATATTTCAGATTTTTTTTTCTCACATCCTCGATATTTTTCAACGTTCAATTTAGAGTTTTTTTTCATTCCCAGAGGGTGCGGTGCTAACAAGGAAACTCAGAAGCTATAACTTTTCACCATTTTTATTTACAATTCAAAAAATTGCGACTGTTGTAAATGTGTTTATCAATTTAATTTCCGATGGGATTTAATATGAGATGATTAATAAAAATAATAAAACATTTTTAGTACTTATTCCGAATAAAATTTAGGCAACTGATGACAATACTCGCCATGAGCGTAACCGGTCCTGATCCAATAAATTTTATGTGGAATAAGTACTAAAATATTTTTTTTTTTTTATAATGCCACTCCACCAAGTATTGACAGTGAACACCTTAAATGTGGGATGAATAATCTTACGCAAGACGTTGTTAGAAAAATATTTATTGGATAGTTACCACAAACCACAAAAAAATCGCAATTATGACAGCTTGAATACAATAATTATAAATCGCTCGAAATACAGCAAAATGCTGTAACCCACTTATAAATGCGATTGAGTTACGACATATTGCTATCTGTCAAGCGATAATATGTATGTTTTCTACATATAACAGTGATAATTTTCAACATGTGAATAGTCATCATCAACATGTTTTAGGGTCAAAGCTCGTTTTACTTGTTTTCACACTTCGACATTTTGTAAGATACAGAAACAATACTCTTCGAATGAACTGTAATTTCTCATCCTTTTAACCATATGTTACTAGTATTCGAACCCGGCTTCGCTCGGACCAGTTTGGGGTTATGTTCAGCTCGGCGCGTAAATTCAGACGGGCCAAGTTGAAACAACTTTTTTCAAAATTCAAAAGTCTAGGTCAATTAAAATTGAATTAAAATGAACACTTCAGACTGGCATTGACATTTCACAGCCCCTTTCATATATTGACAGCTCCATTCTCGCCCATTAAAATGTCCAAATTCAAGGAAGAAATCTAATTTGCTGTCAAAGAAATGTCAAATAATACCTTCACGTAAATTAAAACATTATTATATTAATAAAAGCCGGAAAAAGTTCAGTAGAAGACTAATTTATTACATTTTGACTAAATGTCTTCGCCGATAAAAAAATCAAACATATTTTCTTTCATATTCGTTTTTATGGCAACGTAATGACCAACAATGCAAAAGGGAATTAAAAACCCACAGACATACATACGCCGTTTCGGTTTTATATATGTACTACTCGATACTCGAGTAATTGGAGTCTCTACACACACATTGATAACGAAACAAATTTACCGTCGAAACTTTCGCGAGCGAAATCAATTTGTTTGTTTGAACTTGCAACAACAATGCAATAGGGAATTACAGACATACATCCCCCGTTTCGGTTTTATATATAAGATTTTATCATATTTTGGTTAATAAATTTAGATTGTACAAAAGCAACCCGCGTTCAAACAGCTTTTCTAAAATTAATAGTAAAATGATAGCCACAAGTAATGTCAAAATGATTTAAATTTCGAATGCTACATTCTTATTTCAAATTAACAGCTAGGAAACTTATTCTTGTTCATGTGACATTTCACGGTAAGTAAGCCTCTAACATTCTAAATGTATTAGAATCTTTACAGTAAAAAAATCAGAAAATTATATTACAGTAAAAACTATTGAATGAATCTAGTCTTTTAAGAGAACGGTTGGGCGCACTGACGTCAAGATTTCATCGTCGAGGGACCCTCCTTGAAAATAAACGATCCCGAAGGACGCGACGCCTCGAATATCACGTTGCAATTATTAAAGTCGTTTCCGCCATATTGGCGAGAATCATTTTCACCTGCCATTGCTCAGTTTATTTTGGGGCTACTATACAGTATACATTATATGAATTAATAGCATTGATTGAACCCTGTGTGTATTGGATCAGTAAGATGGATATTAGAATGTATCAATCATCAGTAACATAGTAAAACGATATGTATATAAATACAAATATGTTCAAACACAATAAAAACACCATCTATGCATGAAGCGTATTGACGACACACCTCCTCCGATTGGTTGCTTTTTTGGAACCGTAAAGGAAAGGTTAAACAATATACATAGTTAATAATATTAATATATATTTATATAAATAAAAATAATAAAAAGATTTTTAGTACTTTTCCCACATATAATTTATTGGATCAGGACCGGTTTCGCTCATTGCGAGGATTGTCAGCTGATAAGAAATACAACAAAACAGTGATATTTATACAAATGTTGTTGTATTTATTATCAGTTGACAATGCTCGCCATGAGCGAAACCGGTCCTGATCCAATTAATTTTATGTGGAAAAAGTACTAAAAATCTTTTACTATTTTTATTATAATGCCAGTATTGACAGTGACACCTTAAAAGTAATATTTATATAATAACGACCAAAAATAATTACATGATGAATGTTTTTTCACTAACAACTCGGCTCTCAGTTTCTTACATCTTCAAACAACATTTTAGTGCACGAATAAACTCGAACTGATAGTTCAGCGGCCTAGTCATCGATTAATTGATAGAACTACATTACATGAACGTAAAAATAGCAAAGCATCTACTTCTGAAAATGAAATTGCTATTCCACTATATTGCATATTTTTTGTGGAATATTTTGCTGTTTTTACCGTTTTTGAATGTTGATTCTATTTGTCATTTGGAAATGATAAATTATCACATAATTTTGCCTCGTGAATTCATTAGAATAAATCAGATTTTACACCTACTTTTATTCCTTACGCGGTCCATATCTTTTTATAAAATTCTTTATTGCGTTGGTAGAATATTTTATATCATAAATAACTGTTACTTACCACCTTACTTGACTATTTCCACGGTTCAATTCCTTACTTGGACCACACGGAAGTGTAGGATTGGCTTTATTTAGTATAAAATTGATCAATAAAAGATTCAACCTTGTTGTTTTATGTCTGTCAATGCAGCAATTTTAATTTGAAAAAGTATTATTAAAAAAACGTATCGAGATAATAAAAATAATAAAACATTTTTAGTATGTACTTATTCCACATAAAATTTTATTGGATCAGGACCGGTTTCGCTCATGGCGAGCATTGTCAACTGATAGATGAAGAAATACAACGAAACAGTGATATTTGTGTAGTTCTATCAATTAATCGATGACTAGGCCGCTGAACGATCAGTTCGAGTTTATTCGTGCACTAAAATGTTGTTTGAAGATGTAAGAGACTGAGAGCCGAGTCGTTAGTGAAAAAACATTCATCATGTAATTATTTTTGGTCGTTATCATATAAATATTACTTTTAAGGTGTCACTGTCAATACTTGAATACTGGCATTATAATAAAAATAGTAAAAGATTTTTAGTACTTTTTCCACATAAAATTTATTGGATCAGGACCGGTTTCGCTCATGGCGAGCATTGTCTACTGATAAGAAATACAACAAAACAGTGATATTTATACAAAAGTTAAGTAAGAAATACAAGGTATGACATATATGTACGTATATATTGAGATAATATTAACTTTAAAATTATGGTTTATAAAGATTACGCCTATATCGGACGTAACAATAAAATTTGCGACAAACAAGAGCGGGGAATATAATATATCAGTATAAATGAGTTCATAAGAAAGTTGGGGGCAACCCCGTACTTATAATATATATAAAACCGAAACGGCGTATGTATGTATGTATGTCTGTAATTCCCTTTTGAATTGTTGTTGCAAGTTGCCATAAAAACGAATATGAAAGAAAATATGTTTGAATTTTTATCGGCGAAGACATTTAGTCAAAATGTAATAAATTAGTCTTCTACTGAACTTTTTCCGGCTTTTATTAATATAATAATGTTTTAATTTACGTGAAGGTATTATTTGACATTTCTTTGACAGCAAATTAGATTTCTTCCTTGAATTTGGACATTTTAATGGGCGAAAATGGGGCTGTCAATATATGAAAGGGGCTGTGAAATGTCAATGCCAGTCTGAAATGTTCATTTTATTTCCATTTTAATTGACCTAGACTTTTGAATTTTGAAAAAAGTTTTTTCAACTTGGCCCGTCTGAATTTACGCGCCGAGCTGAACATAACCCCAAACTGGTCCGAGCGAGCGAAGCCGGGTTCGAATACTAGTAATATATATAAGGAATTAATAAAATATTTAATATGGCTACCGTTTGTAAAATGTCCTCGTTTTACCGGGTAAGAAATCCCATCTCACACATTTGAATAGGAATCAACGTTGTACATATAAGTCTTACGATAAAGTTAATCTAAAGATGCTTTCGAAGAAGAGTCAAAACACTTGTCACAATTCGGTTGAATAACAACAGTAATCAATAGTAATTGTGCTAGGTCCCTGCCAAACTCATTGTTATATTATAAATGTCCACCGTGTAATTGTTATGTATTCATTTACTGCTAAATTTTAAAATCATTACAAATGCTGAAATTGTATTTACTTTATTGGCCCCATTCACTCGATGCTAGCTGACCGAAAATTTTCGGTATCTAGACTTGCTTACGATAAGATCAGACATCCACAAATTTGAACAGATATCGATGAATCAGTTTATAATAAATTTATGAATATATCCATGCTGGGATTCGAGCTGGCGAGCTACGCAACCGAAGCCATCGACGATGACGTCGATTTTTCTCATTTCAAAAAGCTTTTTAATTGTATGAATGAAGTGTCTCATCAAGTCCACATGGTGGGGTATTAGTAATTTTATCGATCATGGTGGTGACGAGTAACTTATATTCCTTTTCAGCAATTGGATAAGTGTGTAGGTTAAAAGAAATGAAATCATACACATCATAAATTGTTTTCATTTTTACAATACTTCAACTAAGAAATGAATGCATAAATGTGCCCATTCGTGGATTTGAACCATTAATCACTCCATCGAATATAAGGTTTAGTATTTGTATACAATAACAGTTATACTGTTGATAGTTATATATTGTTGACTTTAAGTAGTTTTTGCCTACAAAAAAAATGTTCACGATCAAAAATGACATATAACAATAGCAAAACAAAACGCGATTATATATCTGTCAGAAGACTTATCACGATGATCGACGCAATAAAATTCCAGTGACAGTCCATTTTCCAACACGTTACGCGAGCTTTTCTAAATATGAAAAAAAAAACTTACAATTTCCCTACTCACCGCGTTGCCACCACCTGTCACCATTGTATGAAAATTGAATCAAAAAAGGACGTAACTATACGCGAAATAAGGATGCAACTACAGCGAGGCCAGGGATATACGCGTGTAAGAGACAGGGATGCAAAGAGGAGGGCGAAAGCTCCAGGATGTTGCCTCCGAAGCCCGGCTATCGATCGTGTACTAACGCTTAAGTAGTGAGTATCCGGGTAGCGTTTGGGTAGAGTAAATGTACTCGTTACTACTTACACAGTGGCATAGTAAGGGTATGTTATGTGTAGGCTTAGTAAGGTTGTTGATTGTAGTGCAGTCGAATATCATAGAGCAGGGACGCGACTGCAAGACAGGGTGGGAAAGATATGTTATATAATTAAACGTAAAAAATATTATATCGAACATTTACAAGCCCGCTGAAAATATACTGTTTGTAATGATTTTTATTCAATGCAATTATCTACAGATAAATTGATACAGATCGAGCGAAGATGATTCTCAATCAACAATTTAATAATCTTATATATAAAACCGAAACGGCGTATGTATGTATGTGGGTCTGTAATTCCCTTTTGCTTGTTGGTCATTAAGTTGCCATAAAAACGAAAATGAAAGAAAATATGTTTGAATTTTTATCGGCGAAGACATTTAGTCAAAATGTATTAAATTAGTCTTCTACCAACTTTTCCCCGGCTTTTATTAATATAATAATGTTTATTATTTACGTGAAGGTATTATTTTCCATTTCTTTGACAGCAAATTAGATTTTTTCCTTGAATTTGGACATTTTAATGGGCGAGAATGGGGCTGTCATCAAATTAAATAAAGTTAGTGATTTTATTTTAACTCTATTTTGGATGTTAGATTTTGTGATATAATTATGTCGAATGATATAACATTAAATAATTATTGGTCGCTTAGTCCGAGCGACGCCGGGTAGCAATACTAGTATAAAATAAAAAATAGCTTTGATTATTCCAAGTATTGTGCTACTAACTGTGACACGTGTTTCGCCTCTTTCAGAGGCATCTTGTCTTTATCAGAAAGAGGCGAAGCACGTGTCACAGTTAGTAGCACAATACGTGGAATAATCAAAGTTATTTTAAATTTTATATTAAAATGAACTTCCATAAAGTTACCGCCGAATCCATCGAAAGTATAACAATTTAATAATTTATCAAGGGACTGTGTGATTGTTAAAGTCTTATTCTCAATTTTCTCTCGCTGACATAAAAGTAATTCAGACTTGATCTTTGCTGACTCAAATGTAATGAATCTGCATGTTTAGTGCTAATTTATTAGTTTATAAAAAAAAAGTTATAGTTTTCAAATATATGTACATTTTATTACAATTAAAATGCAATACTCATTTGGCTATAGACGCTACTAAACGACGAAACAAGCGTTTAGGTTAAAGGTTTTAAATTTATTTATGGGCTGGATTTAATTATGTATATAATTAGATGCAGGAATAATCAATAATTGAAATTAAAATATATTTAATAAACGGATAGAACAAAGATCAATTGAATGTCGAAAACGTCTCAATAGGTTTTATAGCATGTCTGGTCTTGACGGGGTCAAGAGCTCAATATTCATTGTATAAAATGATGAAAATACCATTGATAGCCAAGTCTATAGATAAAAACTTATATTTAGGTAAACATCTTTAGTCGGGGTCTAATAATAAGACATGTCTCCAGAAATAAAAAAAAGTTTTTATCATGGCAAGAAAATGGTATGTATTTGACATTAAGTGTATTTCAAATCTGACTAACTTTCTTTGAAAAGATACTAGAGAAAGCTCTTAACTTTTTAAGCAGTGTAAGATCGTAGAAAACTTGTCAAAGATTGCGCTTTCAAGGTGATATAAATAAGGCTTTAACTTTTATCATTGACAACGTTAACGCCCAGGCTGGAAATAAGGAAATAGGACTTAGCGCTCAGTGATGTGCAACAGTTTACATGTTCGTTTTTAAATAATACTTTCAACATAATTTTTCTGTTATTTCCAAGACAATTAACAAGTAAAATTTAATTTGTTTTTAGCCATATTTTAATTTGACTGATTTTGTATATTCCCGTTCAATCTTAACTTCGAGCAGATTATGATGAACCCCTTTTAAATGGATGATATTAAATGACTACTTATAAGGTATTTAACCCCCGTTCCAATAACGATGGTTCGTCTATAGATTGCTTACTTTATATTCCCCTTTATAAGGATTATCATTTGGCCGCAGCAAGCGGCATACTTATACTGATATCATATTTAAATGAAAACATATAAAATTAACATATAAAACATATAAAGGTAACACATTTTTTATTGCATTGAATTTATATTGCATCATTGTCGTTGGAACTTTGAAAAGACTTCAAGTTAGTATATATTAGGTAATCCCGGAATTAATGTCGTTTTTTACAGTAAAACTCAAATTTGATTTCTTAATTTTTTTTTTTTAAACAAAGTAATTACCAGTGTTGTCTATAACTCTTTGCCATCTATTTTCAACATCTAAAATTACTTTCTCATAAAAGGTCTTTGGTTTAGATTCGAAGAACTCGGAGAGACCTGATTTTAGTGCTTCAATATTGTTGAATTTTTTGTTCCTTAATTGCGTTTCTAAAGAACGAAACAAGTAATAGTCACTTGGTGACAAGTCCAGTGAATAGGGCGGATGCAATAAAACCAAGGTCCTGGATTTTTTTTCGTGTAATATCGGCAACGTGCGGACGGGCATTGTCATGTTGAAGAATAACATTCTTCTATTCATAAGAACAGGTCTAATTTCTTGTAACTTTGTGTTTAATGTGTCCATCTGATCACAATAGAGAGCTGCAGTAACAGTTTGTCCTTGTTTTAACATTTCATAATAGATCACGCCTTTCGAATCCCACCACACACACAATAGGGCTTTCTGAGGGCTTTTGCTTAGCGCGTGAGGAACCCAAATGCCTTCTTTTTGAACTTTACCCAGTTTCTCTAGATAGCGATGAGTATTCGATCGTGATGTCCCGACCTTCTTGCATAATTGATCGATGGTCATTGTTGGATCTGCTTCAATTTCCGCCTTCAGGGCTGCTTCATCCACTTGAATGCGCTGTCCACTTCGAGGCTCATCTTTCAAATCGAGATTGCCCGAGCGAAATTTTCTGAACCATCGTTGGCACTTCCTCACGTCCATCAACGTAAATCTCACAAATGGATTCCGTTGCTTCTGTTGCAGTTTTTTTTTGAATGGAACAAAATCAGCATACAGCCCCTTAAATGTGTTTCCGAAGGACACGTCTCTGCCATTTTTTGTAGATGGGGTAGAATTGTTTTTTTTTGTTTAAAAAACAGGTAAAGAATCACAGAAAAGAGAAAAACAATAACACACGTCTTTACTAGGCAACAGACACAAACACACTGAGTCAAAGTTGCATATTTAAAAAACGACATTAATTCCGGGATTACCTAATATTTCGGAGGCTATCAAAAATGACTTTTATTTCAATTCTAAACAGCTGAAAGGTCGATTTAATATATTTTACTAAATAGTTATGCACGTGATTATTGTAAATTTTCCTTTTTTATCCACCTGTACTCGTTATCGAATGAATCAAACGATTTTCCATGTTTTATTTGATTGCAATCAGGCTGCACTTTACTTGTCCTAGATTTGAAAAATCAATAGATTTGCAATTCTCTACTATTGTATATTCATATCACATACTTAAATATGCAATATTTCCATTCCGCTTTTGCTGTTTTCTATACGAAAAATCCACTCTTTATTCCGTCCCATATAACTTTTTATGCCAATTAGAGGCATACAAATATAGTATTAGGTATTCAGGTCAGAAATAATTGTTTAGTTTTATAACATGAGGAGACTGTATGGCGACAACGTCCAGTCCAATTATTATTACTGATGGAGTCGTGTTATTCCGCTGCGACAACGCACGCGAGCCCATTATGAATCGATGTGAAGCTGGATTACTTTAAAGAGTGGATTAATTAGTATCGTGCGAGTATTTCTAATACTATGTATAAGAATTTCCGTTCCCAATAGGGAGTTAAAATACATAATGAAGCACCTCAAAAGACATTGGTTTGCAAGGACTGGTTTTGAATAAGGATAATTGAATGTGAGGAAAATTCATATGAGATTTTTTCCCAACTTTTGAAATTCATGTTTCTTAAGATAAACGAATAGAAAGAAAATGTAAGGTTACAACTGGATTCGTTTTTAAGGATTTAGAATGGCAGGAAGGTTTAACTTTAGCATACAATAAAATATAATGCTCCTTTCGATGGCTTCGGCGGTAACTTTGTGGAAGTTCAATTAAATATAAAATAACTTTGATTATTCCACGTATTGTGCTACTAACTGTGAAACGTGTTTGTTTCAATTCTATAACTCCCTCCTTGCTTCCCGTAAAAAGGAAAAATCCCAAACTCCATTTTGTAATTTTATAATTTTAAAATATTAGAATCAATCTTGCTCATTACTTTAGCAAACTTTGCGATAGTAAGTCCGAAGATGCCTCTGAAAGAGGCGAAACACGTGCCACAGTTAGTAGCACAATACGTAGAATAATCAAAGTTATTCTAAATTTTATATTATTATAATGCTCCTGTTTAAAAATTGGGCTCGGAATTGGGCCCTGAATTGCAGAAAGAAAATACAAAGCATTTACGTTCACCGATCGGAAAATTTGAAGATTATTTAATTAATCCGATGTGTTATATTATAATGATGTGAAACGAGTTGGTCATCAAGTTTCGACGTGGCTGGCTTTAGTAGAAAGCTAACGGGCTGGAACTATAGTGTAGATTAAATTTAATCAGCTTCTGGAAGGCATCTTCATCATCATTGAAAGATGCAAAACACGTGTCACGAATAGTTACACAGGACGTGTAGTAATAATTAAATTGTTTTAAATTTTAAATCAAATTGTGCTTCATCAAAGTTACCACCGAATCCACCGAAAGTACCAGTGGAGGCTATTTCATAAATTGATTGTTTAGAATAGTAAGAACGATTTGCTAATCACTGTCCTATCTTTCTCTTTACACTCTCGTCGAATAATATATGTTTTGCAATTTAGTAACAAGCAGTTCAAATAAGAAAACTTCTGCTGAGGTGAACACTACGAGGAGACCATAAGCTCCACATGGTAAAAAAATCCGCTTGATTAAAATTGGTGGAATTCTTCCAGTAAACAATCTCAAATGATCGCCGACAAAGTGTACTTTTAAACGCATAATAATCAAGACTTGAACACGACATCTTTCAATCAGTAAGCCATTTCGCGTCACAATACTTCAATCAGCATGCAGCATCAGTATATATGTATATTCAATATAATACTAATCAGTTATAATAGCTGTGGGTAATAACTGAAAAAAATGATGTAGTTTTGCGTATAAATTTAATGATGTCATCATTTTTTTTTATTAACAATTCCTTTAGTGTGAAATGTATATGTGTGTATAGGCAATTTCCGCATTGGGTGGGACATAAATGGGTCATTATGAATAAATATCTCCATTATCTACAATTATCATCTTTTTAATGTGCCCGGTAATTATTTATACATAAGCTTCAATAAAAATATGAGCATTAAAAGTTTTTGTATTACAGAAAACAAATGAAAGATGAAACATTGAATACGGAAAGAAAAATAACAATGTATTTTAATTCTACATAAATTATTTTATATATTTGTTGATAGCTATTTCGGCTTACGCCTTCGTCAGAACTATTGATATTCAAAATTTAACAATGGTACGATGGCAAAAGTACAAAATATAGCTTTGCTTAATTAAAAAGTAATTAATGTCTTTTTAAGTGTTACTGAAATCTTGCTTACTGATTTTTTCTTATTTGAACAAGCATGTAATAAGTATTAATATTTTCCAAGTTATGACTAAAGTTAATTTTATTTACGTCAGGTGATTACGCCGTTGCCACAAAAAATAGATTTAGTCAAAATAACATGCCATCCGATTAAAAACTAAAGAGGTTCTCTCTTGATATCTTCAGATTGTTTTTTTGTCAAAGATTTTTTACAATACCGTTCAAATATTTGCATTATTTATTGATATACAATTCATTATCTGACATTTTTCAACTCAACCAAATGCTCTATAAATGTAGAGGGATTCTATCAGTACTCAAAACATATCAGGATTGCCCTAGAGTTATTAAATATATTTGATAGATGAAACGTATGGTTCTGACGATTGCATGATGTGGCCTATGTGGAATTTATTTAAAAAATGGCAATTCAATTAATAGAAGCACGAATTTGAGTCTAGTAAGCTAGAACCAATTCTAGTAGTTTATTTAGATGACACATTTTCAAATCAAATAAAATACACATCTATAAAACCACTTGATATATGTAGTATACATATTATTAAAAACGAGTATTGAAACAACTGTATTTAAAATACGATACGCTGATAAGTTTGCTACACTTATATAAAAGGCTTTCAAGTCAAATTAATAAGCAGCTTATCTTATTTTAGCATGCAAGCGAACTCAGAAAATTATCTTGTTCTATCTTGTAGCATAATTACACGGTGTTAACTATTGTGAGGATCTTAAGAGTAATCCGCTTAGAGTATTAGCGATTGCATTGAAGATCCGGTTGCCGATCGGATAAAGCTATAAATTTAATTTGCACATCCCATATTCAGTAATTAGAATCGAATTGACGGATACTCCAATAGTTACAATGTTCTTAAGTAAATTATCAATATCTTCTACGGGTATAAAATGATTACTACGAATGCTGCTTGCATAATGTATAAATTTTAACTCGATTTTGTTTTGAGTTGCAGATTTCTATCGAATGAGAATACTGTTAACGAGAACTTATTGTATGTCGCTTGATCAGCCTTTTCAGAGAGAGAACGGATAACAAGATGATATTATGAGAGAGCTTACTGTGAACTTATCGCTACAACAACTCTCAGATTCCAGGATTGGATGGAAAGAAAACAATTCATTTTGACTAAAAAATGATTTACATATATCTTATATATAAAACCGAAACGGCGTATGTATGTATGTGGTTCTGTAATTCCTTTTTGCATTATTGTTGCAAGTTGCAATATAATAATGTTTATTATTAACGTGAAGGTATTATTTGACATTTCTTTGACAGCAAATTAGATTTTTTCCTTGAATTTGGACATTTTAATGGACGAGAATGGGGCTGTCATTAAATTAAATAAAGTTTGTGATTTTATTTTAACTCTATTTTGGATGTTAGATTTTGTGATATAATTATGTCGAATGATATAACATTAAATAATTATTGGTCGCTTAGTCCGAGCGACGCCGGGTAGCAATACTAGAATAATATAAAATTTAAAATCACTTTGATGATTCCACGTATTGTGCTACTAACTGTGACATTTGTTTCGCCTCTTTCAAAATCTTCGAACTTACTATCGCAAAATTTGCTTAAGTAATGAAGCAAGATTGATTCTAATATTTTAAAATAATAAAATTACAAAATGGAGTTTGGGATTTTTCCCTTTTACGAGAAGCAAGGAGGGGGTTATAGAATCAAATAAATAATTATACTACTAATAGCGTTAGCATTACAAAATATGATCAGACAGGGGCTGGGTTAAACCCTTTATTTTCATTTAGAGATCATGACCGTTCAGAAGATTCGTTTATACCTTAATAACATAAAATTTCCTAAATATTCCAAAATGTCCGGTCCGTGGCTCAGTGGCAACGGCTTTGACTTACGAGCCGGACCGCCCGGGTTTGATTCCAGTACAAGCGGATTTTTTCAGTCGATAAATCTGAAAGGCATGGGTGTTTGTGTTGTTGAAAATCCCTTCCCACCTTTCCGATCCCAAAGAGCGACGCATAGTGACAGCGATTATCTAAGCACTAGTCCTGTCCTAGTCCTCACATCCTTTCCATCTCTACTCTCTTCGAAAAAGAGAGGTTGAGCAACTGAATAACAAGCAGTTCTCGCAAAAAACATATGTTGAGATAAACTCCGTGAGGAGTCCATATGCTCCAAGTTGGGATCGGACATGGTAGAAAAAATATTTAATATAAAGTCTTTTCCCAAATAAAAAATATGTCAGTCAAATGATTTCTTTATAGAGGGCATACCTTAATTTTTCGTCGTTGAATAAACTCAAATAATGGTTTGACCGCGAATTGAACTCTTCCACTTACAACACATTTGCATCATTTATAAATGTGCAACACTCATGTAAAATAATAATTCTTAGAGGATGACAGTCATTACACCAATAAATCACCACCGTGTTAAATATCAGCAACAAACAAACAAATTTAATTGAATGATAGCGCAGAGTTAAACGACATTAGAGTTTTGGAAGTCCTAACAGTGAACTTATTAAAATTTATATCAAACAAAATGCACCCATTGTCAGTGCATGACACACCAACCGAGTTGGTTAATAGTGCAATTAACTGCAGTCGAGTAAAATAAGCCCGATGCATTCAACGTTGTCGAATCTCATCTGTGAATGTTTTCATAGTACGAAAGGCTGCCTAGTGCATATATGAGCAGGGACGGATTGGTGTTACGAAGAAAATGGATAGAGAAATTAGTCTACCAAGCATTTAACTAGCGAATTTCTCCGAGCGTATGAATCTGTTTATTATGCAACCAAATAATTTAATAAAAACTATACTGCAATCTCTCCGACCCATTCAATCCCAATAGCGTGGCGAAGTGACAGCGATCGGATAACCAGTAGTTCTGTCCTATTCTTCTATTCTTAATTTTTTCGGAAAAGTTAGTTTAAGCCACTCGGTAACGAGCAGTTATATGAGAAAAACGTCTCATAAAATAAACTTTAATAGGAGTCCACATGTTTCAAATTGGAAGCGGATGTAGTTAAAATGACTACAATCAATAATTACACATAACCGAGAATATCTTATGCAAAAAATATAACAAATTTAAAAGAAATTCATACTAAATAATTGAATGTCGAATAAGTTGTAAAGTGGGTATGAAGATTTCTTTCTCTTTTCTTTGAAATTAGTTTAATAACTATTCTCTAAAACATTTATTGAGTTTATGAGTGTCGAAGAAAACACGATTACAAAATGAAAAATACTGTTTGCAACTTGAAATTTAATTATTGTATACTGGAAAAGCATTATATTCATAAAAATATAGCGCTATTTATATATATATTTTGTACTTGTCCCAAAATTTAATCAAAGGATCGCCATTATTTAAATTTTAGCTAAAAATTCTCGCAATGAGTGTTTAAAGTGAAGAGTTGTTTTTATTTGTATAAATAAACTTTATTGGTTGATTAAATCCAATTAATACCCCCCTGTGACAACGGCAGTGACAGGAAATGTATTCCAATGATTAAATTACATTGAAGAAAAATAAGAAGCTCTGGTACCTACGAATATGTAAGCTAACTGGCCGGATGTAAAACAGACTTGAATTAATATCGGATGCTTTGATAAAATAAAAATGTCGCCTAACAGAACATTGCGTGAGAACTTATTTAATCTCACTCCTTTGGGAACAAAAGAAATCAATATTCGAGCTGAATTATTTATTTTTAAGACGTCCGTTTCGAGCTGAAATGTGACCATTTTCACAAGCGATATTAATTATATCATGTATTTGTAATGCTTCGAAAATTCTCAATAAGCTTATTTCTTCCTTCATTTCATATAGTCATTTTGAAAGAAAAATACATTTGATATTATGTACTATGTATTTCCAATCGGCCGCATATGTTGAATAAAAGAGCACTTCAGATATTCTTAAGAATCATTAAAAAAAGGTCAATCGAAAATCGAAACCAACTCAATGAGAAAAGAAATAAAAACATCCATACTTTACCGCATTGTTAATTGAGAAACAAAATATTTTACATTTGATTTAGACAGCAAATTGGGATATTCTGGCGGATAAGAAATGCTTAGATATATAAGCTATAGCAGGGGTGGCCAAAGCGTCGACCGCGATCGCGTAGCTATTCCTAGTCGCCCGCCTATCTGATTCTTATTAAAATAACTTTATATTTTTGTACTGAATTTAACATTAACGAATTGTAAACCATATTGCTTGTGATAATAAAAAAAAAGAGTCATCTTTTTATTTACATACTATTTTTATGTTTGTGTGAATTCATCATTAAATGCTTTTTAAAAATAACTTGAAATTGAACTGGTATTGATAATAAATGTTTATTTTCTATTTAGACTGATTTTTAGCTTTAAATTACTACTTTTAATGTTGGGCGATCGCCGCAAATAATTTTAAACGAAAGTCGATCGCGGGCAAAAAAGTCTGGCCACCCTAGAGCATACGATGCTGACAGATATTTATGAAGCTATAACATAATATAAATAACTACCACAGCGGCACAGGCAGTCCTAGACTTTCGATAAAATGTTGAATGTTCGAAAGTAGTGCAATTAATGAATAAAAATGCGTTTTGTATTTTTTTTATAATACTTAACACGATGGGTGCGTATCGACACGGCTCCCGTGTCCCTACAGAAATTAGGGACAGACGTCGGACAGGGGAGTCATGTCACCGCCAACCAAATCTCCAGCATGTCTACAATTGTAATTTGGCCTTGGCACTGTACAAAAAGGTTTTAGTGTTTTTAAGTACTTTCCCCAGTTTGGACGTATCGGGAAATTTCATTAAAACTTTAACAAACTTACAAAGATTCTTTGTATAATTATTCTTTCCAATCAGTGATCTTGAGCGACTGAATAAGAAGCCAGTACTTATAGTATACTTTGGTACACGTATTTTTGATAAATTCTACTGTTACTTTCGTAATTTTGTAATTGAATGCTTATTTAGCAATTTTGAACCGTTCTAAATAGGCATCTTTCAATTAAGTTAAATGTACTAGTAGTTGACCATGTACCGGTAGTTGACCTTTTGAGAATAAAATGGCCCAAAATAAGAAATGCAAATGCGGGAAGTTCAGACAAGTTAAGGCATCTGTGGTCGGAATGAGCCATTAATACATCACCATATAGCCAATGGAGTGCCAGGGTGGCCATTTGAAAACAACACCTAGTGAGGGAAGTGTATTATTTCAAATTTCTTTAATAATCAATCTAGAAACGGTGTGTATCTTGTTGATGAACCACCCATTACTACTTGATTAAACCAAGAGTGGTGTGACAGAAAGCCCTGAGGCAACTCTGACAGAAAGTTCACTATAAAGCCCCCTGATCAACTACTGGATTTTTCAATATGTGGGATGGTCAACTACTGAAACAGGAATATGGCTTTAAATAATTTAACACAACTTTTTTTAAACAGGCCCTTTCGTCATTTTTGTTACACAATATTAATTAAAACATATTATCCAATATGAGTATATTTGATTTGCCATCATTCGGTACAATGCTAAAGCTTAATCGTTATTTTTGTTGAAATTTTCTTTTAAACGGTCAGCTATTGGTACATTTACTTTAATTTGAAAGTTCCATTACAATGAATAATTGAAAGAGCCATTAAAATGAAATCGGATCAAAAGATTGAGTACCGTTTATAAGCACTTACCGCCCAGAATCAAAAGCGATAAAGTATCAAAGATCTCTTATTCATTTGAATTCGATCCAACTCTAAACTTCAATTTGAAATGCACGCTGTTCAATGGAAAATACTCTTATTATCGTGTTATACGTATCAGCTTGACGCCATTTAAATTAATGTCTTGATATATTATATATTCTCGCATAGTCTGATAAAATTTCTTTAGTCAGTTATGCGCTTTAAGCTCATTGCACTGGATATCGATAAAACTTTTTATACACCAGACAGAAAATGTTCAAAACAAATATAAAATATGGGAATTCTTTAATCTAAAAGATTTTTCTGCCATAAAGCATAGCTGACCGAATATGTCATCAAAGTTACTCAACATTTACTTATGTGATAGTATCTGTATGTAGTTCATCCATGCTAATACGAAGTAGTTAACTCCATGTACGTGCAAACATGGATTGATATCATAGCGAAAAAATAAACAATTGGCTTCTAATATTTTCGATGGTTTCGGCGGTAACTTTGTGGAAGTTCAATTAATATAAAATTAAAAATAACTTTGATTATTCCACGTATTGTGTAACTAGCTGTGACATGTGTTTCGCCTCTTTCAGAGGCATCTTCAGACTTACTATCGCAAAGTTTGCTTGAGTAATGAATGTAATAAAGTTTAATATGAAAACAAGGTATGACAAACAATTGGTAAAACAACTATTTACTATTTGCTTAGTTGTTTTAACAATTGTTTGTCATACCTAGTTTTCATACTTAAATTTTGCATAAATACCACTGTTTTATTGTATTCCTTATCAGTTGATAATGCTCGCCATGAGCGAAACCGGTCCTGATGAAATAAATCTCATGTGGAAAAAGTACTAAAAATGTGTTATCATTTTTATTATAATGCCTTTCCATCAAGAATTGACAGTGAACACCTTAAAAGTGATCTAATATTAAAGTTTCTACTTGTCTGCCTAATATATGAAACTTGGCAGTCACCACAAGAGAGTCGATAGATACCACTTTGTGACGATGATTCTACGCGATCTTTACTGTTCAATAAAATTTTACCTAAATTATTTACTGTATAAAACGCGGGTTCTATATTGTTGAATCTATTATCCCTTGAACGCAAAGCCCAGCTCTTACCGTAAGGTTGCAAGGGCATAATCATAAAACGACGCCTGTCAATGAAAATTTCATAAAACATAACAGCCATAAAAATGAAATAACTGTCAGTCGAATCGAAGAAGCTGTTTTCTTGTAAATCGATACAATCAATACGTGTTTTTGCCTTGAAATGGTTACACAGTTGCTATCCGCAAAACGTTGCAGTCGGATTAAAACCGGTTTCACTCGGCACAAAAAGCAGTTGAAGGATGATTTGCGTCGTCGAATGCAATGATTCCAGTCGATCGAGATAGCGGTACTGCTGCATTACAAGATTGATGCATTTTATTCTACTGCAACTTGATGCATTGGCCTCGTGAACTTTTTTCGCTGTCTAATTGATGGAAATAAGTAATTGCATTATAAAACGGTGAAAAAATAGCAACGTATTTTTTTCTCTTTTTACCCATGTCCGCTCTCAACTTCGAGCATATGGAATCCTCACAAAGTTTATCTCAACATGTTTTTTCTACGAGAACTGCATGTTATTCAGTTGTTCAACCTCTCTTTTTCGAAGAGAGTAGAGATGGAAAGGATATGAGGACTAGGACAGGACTAGTAATTAGCTAATCGCTGACACAAACACCCATGCCTTTGAACAGATTTATCGACGGAAAAAATCAGCTCGTACCGGGAATCGAACCCGAGCGGTCCGGCATGCAAGCCAACGACGTTGACACTGCGCAACGGATCGGAAAATTTATTTTAGTCCTACAGAAATTATATTATACATATATACATATGGTTGAAAGCTATTTCGACTTACACCATCGTCAGAACTATATTGAACAGTAAAGAGCATTGCTATTTTTTCACAGCGTTATAATGGAGTTCTACCAAGTTAATGCCAATTAAATCAATAAACATCATTAAAGATGAATATTGATTTTTGATTTAACTTTATATAAAAGTAATAATCATTCACTTAAAAGTCATATGTTTTTGTTATCAATGTACTCTAGACTCTTGATATATGAAGTTTATAGACTGGCAATCAAAATGTATTTACTACCGGTCGCTATTTAACAAAAATTGGTTGTCACAAAGATCGGGTTAAGAATGTAATTATAGAGTGGATTAGCGATTCACACCCAATTTTCATGTTTAAGGTAGGCATGTCATGGAAGAGGTTATCATAACCAACAAGCAACGAAATCACGAAAATATAGCTTCGAAATGAGCCGCTGTTCTGGTTTCGTTTAAGTCATTCTTTTACAAATAACGAAAAAAGAAATTAACTTTGACTTATTTCTTCAAAGTGCTTCTAAAACATTTGAGTTCATTGTCTAGATCTAAATTAATTTATTAATTACATATTTTCATGTATACAACATTCATTTAAGTCGTTAGCAGAACAACATAACACGCATTCAAGTAATTTAAATTTAAAGCTTAACTTCATGAGCTCGAAAATGTTTATTATTATAGTCCAACGTTGGTATAAAATTTCGTGTAGCTATTCATGTTTTGCAATCTTACACAAAAATGAGCTTGCAGTTTATAACAGGCAGCGCCATTAGCGGGAGAAATGTAAACAAGGAAAACAGCACTAATGGCATAAGATGGAAGGGAAACAGGCACCATAATTAATTTCCTGCTCAAAGCAAACAATATTAATTTATCATATTTAAAAAGGGGCAAAGCTATTTATTCTGGCCACAACCATATCCGAATACGAGGCATATGCTATGAAAATATTTTTAAGCGATATGGAGCAAGGAAGCATGTGGAGTATTTTCAATTGATTCCAACATTCAGTTGAAAATCGATTTGTTATTGTTTTTTGGATATCAATTTGACGGAGTATCAAGTTCTAAGGCCTATGTTCTTCCAGTCTCCTTCGTCTCTAAATGTTTTAAACTTTTAAATTGTATTTGTTTGCATCCCCTTCCCATCGCTGCCGACAGGAGGGCGCGATCGCTACAGTTGAAGAAGTCAGCTTACTATTTCGTCTCTACCTAGGGAGGGTCATCGTGAAGAATAGCTCTCGGGTTATATCGATTCTCCGATGCCTTCTCGTCATAATTCTGCAAAGCATGAGATTGTTGGGTTATCGTGAGGGACCACAGCGTTATGAAACTTTTTAGAGGTTTCACGAACGAATTCGCGAATAGCGATCCACACACGAAGCATGGAGCTTCACATACTTGCCTCAATGACTTATTCTGAACAATCTGGAGAGCCTTCAGATGCTTTTGGTGAGCGAATGCCCACACTGGTGTGGCGTACACCATAAAATGATGTTATAGTTACGACGTTTCTATTATGTTTTTCCCTAACTGACTGTTTAGTAATAAAAATAATAACACATTTTTAGTACTTATTCCACATAAAATTTATTAGATAAGGGCCTGTTTCGCTCACGGCGAGCAATATCAACAGATAAGAAATACGTAGAAACGAATCAGTTAAATTTATACAAAAGTTAAGCAAGAATTAAAACAATTGGTATTACTACTAAGCAAATAAATTGAAGCAGAATATAAGCAAAATATACTATAGTTAAAATGTTGAAGACCTCTTAGCAATATAATACAAGCTATTACATAAAAAAAAAATATTAGATCATGACGACAAGTTTAGTGTAAAATTTACTTATACAATACTATATCAGTTGATAATGCTCGCGATTAGCGAAGCCGGTTCTGATCTCAATAAATCCAATGTCGAATAATTACTAAAAATGTGTTCATATTTTTATTATCATGCCATTCCACCAAGTATTGACAGTGAAAACCTTAAGAGTGATTATTTAGTAATTTAATATGATATTGGAATCAAAATTTCATAGTGTTGGATAGAAAAATGACTAGTATACATCGTTTTCTAAGCTATTACATATATTCATATACAAATCAATAATTGTATGTATAATAAAACCATTATTGATATTATTGCATCTTGGTTTAGATGGCTTGACAATTTTTTTCATACCTGTGATGACCGATAACGATTCTGATGCTTAAATATAGAAATACAGATTTTGATTTAGTTCACGTCACTGACACAAAACTTAACATAACGAAGCACCATCATACTTCAAAATGCCAATTACTTTTGAAATCAAATCAACACATTAATGAAACTTATATGAAAACTCGTTAAATGGTATAAGACAGGAACTATGCACTGCAAAATGTATTTAAGTACACTAACTTACGTTGTTTTGGTTTGCAAACTGTCGATTTGGTTAAACCTAGTTCATTCGACTCAATGTGAGTAGAGTTTATCTGCTAATAATAGATCCAATGGATGAAATTGAGTAAGTTCTGATCCGTGGTATGTGACTGATGATCAGTTCTTAGAATAAAAATCCAATATCATGAAGCTTTCCAAAGTGTCGTTTGTCGTGTGTTTTCAAATAATCTTGGCTTAGTGGCACTTGAAGTTTGTAAACCTAAACTAATTGATAAAGATTTTAAGCACTTTAATTGCTAATTGATCTGACAGCTTATTGCTGATGCATAAAAGTACATTAAGCCATCGATGAAGATGAAGAATAGTTCAGTGCCAAAGACTTAATGGACACAGCGCCTATCTGTGTTATATGGTTATACAATCGCAACATGCACTTGACATAATGCGATTTGTACAGTGTAAGCCACGTGCTGATGACGTAGGCGAAAACGCGCAAAGCGCGTTTTATGCGCTGGACCATCAATTTGCTGAACTTAATCAATCATAAAAATAAGTCGTAAATTGGTAATTTATCTCGTATGCTTTGTCGCAATTGACAAGTTAAACTAAACTAAACGTGAGATAGTACGACCCGAAGTGGAGCTTCCATAAAAACCTAAAATGCGTTTGTTAAAAAAAAATGTCTTGCGTTCATGTCGTTTGCAGTCACTCCGATAATAAGTATTAGTTTGAATCATTGAACTTTGGCGGGGGGAGGAATTCTGGGTTCGTGGGTGAATAGTTAGACAAAGAAAAATTGGAAGGAGTGCAAGCTGATTTAACAGACATGATATTATATAAATCGTTTACATATTATGTGAAATAGCTTACGTAAATATTTTTTGCAAGATTAAGACACGATATAAATATTTTAAAATTTATAGACATACTTAAGGAATAGGAATTTAAGTAAGAGTATTTTTTGATTGAATATCTATTTTATCGGTAGAACTACATTATTGTAATTGTTTATTATTATAAACATATCTAACCCTACCTGAGAAGAAGTTAAACAATTTAAAAGTATGTGTCAGAAATCCATACTTTTCTTCATGAGGATTTCTGTCATACTTTATCAGAAAAAGTAGTTCAATATGTGTCTCTTTACTATTACGAAGAGTAATAAACTCTAGTTGTTCAGCGAGTATTCGCTCACTTGCGTAAAATTGATCTACATATTCAATCTACCAAAAAAACGATTGTGAATTGAAATAAATAGGCGTGTTGTTATTGTGTCGTCTTAATTTGACTGTTTGATCATTTTTTTTAATTATACTATCCGACGAACGTTCCAATTTGATATTATATGATCGGGCTTATCCGAACATTTATTCTAAAAGATATATTATTGGTTTGAACTGCCTAAATTATGTTATTGCTATTCGAATGTTATTCTATGCGGATTGTGATTAAACTCCTTTAAGTGACGGGGAAGAATTTTTTGAAACTGATGATAAGCCAGTTGCTCAATCCCTTTTCGAAGATAGCATGTGAAATAGAACGGGAATAGTAAAACACTATAGTAAAACTGCTCTCTGTAATAATTTATGTCTACATTTCATATCCCGGTCTATGTTCCACAGCCAAAAGAAAATTTTGACGTGAGCCAGGCCAATCCCCAAAATGCGCGGTATAATTTCAATCTTTTTGCAAACATCAATACGTTATATTTATACATAGATTTTTTCTTTTTAATTTGCTTCAGGAAAAATACGCTCAAAATAAAAAAGTGCCAACATGAGGTAGTGGGGAAGGATGGAAAAATATAGGCATACATATTAAAGCCCCTTAAATAATAATCGCGATAAATATGATCAAAAAATATCATGATCATTATGAAAAATGTATTTTATTTTCCACAGTGAATATTATGTTTTTTCACCAAGAGTTGAATCGGAAATCTTATTTAAAAATTATTATATGATAGGTTCAATTCAAGGATTTGTACCACCAATCCCTCCACTGAATGGACGAATGCTGCATTGAGCATTCGTCTGCAGGATTGTAAATTCATAATTATACAATATAAATACACAGTACGCTTCATAACAATTACTAGTACCTGTTATGAAGTAAATTGTTAACTGAAGGTGTTGAAATGTAAAAAAAACCGTTATTAAAAAATGTATAAAAAAATGATTTTCTGATCAATCAAACACCGAAATCAATGCTCAAATTAATTTGCAATGATTGTCTTCATCAATGCGAATCACTCACGCATATAGTGGAATCTGCTCCTGTGTTCATTTCTTTTTTAAATAATTTATTCCAGCAAGTACTAATTGTAAGCTATATTATATCGACACCTTACTTTGAGAAGGTTATAACTGCTTTTGACACTGCTTGGAGATATGAGCGCTTGAAGTTTCGATTGATTAAAATGCACTTATGAGCAAGTAACGGTGGTGGATCCATAGGATGTACTCAGGAGAGCTACGGGACGCCGGGATGACCCGGGAAGATGCGAGGAGGTTGGCGGGAGACAGAGAATCTTGGAGGCACCGTGTGGCGGCCATATGCTCCGAATAGGGAGCGGATATGGGAGGGAAAAAAAATGGGCAAGTAAAAATGTTTCAAATAACTTATTTTAAGCATATTTCTTCACAACTCTTTCTGAGAAATTATGATCTTAAAGATTTAATGATGAGTATAATGATGACAATCTTAGTCAATTAAATTAAGTAAAACAAGTGTGCAGATGCAGTGCAACTCTGGAATTCTGCTATCTCTGTTATTCAACCATAAGTAATTCTCAAAATTCGTATAAATTCGGTAAATTCAAATTTTTCTGGTCAAGGTCATTTTAGGCAAAAATGTCCACTAGAACCTTTTCAAAGTAAGGTAATACGGAAAGAAAAATAGCAATGTATTTTAATTCTACATAAATTATTTTATATATTTGTTGATAGCTATTTCGGCTTACGCCTTCGTCAGAACTACGTATTTATGTAGAATTAAAATACAATAATAATTTATGTAGAATTAAAATACATTGCTATTTTTCTTTCCGTATTATAATGGAGTTCTACCAAGTAAATGCCTACTCAATCAATAAAGTAAGGTAACGCGATATGTCTGTATTTCTTTGTCCAGTTTGTTCGCTGAGGCGTATGAAAATAATGTTCTGATAACCAATTTATTACAAGAGACGAAAAAACTATGATTCAAAAATATCATAACCGCGCAAAAATTTTGTCGAGTTACAATTATTTAGAATTGAATATTCGCCGAGCTATTTTTTTGTGCCGTACTCGCGGAAATAATAGGTAATAAATACGATTGTGTTTAATTTCCTGCGAAGGTGAGACTTAATTAAAAGCAAGCCAGATTAAAATATAACGTTTTAAAAAATAACAATGTGGTAATAACACCGAATTATATTGTACCTGCGGACAAAATAAATTCTCGGATTCGTAGTAAGGGTCAGATGCTACAGTAATAGCCAGGGCTTTGGAGTCGGAGTCGGAGTCGTCGCGGCGATTTGGCCCGAGTCGTACTCGGAGTCGGAAATTTTGAAAAGTTTAATCTTTTTATTTTTCCATTTTATACGTCAAATTTGGTTATTGGCTGGATTGGTAGGGTTGATATTTAATTGAATACACATAATTATGAAAATTAGGCAAAAAAAGTGACAATATTAAACTTTTTGAGTTGGAGTCGGAATCGTGTTTTTGGTAAATGCTGGAGTCGGAGTCGAGCTTTTTTTCACCGACTCCACAGCCCTGGTAATAACTCTGACGCCGACTGATTTTTTTTAGGTTATGTATTAACTCGGTTAATTCAGTAAAAAAAGCATGTGTGTAGGTATTTGTTCTGATCGAATTGGCTATGATTAAACGAAATTTTCTTCGCTTATTATGATTATATTGTTTTTGATTTATCTATCTATCTGTCAGTAGTGATTTTATATTGCTGGTATAAATACGTGAGATATAATTATCTTTTATTAAAATATTGATATAGTATAACTTATTTATTTAAATAAGTTGGTAGTTCTACAGAAATAAGTGCTACTAGAATATCATTTTTATTGAATTATTGTAAATATTTTTAGTTATTCCACTATAATATAATCTTTTACATTCTATGATGTAAAATCGTAGGCCAATACAAATACATAAATTATAAATAAGAATTCGGTACCGAATATTTTCATATTTATGTAAGTAACATATACTTAGCTACTAGAGGTCTGCACGGGCCGAAATTTAAAAATTCTACACGGCCCGAGCCCGAAAATTTCTGACCCAGCCCAAACCCGAGGCTCATTCCCGAACAACTTATCTGAACCCGACCCGAGCCCGACAGTTTTTTCAACTTTTCAACTAAATTTTAATCAACATTTAAAATAATTTAACACCAACTCATCTAATTATAATTTGTAAACATAATCCGGAATAATCGGATTATGTTTTAATTTTTGGTATATCCAGGCCCAATCCCGCCCCGGGCCCGAATTCAAGCCTTCATTACCCGGCCCGACCCGATCCCGTGCAGACCTCTATTAGGTACCGTAAAATCAAATGATGTGGTTACAATAAAAATTGTTTCTACTGTAAAAATAGCCCACAATTTTGAAAGGTGGATCCGTCATCTGGTAATTTCTATTAATATGTAGTATGAATTTGAAAAAATCGACGATGTATTATAATAACTTGATTTATCTTCTATACTAATTTCAGTCAAAATGATCACTTCAATTAGTTAAACACAATATGTACATATATTGATTGATTAGGCATTTACTTGGTAGAACTCCATTATAATACGGAAAGAAAAATAACAATGTATTTTAATTTAGTAGTTCTGACGAAGGCGTAAGCCGAAATAGCTATCAACAAATATATAAAATAATTTATGTAGAATTAAAATACATTGTTATTTTTCTTTCCGTACAATATGTACACATTAATTAAAAAATTAAAACATTTGATTAGTATTTTTTTTTAATTGGAGACAGCAGGAAGACATGAAATTATTATCAATATCTTTATGATCACATCTGCTCGATGCTTCGATCCTTTGATTACGACATGACCAAAATTTTCAAATATCTGCATATTTCAAAGCCCTGTATATAATTAAACATGTCTACTCACTTGGCATTCTTGGGGCCATGGTGTCCTGTGCCGCAGCAAGGAGTTGAGACGCATGTGTTGACAGGACAGATGTGCTGGCAATCGTCTCCAGGTTCTCGTATCATCAGCGGTGTACACTGGTGTGCGTGAGACACGTGTGTGTGCGTTGGACTAGTGTGGGATCCATACCCATCGGAATTTAGCTGTAAGACATATTACAAGTTTACTTTCAATACAATATTCTTAACTAACATTACCAAACGAGCAACTGTTGAAAAATGCTTATTTTTATGTGGTAATACAAAAAATGACAAATAAGTACTACCAAGTAGAGACTCCAATTCGGGTATCGAGTATACTCGTCCATTTTTCAACTACTCGATACTCAAATAATTTGATAAATACTCGAGTAATACTCGTAATTTATAAATGAAGATGTATTTCCATTTTCGTAAACAGTGGACAGAAAAACTAGATAGCATTATTTAATTCATTGTTAACTTTTTAACCGACGTCCACAGCAACAGAGATAGTTTTATCTACTGCGGGATTAGAAAACAAAACTTCGAACCAAATTAAAATTCTCTATTATTTTTGAATATATGTTTCATAACTTGAAATTAATATATTGATTCAATAAAATAAGCTAATTTTTTTATTTATCATCTATTTATGTACACAAATTTGTATTAAATATATATATTTTGGTACATATGAAACTATTCGAGTATACTCGAGTACTCGAGTATTTTTAAATTTTACTACTCGATACTCGAGTAGTTGAGATGTCGAGTAATTGGAGTCTCTATATAACAAGGATGAAAGTAAATGATCTAAAGTTTATGATCTACTCAAGGGACGAAAGTATGTATAGAAAATGTTCTGATGGGCGGTTTACATCTGTTATTATTAACAGCTATCTAATTGCACTAAAAGGTATCAAAATAATGTAAGAAATGTAGAAAACAATACTAAGTAGTGTCCTGCGCTAGTGACAGCATAGGATTAATTTATCAGTAAAACACCAAAATCATATACTGTTTTACAAAAATTTGAAATATGAATCAATATAATAATACATTAAAATTACAATGATGCATGCCTTTGATCAATCGATGCATATGAATTGTTACTAAATTAAATAAATGTTTGTTAATAAGTGTTTCGAGTACGCCACTGGGTGGACAAGTTGATACGAAATCGTGGTCAAATAAATTGCAAGTAATTTGCGAATTAAAAAATGAGATTTTCCCGTAAAAATGCCATAAAAAATTCGAATAAACAACAGGTTTTATTCTGATTATGCAATTCTTAATAACATAACATAATAATGTTATTATCTGGTCATTAATATTTTCGAAAATCCCCATAATTATAACAAACCCACTTAATTCATTGAAACTTGTATTCATTCAAATTTCGCTAATTTACATCTAAATAACCTTTTATCTTAGTGATCTACTTATATTTTTGTATATAAACGATACAAACTGTTTACTACGCGTCAGTTTAAACACATCCATGCACTTGGAATGCCTGAAGATGCCGAAAGGCGAAACCCGGGGAGCGACAAAACTCATGGAAAAGTACAAAATTCAAACAATTCAAATTAATTATTTAGTTTCATACTTGAAATGACACTGCTAATAGATTTAATACATATATTGTACTACAAAATACAATCATGACGGTATACAGCTAAGATTAGAATTTAAAAAATCATTCTGTCACGATATATTTTAATATGATCGTCGTATTGATAAATACAGATTTTATCACGTTTCATCTGTATTCCTATGAATGTGATATGAACAACGTACGAAATAGAGACTCCAATTCGAGTATTGAATACTCGATAATACTCAAGTACTAGATACTCGAGTATTTTTGAAAAATACTCGAGTAATACTCGGTATTTTTATTTACATATGAAAATTGTCAGGTGGATTTACTGTTAAGTATTATATATATTTTAAACAGGTTTAAATTTAATTTGTTACTTTTGCTTTGGGTACTGCTGACTAATCTTATCAATGACAAGTTAATGATGACAAGAGACAACATAATCTTTTGATCTACCGACCAATGAATGCAGCTGTGGGACAATAAAGTCAGAAAATTTGACATGCCTTTACTCGTATTTTCATATTTATTCGTCATTTTGAATTTGAATTATTACATATATTTTGGTACATCTGAAACTACTCGAGTATTCAAAAAATTTACTACTCGATACTCGAGTAGTTGAAATGTCGAGTAATTGGAGTCTCTAGTATGAAGTGATCAAGGTTAAATTGGCAATACTATTATCTACCAAGGTGATAAAAGCAATATAACTACTACACAATTAGCTGTTACGTCATTTGCATAATTTATTTCAAAGGCTAAGAAGACACAATTAAGTAACGCTCTTAAATTAGCAATTAATAGTGGCTAAAATCGTATGCGATGTTTTAATTTGATAAGATTGTTTTAGTACGGTAAGAATAATAACAATGTATTTTAGTTCTACACAGATTATTTTATATATTTGTTGATAGCTATTTCGGCTTACGCCTTCGTCAGAACTATTTTTTAAACGTGTTTTTGAGATAGATAATATACCTAGACTAGACAGGGTATCCCATACATCCCCTCTCTGCTCAACCATACCAACGTCACATGGAAATTTTTTAAATAAGTTTAAGTTTATTGGTCTAGCGTAATCCTGAGAACTTAATCTGGGTATTTTTGGGTTATTTTTATCGTGTGAAACCACTTAAAATCTGCAATGTCTTAAGTGAATCTATTTTTAAATTGTTTATGGTTTGTTGCTTGTTAAAGGATTTAGAAGAGGTGAAGCGTTAATCGTAATCTGATCATTAAGAATGTCATTTGATTGATTATACCTATTAATTTCTAGCTGTTCCAATGCATTTAGCTTACATTGTTACTTTTCAAATACATTGTTATTTTTCTTACCGTATTATAATGAAGTTCTACCAAGTAAATGCCTACTCAATCAATAGATTGTTTTAGTGTTGAAAGTAGGAATACTTAAAAATAATGCGAAGAAATAAATAAACGTAATAAGAGCGAAGAATGGATAGAAGAGCAAGCTGTTTTATTTGCGGTTGTTTTTTTTTTTTAATCAGCTTGTTATATAAATTATACTTGACAATCCTGATTATCAAACATGTTTCAAGAAAAAAAGTCATGCTAGTTAAAACACAAAGTCAGTAATATTATTAATTAGTAAATTTAAAAACAAATGATTCTTGTTTCAGGTTTATTTTACTAAAAATATTTTTTATTTAAACACACAGAATGATATAACATTTTCTTTAAGCCCAGTATTGCAGTTTGATAAACGTAAAAATTGTCACATATCATAATTGTGCTCAATGAGATGGACAATGTATTATTGTTTCATAAAACATGCGAAAGATTTAGTATTAAAATGTCCCATGATTTTTGAGATAACAAACTGAATGCACGAATAAATGATGATAATAGTTATTTAAAAAAGGATATAAAAAGAAATTACGACCAATGTTTAAGTGTAGTTGATGAAACGTTTGCAATTAAGGATTATTTAAAAATAATCATTATTTTTGAAGATTTTTTTTCATGGTATTAAATATTATTTATTAATATTTTAAGTAATAAACAATTGCAATACAGCTAACGCCAATGCGCCATATATTTTTAATTTAGAAAGTTATACGAGATAAGCTCGATTTTTTTTTATAAATCAGTCGAGAAAGACTCAAAGAAAAATGACATATGTACATCCATGTCCAACTTCTCATTTCCTTTGAAGAAATCTGAACTTGACAGGACTTTAATCCAGATCTTCCTGATCGCGAGGGAAAACCGTTTGCCACTAGACCACAGAGACCGACAAAATATTATTAGGTGACTTTCTTTATAAATAAAACAGAATATTAAAAGCATTAAAATTAATAATGTTTTTGCAGTATGTTTATTTATTTCAAAGTATCCACAAAGCACTTCAACTAGTTCCAATGTACTTTGACGAAAGCTTATATTTATCAAATAGCTTTCACTCAATTTCTCTGTGAAAACGTTTACGACTAAGGTTTATGAGGAACACGTGCAAACAAAAGCTTTCTCGAAGTAGATTTATTGTAGCCAACACGAAGCACAGTCGAAATGCATTAAACAGAAATACAAAACCACATGAAAAGCTACACCATCGTGTCTAGAAATTCAACATGTATTTGGAATGCGTCTAATACACTCGTATATTTCAGATGTAACTTGAGATGACTAGAAAAGAATTTTCAATCAATACGTTTAATGGATACCGATCAGACTTTGTTAAATGTTATGTAATGACCTAACAAATTAAGAATGTGTTTAAAGTTATTGGTATGAATCGGATACTGCCATTGATTATACGAAGGCTTGTCTATGGACTACAGACTGACCAAGCTATTTATGCACTCGAAAGAGTGGCGCTGTGAGAATGTCCTGAATGACGCCGACAAAAGAAAAAGATTGCCTGAGCCCGAAATTTTTTAATTCTCTAATTTGAGTGGATAACATGTATTTAGTATCAACGGCTGTCGCAAACTCGAGTAAACTGTTAAAGAAGTCAGAGTGTAGATGAGAGTCTTAAAAAAAAACAGTGGAATCTTTGTTGATCTTTCAGACTCGATAATTATAAAACGAATGTCATATCATAGTTATATGTAATATTAAAAATAATAAAGTGTGAATTTGTTTAATTTTGTTATGGACTAAAATGAATGAGAATGATGAGCGAATTCATGACAAGCGGTCCTCGTATCCTACATAATGCTATCCTACCTTATTCGAAAAGGTAGGTCGGGCGATTGGGTCGCAACCAGTCCTTGTAACAATAGTAGGAGTTGCTAATCCATTCGTACCGCTTAGGTAGCGGACCTGTTCAAAAAATAAATATTTTCAAATGATTGCTACCGAATTGACAATATTTTTCGTTTATTTTGAGTTCGCTTGGTGGTTATTCATTTTCAGTAAAATTATACAAAACCACGTATTAGTGTTATTAAAACATACAGGATTGTTTAATTTTAGGCCACAGACAAGTGATGCACAACCTTTTTGAGAGAAGGGCCAGATAATTAATTGTTAAATAATTCAAGCGGCGCATGGGCAATACTTATTGGAAAACGTTCTGAAGAAAAAAGGTGATCGATATTTGTAATTCCGGGCCGCAGGTTGTGCATCACTGCCTTCTTAGAGTCTTTTAACATTTATTCCCTACGTCTATCCAATGAAATACAGTCCTATGACATTACTTATTTGACGAAATCTATTTGTCAGTAACCCAATCTCTCTTTTTAGAGAGGGCATTGAATGACGAATGATTTTGAGAAAGCTATTTCCACACCCCATCTATTATTCCATGATTGCTTAGTGAGAACAGATTAAGCTTCATAGAAACCCAAACATTTGCATAAGAACTTATAAACTGACTAAAATCTAATGAAAAATTCGTCCGGGGATTCAAGAAGAATGGGTGTCGTTAAACGCTACTACTCGGCTACGGTGATTTATTTTAATTAAATTATCAACGAAGTATAAACGAGTTTACATATTTGCTAGTAGCTAGTTTTACTAAAATACTTTATCCATCTTCAGTACTTATAAATAAATAGAATAAAACCAGTCATTGGCAAAATGAAGATGTTTTAAATACTCTGAAATACAAAATTACTCATTTGTTTGATATAGGACATCCAAATTACTCATTTTGGCTGCTTACCAATTTAATATCAGCAATGACAAACCCGTGGCATATATATAACGATCCTGGCTTGAAAACTCACTTATAAGATAAATACATATAAGGCTGGTGACAGAGTATTAGGGAGTACAAAAAAAGATTCAACTATTTTTCCGTACTACGAACAGCCAAAGATTCATAAGACTGGCACTCCGTTGGTATTGCGAACATCTGAATTGAAAGTCCATGTTATAGAAGTGTTTTAAAATCCAATGAATAGGAAAGAACTCTTGCAAAAATAGTTTAATCTTTTTTTGTACTCCCTAATACTCTGTCACCAGCCGCCACTGCATATAAGACAAAACTTACTTTTACGTTTTTATGAAAAACGAACAGTTATAACAGAAATATGAAATAAACAAAATATTATCACGTGAATCTTCTTCATATACATATAGTAAAAATTAAGCCTTTTATAAAATTTAAAAAAAGTATGTTTACATTTTAACACGAAAGAAATCGGATGTAATGATCAGTGTAATAAAACATTTTTTGAGTTTCCAAATTATTTATTAATAACTTATACTACAATAAAAATAATAAAACATTTTTAGTACTTATTCCACATTGTACTATGCACGTGTTGTTATTATTTTTATTATAATGCCATTCCATCTAGTATTGACAGTGAACACCTTAAAATTGGAAATTATACAAAACAAAGCTACTATTAAATATTATAAATACAACGATAACAATATTTATTATAACAAAAATATTTTATTAATTAATTAGACAAGGTTTTTCTTTCAAACATTTGTGTAACTATGTACCTACTTATAGATAAGTCATAATTACATATATGCCACATTTAAAAAATGTCCCTTAATTGTGATATTTAACTTTTTCCTGGCTGAGGGTGAAACAGTCGACCACCACTGCTACTTTATCTTGTTGTGAGTGACACAATGAGTAAACTTTGGGTATTCTTAAATCATAGGTTTTTACATCTTTTGCAGTAAAAACAATATGATTTTGATAGACTAGTTTCGTCGCAATTAAATAAAAAAGAAAATAAGTCGGATTATTACTGGCGAAAACCATTTATTTTTACGCTACCAATTGCCAGGATTAAAACTTAACTGCACGTACGCGATAAGATACGTTATCTTATCTCAAACGCGCTTCTTTTAACGAACATTCCAAATCAAATGGATGCTTTTTACATCAAATAGTGTAGATAAGAAGTCGCATTCACGGTTCGCATCGCCAGTCTAGAATAAACAAGAACACGGCCAGGTTATCTCATTCATGCGCAACTTAAAATATGAATAATTATCGATTTTTATATTTATTTTTTTATAGAACAATCTACATATAATATAAAGATACCTCAAAGCATAATAAACCATTTTTTTTATTGCAATATTTCGAGCTATTTTTCAAGGACAGTCTTTCGAAGGTTAATAAAGTGTGGCATATTAAATATACCGGCTTAAAAATTTTCGGCGTTGCAAAGAATAAAAGGTTCGCCATAGCTGCAGCATATGTTTTTTGGTTAATTTGTTACCTAATAAATCTGATTCATCACAATAATAGTGTGCTGTCACATGGCGGTCAGTAGCATGACGAAATTGTTCGCTTGGATAGGTTGGGTTAGGTTAGGCGGCGACGGCAGAGCTGCGAATTATAAATAGGAAATTCGATTTTCCAGCCCGCTGAAAATTGCGTAAATTAACAATCACTGTTCGAATGGCTGCTTTCCCAAGATAGAAATTCAAATGCTCGCCACATCCGCGAAACAAATTTAGGATAAGTCTTAAAAATACTTCATATGGAACTTTATAACTTGTATTATATACCTACATCGTTGTATTAATAATTATTATAAATTTGCAAAGTTTTATCGAATGCCGCTTATGATATACCAATGAAAAAAGCGTCCACAAAAAACACAACACACTATCCTAAAAATATATCTTTAACCTGTGGATTCACCTTCCATCATTATTTGACCATTTTGTCATTATTTCACCCAATTTTAGAAGCATTTTCATGTTAACTGCTTCTTCGTTAATGTCCATGGCTTAATCGACTACGGCTACTACATGGTTAAACAAGTCAACACCTTACTTTGAGAAGGTTCTAACTGCTCTTGACACTGTTTTGAGATATGAACGTTTGAAGTTTCGATTTGACAATGAGCAAGTACAAATGTTTCAGATTACTTATCCTCAGATATTTTTTCACAAATTTTGCTGACAAATAATAATCTTAAAGAACTAATGATGGAAATACTGATGACAATCTTGGAACTTTGTCAAATAAATTTAGTAAAAAAAGTGTGCAGATGCAGTTCCATCTGGAATTCTGCTGGCTCCGTTATTCAACCATAGATAATTCTGAAATTCATATATATGATGAATTGCGGTAAATACAAGCTTTTCCCACCAAAAGGTCATTTTAGGCTAACATGCCAATTAAAACCTTTTCAAAGTAAGGTAATGAAGTGTTTCTGAAATGAGCTGTGATGAAATCGAGGGAGTCGGTGGTTTTAGGCACTTGGGTGTACATATCACGGGAGATGGCAACCCGCGTAATGAGCTCCCGATCCGATTAGGGATAGCTGGAGCAACCTTTAATTGAATGCGGAATGTCTGGGACTCACGGTTGTACTGGGTCAGAACCAAGTGCCACTTATTGAACGCATGCATACTGACTGTGCTGCTTTACGGTTGCGAGTCATGGCACATCACAAAAGCACAGGGTAATTGTATACTGTGATTTGAAAACAGATGCCTGCGGCGAATACTAGGAGTACAGTGGTTTGACTTTGTCAGGAATACGGAGGTAAGAGAGCGGACAAACCAGCCCCTTATTACGTCCAAAATAAAAAGGCAACGACCTGTCTTGGACATGTGCTGTGGATGCCCCAGGGTAGCCTGAATCCTGACTGCCTCTTTTATCAACCTGATGGATCCCGACGCCCCGGAAGGCCTTTGATGACCATCCATAGGATGTACTCAGTGGAGCTACGGAGACGTCAGGGTAACATGGGAAGAAGCAAGGAAGTTGGCGGGAGATAGAGAATCTTGGAGGCACTGTGTGGCGGCCATATGCTCTGAATAGGGATTGGATATGGAAAAAAATATTACATCACAGAGATTTTTGCGTTTCAACAAGAATACGAAGGCTAACTTATGAATTTGTCCGTATTGAAACATACACCTATTGATACTGAAACCGAAGAACGTCGACCACCTGGCTGCAGTAGTACCACTGTCAGCTCAATAAATCTAATTTGGTAAATTTGTCTGCTTTTATTGTCAATATACTAAGCGTATGACTATGTTGAAACACATTCCTAATTGAAAATATTCTTATGTTATATATGTATTCAGCCGTGAATGAAAATCTAGTAACTCGCTAACACTATTTTTTTATTAATTAAATAACTTATTCACATTTAAGGTGTTAACTGTCAATTCTTAGTGGAAAAGTATTATATTAACATAAATAAAACATTTAATTACTACTTCCACATAATTATTTGTTGTAAAGGTCAAGACGGGCTTCGCTCACTGCGAGCATTTCTTATTGATCAGTTAAGATATTTAAAGAATATATTATGTCGAGTTAAGACAAACAAATCGTGATTTATTTATTTAGATAAGTGATTTAATTTAAAAGATACAAAAGTTGTTAAAGAAATTTAAAACGCGTCATCTGTACTAGTCTGTAGTGGAAAAACTATTTTTAATGTTTAAAATAAGAAAAAAGTAGTTAGACAAGGTTATCTTATCTTCCAATGTGACCTCTAGAACAGCTGACCAACTAACATACTAATAAGTGTGTTATTTTCAAAACTGACTATTACCCTATTTGAATGACATCGATAAAGTAACGCTATAGATTCACTATGAACGACAACGGGAATGGATGTCGTGAAAATTTACAACTGGACTTACTACTAGACAGTTCTACTTGTCCGTCGAATATTTATTAATTTCCATGAGGTTTTAATAGAATAGCAGAAGTTGCTATGTAGCCATACTTATCATATGAACGTATTAGACATCGAAAAATGTCAAAGGTCTGTTAATGAATTATGTATAGATTGGTTGTGGTTTATGAAATACTAGTATTGCTACCCGGCGTCGCTCGGACTAAGCGACCAATAATTATTTAATGTTATATCATTCGACATAATTATATCACAAAATCTGACATCCAAAATAGAGTTAAAATAAAATTACAAACTTTATTTAATTTGATGACAGCGTCATTCTCACCCATTGAAATGTCCAAATTCAAGGAAAAAATCTAATTTGCTGTCAAAGAAATGTCAAATAATACCTTCACGTAAATAATAAACATTATTATATTAATAAAAGCCGGGAAAAAGTTGGTAGAAGACTAATTTATTACATTTTGACTAAATGTCTTCGCCGATAAAAATGACTTAATGACCAACAATGCAAAAGTGAATTACAGACCCAAAGAAATACATACGCCGTTTCGGTTTTATATATAAGATATTTGTTTATTTCGATGAGCGAATGAGCAAGAAGGATACAAAATTAATCATAATAAGGCCAAAATGAGAATTCCACCATTCTTGAGAATGTTACATTGAAAGTTGTTTGTTCTTTCAAGGAATAGAACCAGTCTGCCAATGGGGATGCCACTGAGAAGAGCTTTAGTGATTTTTAACGAAATTGCTACGTTTGTTAGCATATTTCACATGGACGTGTGTGAGTTCAGACGAGTATTGTTGATTAAGGCACTCGGTTGACTGCTTTGTGATTTTATTTATTTTTTATCTACTACATTTTTGAATTTTGTAATATACATTCATTTATTTATATGTATGTACATACATATATATAAATAAATGTGTATATTTTCGTGAAATGCATGGCGCATTGGCTTCAGCTGTAATGCCATGATTTGTATTTCCTTAAATAAATAAATAAATAAATAATGAATGTTAAAATTACGCATTCTATGAACTCAAATTCTAGCTTATCGACTTTTATTAGTAAAGCTGTTAAAATATCCACGGTTGTAAAAATTCGTTGGTAAGACAGGTTTTTAAATAGTTAAATACATATCACTAAAGTGTTTTATCAGAACACTGAAAAATTTGTTGTTTGAAATTGATAAAATAATAGACGTATGTTTAAAATTATTTTACTTAACTTTTTGACATACATACATAATCAGTTGTGGAAAAGAACAGCATTGGATATTATAAAAAATTTTGTATGATATTTTTTTTTTGTTGAGACTTAAAATTACAGCTCTGTCAATTGTTATTGCAGGATGTGACGATATGAGAACTTTTTCTTGTGTGTTAAGCATATTTTTCTCCAGTTTTTTCAAACAATAGTTATTATCAGTCACAAATATTTCAAAAAATTCCCATCATTGTCATCGGCCGCATCGCTTAAATCATACATGGGCAAACACCGGCCCGCCGAGCTATTCCGGCCCTGTTTCACAAGATCACAATTTAACAACATTGCTTTGACGGATTTTTATAAATATACTAGTATTGCTACCCGGCGTCGCTCGGACTATGCGACCAATAATTATTTAATGTTATATCATTCGACATAATTATATCACAAAATCTAACATCCAAAATAAAGTTAAAATAAAATCACAAACTTTATTTAATTTGATGACAGCGTCATTCTCGCCCATTGAAATGTCCAAATTCAAGGAAAAAATCTACTGTCTAGCCTCTCGTTCCTCGGCAGTTTCACCCAAATTAAACGATCTTTTCCGTTTTGACATGGCTCTAAGAGGAGCAAACTATTTGCTCTATCAATATTTTGCAAAGCAAGCAATGCCAAGCAAGGCAGAGTAACAACTGTTCCCAGTTTAGAAGTTTATGTCCGAGTATAACGTTTCCAGCCCGTCCGAGCGCGTCCGTCGTTTAGACTTTACGAGCTAGAATCCGTCCATCTTGACCAATGGGAAAGCGGGCTACAAAGTTTCAATAATTTGGCCAATAGGATTGGCGCTTATTTGACAATTACAGACATACATCCCCCGTTTCGGTTTTATATATAGGATTTGGTTGAAGAAAAGTACAAATTTACGCGCATTTGCAAGAAAAATCATTTGTCTTTTTGGCAGTACATATGTATATGTACGTGTGAACAGTTTTTTCGAGGATGAAACACACTAAATCAAAAATCGAACGAGGGTAACAGATGAAAATCTCGAAATTTCTATGCGATTATCCCTAAGAAATATCAACTGATAGTCTCGCAATTCAAATACAATGCCAATCTTCAAACTTAATATTGTTATCAGTATATGATATTAATATTATGTCGTTCATTATATAAATAAAAAATATATAAGAAGTAGCAACGTGTTTTATTGAATGAAATATTACTTTATTTCACTGGTTCTCAACCCATAGGTCACGACCCCCAAAGGGATCGCGGTGAGTTTTCCGTGGGGTTACCAACTTATACAGTCAAGTAAAAAATATATTCACTTTCATGAATCTTCGTTATTTTTTTATAATTTCTTCATAAAAATTGCCATACACAATTTCATCGGGGTCGCGAGTCAAACGGCTTTTATAAAAAGGGGCCGCCACTTGAAAAGGTTGGGAAACTATGCGTTTATTATATTTAAAAATTTGGTCCGGCCCTTGACTCAGAGACAGAATGATAATTTGGCCCCATGCCTGGCTTAAATCATATCAATGTATTTTATTTCCCGCAATTGTTAGAACTATTCAACAGATAACAGCAATATTCGAAGATTCTTTAACTTCGTTATTTTACATTTAGATTATTTTTGTCAAATTTATTGACTTTACCAACCATAGAGAGGGCGGAACATTTTGAAATAATTTTGGATTAAATACCTAGCATTCTCACATTTATGAATTTTGTACTTTTCCATTACTTTTGTCTCTAACGACCCGGGTTTCGCCTTTCGGTTTCTTCAGGCATTTCAAGTGCACGGATGTACTTTAACTGACACGTAGTAAACAGTTTATATCGTTTATATACAAAAATAGAAGTAGATCACTAAGTTAAATTGCTTTTAAAATTTAAATTAGCGAAAATTTAATGAAAATAAGTTTCAATGAATTAAGTGGGTTTGTTATAATTATAGGGATTTTTGAAAATACAAATGACCAGATCATAACATAGGAATATCTAAAATAAATCTAGGGTTTTATCCGAACTATTATTAATGAGTTGATTGATTTCAAGTCTTTGAATCAATACTTAATGATAGCAAATGCTTGAATTATTAATAAAAGACAATTATTTATATGGGTACAAGAATGGTGAACTTGGTAAATGAAGTTGCTCGCTTAAAATTGGCAAACTGTTAACCTGAGCTCTATTAATTTCCAAAATTTCTTGATAAAATAATTTAAATTCGCCTCTGTTAATATGCAAAAAATCACACACATTTTTATTTTTGAATCAAAAGTTGGACCTTTTTGTTTTTCATAAATATTTTATGTGCAGACATATTCTTTACCCATTTGTATTTAGTATTTACGTCCTAAAATTCTGTCTTTATGAGGAAATGAAAAAGTTACCTACTTAATAACGAAAGCTGGTGTACATACTTTAAATGGGGCATTTACATAAATATTAAAGTCTTTGAAAAGAAACGTTTTCCAGAACTTTTTGTAATCTAAGCTTGGGGTGGAAAACATTTAAACACACGAAGTGGAACAACAGATGGTGAGGCAAGCAAAATTTACGGAACGTTAAAAAATTATATAGCAATAAAAACACAGGAATTTGAAATGAAATTATTTAGCCTTGTATCTAGGGACTCCAATTACTCGACATCTCAACTACTCGGACATTGAGTAGTAATTTTTTAAAATACTCGAATATACTCGAGAAGTTTCAGATGTACCGAAAGATTTATTATTTATTCAAATTTGTGTACAGCAAAACCGCAATTCTACCTTTTTCAAGGGACCGTATAAAACCATCGATTAATGCGGGAAACGGTGAATGCGGAAATGTTTTAAGTATGACCTAAATGCCGGGACCATAGAAAATGCACGCACCACGCGGGAAAACGTATAATGCGAGAATGTAAGATCGAGGTTCCACTGTACCAATAGATGATAAACAAATAAATAAACTTATTTTATTTCATTAATTTATTTATTTCAATTTATGAAACCTGTGTTTCAAAAATAATAGATTATTAAACGTCTCAAATTATAATTTGGTTCGAAGTTTTGTTTTTTTACTCCCGCAGTAGAAAAAACTCTCTCTGTTGCTGTGGATGTCGGCTTAAAAGTTAACAATCAATTAAATAGTGCTATCAAGTTTTTCTGTCCGCTGTTTTAAATAAAATAAAATATGTAAATAAATCTTCTAAAAAGTATTTTTCAAATTACTCGAGTAGCGAGTACTTCAAAAATGGACGAGAATACTCGATACTCTAATTGGAGTCTCTGCTTGTGTCTTACAAAAACACAATGGTGTATTAATAATTTATTTACTCGTAGCTCGGTGAGATATATAGCTGTTAAATGGGAGGAATTTATCGCCTGAAAAGGGATCAAAGGGGTATATAAAAGCACAAAAGACATACCAAATACCAGACCCGCCATAAACGTAATACCCTTTCACCTCAAATATATAAGGAAGGTGGGCATTGTAGTTCACAGTAAAAAGATTCCATTCAATAGAGACGTGTTGATGCTACTATCTTGTTATCTGGCATCATTGTAGAAATAATAGATTGTGCACGCAACCTTTTGGTAGCAGTACCAAGCAAGTCAAAGTAAAACCCTTAAGATTAATGTCATTTAGAGTTTCGACTGGGTGAAGGTGCTGGATGAGATTACAACATCAAATTTGAATTGGTTGAATTTTGTACTTTTCCATGAGTTTTGTCGCTAGCGACCCGGGTTTCGCCTTTCGAAATTTTCTTGAAATGCCTGAAGATGTCAAAAGCGGAAAGTGATAAAATTCACGGAAAAGCACAAATTTAAAACGATTCAAATTTGATTAATATCATATTACTACCACTCTTAATTGATTCCACATATTTCAGTTAAGAGAATCTTATTTTAAAATGTTATATCAGGACCGGTCTCGCCCATCGTGAGCATTTTCGACTGATAATAATATAATAATTTTTAAGTAAGACTAATCTTGCTTAGTAATTCGTATAAATTACTTTATACTGATATCTTGATTCCAAAAATCCGTGTTCAAAGCACCGGATGAAATTCCATCAACCGCCCTCAGTCGACATCCTACCTTATAATAACTTCCTATGTGTATGCTATACTTGCTCTCAGACGTTGGCAATGTTGTGGGATATGAGTTTCCTGTTTACAACGTGAACATAAGTGAAGAGATAAACCTAAGCCAGTTTCTCAGATTCCTAAGACCGGGACACTTCTCGTGGTGTGGCAGCATGTGTCCAACATATGTTGAATCTATATATGTTTTTACTAATTTAATTATATCTAAGGACTCTTTCATCGATGAAATTACCTGCATGTTTATGACTTACGAAGGGCTCGTACCATATCTTATCTAAGTACATCTTTGTAAATCTAAAGAAAGCATTTTTGTGTCATCGTTAAATAAAATAGTTTAATTCTAGAAGACCAAATAAGAGCCCTCCCAAGTCGTCGCAATTAAGTTTTGAAATCTATTTTTCAATAAAGTCAATAAGAATACCAATCGCATATCTCTTAATATGTTCAATACCAAATATTTGAAAAATGTCTCATAAAAATATTAACCCTTTTTTTAAATTGAAATAAATAATAAATTAAAATATAACAAAAGATTTTAATCAAATACCATGTTTCTATTCCGGATATGTTATCAGTTGAAAATGGTCGTAGTAAGCGAAATTGATCCTGAATCTATACAATTCACGTGGAAGTGAAATCAAGTTGACAATGTTGGCGAAGAGCGAAAACGGTCCTGATATTATTTTTTTATTTTCGATGGTTTCGGCGGTAACTTTGTGGAAGTTCATTTTAATATAAAATAACTTTGATTATTCCACGTATTGTGTAACTAACTGTGACACGTGTTTCGCCTCTTTCAGAGTCATCTTCAGACTTACTATCGCAAAGTTTGCTTAAGTGATATTTATCAGAATACATATGGAAGTAGTTCTATAAACTGTCTCTTATTTATTCAAATATAGTTATATATTTAAATGTAAAGCTTTACTTACTTATACCAAGGATCGACAGGTAACACATTAAAAGTGAAATAAAGCTAAGTTTTACAATAACTGTGATTATTCCACGTATTGTGCTACTAACTGTGACACGCGTTTCGGCTCTTTCAGAGGCATCTTCGGACTTAATATCGCAAAATTTGCTTAAGTAATGAAGCAAGATTAATTCTAATATTTTATAATAATAAAATTATAAAATAGAGTTTCGGATTTTTTTTACGGGAAACAAGAATGGGGGGGGTTATAGAATTAAAACAAAGTATAAGACGAAACTTGCGTCACAGTTAGTAGCACAATGCGTGGAATAATCAAAGTAATAGTAAATTTCATATTAAAATGAACTTCCACAAAGTTACCGCCGAATCCATCGAAAGTATTAAAGCTAAGTTAATATTTAATATTTCGCTCGATGAATTGGGATTTATTTGATAATCGATTTCAAATACATATATAGTTCCACATGATGTATAGAAAACAGTTGATAGCTGTTTCATCATCGTCAGTAGTGGTGTCGATATTTTTTTTTGAACTAAATACTTAATTATGCACAACATTACTATAGCCATGTTTCAATTGAATATCTGCGTAATTAAATAAATCAAAAACTACTGATAAAATAAAAGTTGCTATTTTATTCGTCGAATTACAATTATTATAATATTATATTTCCATATATGGCAGTGTATAATCTAAGGTTGGTTTTTTAGTGATAAATGATAGCTTGGATTATGATTGATTGCGCCATCAATAGTCGATTTGGTCTATAAGTGTTTTGTGGGGCGGGATATGATTTCGAGCTAGGAGGTGTGAATATTGAACACTCGGTGGATCGCCATTTATTTCAAGAGAACCATTGATCACATGCCAATGTTTTTGACATACATAATACATTTCTTAGAAGTCCTTCACTTGACGACATTTTGATGAAGAATGTTCAATAATATAATCAAACGAGAACCTAGTCTGTTAGGAAAATCTTAAGCTAAACAAGAGTCACCGCTATTTAAAAAAATGCGTAATGTTTACTTATTTAGTCATTTTTATTTCCATTGAAAATGAATGACCACAAATTACCACATAAGTCTGCACGGGCTCGGGTGTCGAAGGTTTTGATTTGGGCCCGGGCCTTGGTACACAAAAAATAAAACATAAATCCGATACTTTTAAGGTGTTCACTGTCAATACTTGGTGGAATGGCATTATAATAAAAATAATAAAACGTTTTTAGTACTTTATTCCACATAAAATTTATTGGATCAGGACCGGTTTCGCTCATGGCGAGCATTGTCAACTGATAAGAAATACCATGAAAAAGTGATATTTATTTACTTAAACTTTGTATAAATATCACTGTTTTGTTGTATTTCTTATCACTGCTGGACAATGCTCGCCTTTGAGCGTAACCGGTCCTGATCCAATAAATTTTATATGGAATAAGTACTGAAAATGTTTTATTATTTTAATTATAAATCCGATTATTCCGGGTGTATACGCCATTATTGTATATCTTAATTATGTACATATTATATGTTATTTGATGAGTTGATATTAAATTATTTTAAATTTTGACTAAAATTTTGTTGAAAAGTTGAAAAAACTGTCGGGTTCGGGTAAGATGTTCGGGAATGAGCTTGGATCAGGTCAGAGATTTTCGGGCTCGGGCCGGGTAGAATTTTAAAATTTCGGCCCGTGCAGACCTCTACCACAGATGTATCGCTAACTATCCTAAATAAAACACACTACAAAACCTGAAATTACATATCTCGAAATCAAGTTATCTCATCCATCTGATATAGAATGATTTCCGTGTTATTAAATTATATTTGATTCACAGCTTTAGGTTTTCCTTCACGATTTGCGATAGAATATGTAGTACGGGAATTTTACCAACGGCCCTTTTAAGGTGTCCACTGTCAATACTTGGTGGAAAGGCATTATAATAAAAATAATAACACATTTTTAGTACTTTTTTCACATGAGATTTATTTCATCAGAACCGGTTTCGCTCATGGCGAGCATTATCAACTGATAAGGAATACAATAAAACAGTGGTATTTATGCAAAAGTTAAGTATGAAAACAAGGTATGACAAACATTTGCTTAGTTGATTTACCAATTGTTTGTCATACCTTGTTTTCATACTTAACTTTTGCATAAATACCACTGTTTTATTGTATTCCTTATCAGTTGATAATGCCATGAGCGAAACCGGTCCTGATGAAATAAATCTCATGTGGAAAAAGTACTAAAAATGTGTTATTATTTTTATTTACCAACGGCGTTTACAATTCAGATATATCGTCATTGTGTGTTTCAGCTCACGTTTTTGCATTACATATTATAATCTCTACGTTTCGCCACCACCACATAATATTTTATATTCTTGTCGTTCCTTTTAAAAACATAATTTCGGGGTTACCTATCAAAAATTTCATAAATACATATATATCAATAAAAATATGCATTCAAAAGTTCAATTGACAATTAATATCTAAGCAAACCAATCCTAGTATTTGAATATATATCTACGGAGTATGCACTAAATTATTATCTTATATTTTACCGATAAACTTAACACTCACACATGTAAATGTTTTTTTTCTCATGCTAAAAATACTTACTTGTTAAGTTTACTGGCCCAAGTATTAATTTATAAATAATAAGAATAATAATACATTTTAGTACTTTTTCCCACATAAAATTTATTTGATCAGGACCAGTTTCGCTCATGGCGAGCATTGTCAACTGATAAGGAATACAATAAAACAGTGATATTTGCACAAAAGTTAAGTATGAAAAACAAGGTATGAAGACCTCTTAATTCAATATTTTGTTTATAGTCTATTTTTCTTATATTTTCCTTAAATTTATTTGCTTAGTTGTTTTACCAATTGTCTGTTATACCTAAATATCGCTGTTTTATTGTATTCCAACAAAATTTTAGTGAAAATTCAAAATAATTTAATATCAACTCATCAAATTATAATATGTACCTATTGAGATATACAATAATGGCGTATACACCCGGAATAATCGGATTTATACTAAAACATTTTACTCTAAAGGTACTCAGTTGACAATGCTCGCCATGAGCGAAACCGGTCCTGATCAAATTATTTTTTTTGTGGAAAAGGTACTAAAAACGTATTATTATTTTTATTATAATGCCTTCATACCAAGTATTGACAGTGAACACCTTAAAAGTTATAAATAATATTACGAATTTGTTTCATATATAATAATACATATAAGAAATACTTCATTTATATTAAGTAAGTGTCACATAATACATATTATTTTGTCGTATCTCAGACATACACTAGGTTACTATATCTAAAGGTACGGTATTTTTTCGTTTGCCAAAGATTTGTGGTACATGAATACAATGATATATCGTTTACGGACAATTTAACAACGATAAGTTGTTCACATGGGCAATTCTAATATTCTACGAGAAAATTTCCGCGAATCATAACATTGTATTCGCAAGTATCGAAAAACTAACTCTACCCAATAATGACTATTGAAATTTAGTTTGCAATATCATATCAGTTTTAAAAATGGAATAGCAGAATCGCTGAAATTACTGGTTTATCTTACTACCTAGTCTATTTTGACAAAGAAAGTTGTAATTTATTTGTAGGGGTCATACATACATACATATGTACAGCCACAACAAAAGAAATCCGCACACCTTCACAATTTCAATCATTTGCGAATATTTCCTCGAAATCTTTACCGATTTCCATTTATTTTTCTTCCGACTGTAAAGAAAACTTACAGCCATATTTTGAGTTCATGTAAAAAATTCGAAATTTTGTAAATCTGCAAAAAGTTGTAATCGCGATTAAAGCCCAATTTGATGCAGTTTTCGGGAGAAAACTTGCCAAAGAGAAAAATTTCGCGTAGAGTAGACTGTGTAGAAAGTATTGTGTGGAATTTTCCAAAAATATTTCGTGAAACTGGTGCTCTGGAGGGGTTTGTTTGAACTAGCTGGAAGCGGTTAACAACCGACCGGGGTAACCGTCATATAAGGAGGAAATATTCGCATAAATAAATGAACTTGTGAAGGTACGCGGACTTCTTTTGTTGTGACTGTTTACACTAGGGACTATTTTTTAGTTACCTTTTTTCAACAATCGCAATTTTATCAATACATAAGCATGCAGACAGTATTTTTAACAATTTAATCAAAACACAAGATTGTATAAACAGCTTTTATAAATGCGATACAAATAATAATAAGTTTAGTTACCTTAACAATGGTCCCGACTTGCGGGTCTGGAGAAACCTCCAGTACCTCTTTATTGGAGTCAATAGGCTCCATCATGAGCATCTCACCAGGTGTTCCTAAAAGTCGTTCCTTCATCTCGTGGATGTAAGGACAGCGCTGCATGACTTAAGAAAAACGGTGGAGCTGAAAGAAATAAAAAAAACATCATTAGTTAAGTTATGCTGATGATATCACAAATGCTCATGATAAATAAATCATGTATTAATTTGGATCTACAATCACATCTGCTAAAGATATGAAGTACATTGGCATTTAGTGGTTATTATTTAACAAGATACTTTAGCGAGAACTCGTCATACACTCGATTTAAAATTTTCCGTTGTATAAGACTATGGAAAATGGGATAATTCTTGGCATAAATTTGAATATAGAATTGACGGTTTCGTTGCGTCGAAAATGGTCAAATTAACACTTTTGCTGTTTATTTTTAATATTTATTATAATTTAGTTTTTCCAAGAATATGACGATACATTATTAATACCACATCATCATACAATAATTAATCCCTTCGTTAAGCTACAACACGAGTACATTACGAAAGAAAATGGAATTACCAATTACTTTAATAATATTGCAATATAATTTAATCAAGCGATAAAAACGATTGACTTCATTGCTAAAAATATAATACCCGCAATTTGGACCGAGAGTAAAAAAAAAGGTAAATACCAATTTCGTGTTGTAATATTTATAAACAAAAGAATAAAATATAACCTTGGTAGTTTCATCTGCGCTTAGTAAATTGACCAATATATTTTTTTTTATCTAAGCACCGATTGTCAAAGCGTGTTTCACTAATACATAAATAATATCCCTCAAAATAGCGTACTATTTAGTTTAAGTTAGATCACGTCTATTTAGAATGTCGCATCGCATCTCGCACGCGTTCGTCGTGGATGTAGAGAAAACTAATTCGGGACTGATGTAATTAATGCTAAAATAATTCCATTGCTAACTTCTTATTTAAGAACTGTGATCTAACATTAGGCAGAAAATGCGAAGCGTTGATTATTTTCATTTGATCGGATTCTTAAAGATAAATTGAACGTCGTATGGATGAGCATCGCCATTAAATCTTTTATAGACGATGTAAGAAAACAGAAAAATAATATAAATATACTGAATATAATATAAATACTGTAAAAAGTCTCACAACCTTTTAAATCCACTCAAATAATCCATCTTGTTTTAATGGCTATTGACAACGTTTCCTCTAGCGGGAAAACCATGAATTAGAGGAGAGTTTGAGAAAAAATCTAGTGTCATCAAACTTAATTCATTTTTTAAACAAATAATCTACTGCCTATTAGCTAGTAATCGTGCAATTTGTATATCATTGCAAACCCCATAACTCCAGATTTACTCCGTTGAATGAGGAGTTTTTCGGGAAACTTAAATAAGTTTTTGTAAGATTGGTCAATTAAAATATTACATCGCAGTTTGTATTCTCCCACAGTGATTATTATCGAACATAAAGCACAATCTTCATCACCGTAAAGCAGCAATTTCACAATTAATTTCTCATACAAATTCTAGGAGAAAAATGCACCTATAAAAATATGAACATTATACTATTATAAAAGATAATAACTACATTAATTCCTGCAACTCCCATGTTGAATCTACATCGACATCGTATAGGTAACTGGCTACTCCTGCTCGATTGTAATATTATTTTTTATCAATATTATACTTATTTCAAAAAACGTATTTATTGGATTGTGTGCCCTTTTATAAGTTTACAACATGTCATAAAGTAGTATATTTTTCCGTATTTCCTTTTACAAGTCTAATATACGCAAACCCTGTGAAATTTATATTTTTCTCAAATCTATTGAGGAGTTGCTGGAAGGAAAAAAATAATGTATCGAGGAGTGCAAAAGGTTAATATTCTAATGTTTCGGCTATATCTTGTAGGAATTTTAACCATCCATCAAGCTGACTCAAGAGTAAATTCATAAAATTAAAGCTTCCGGTGTTTACCTTTCTATCGTGCGTCTTGGTCTACGTAACACTATATATTTCTCGGATAGGAAACGGAAACATTAACAATAACTTGATTTAAGTAAGTTCCATCAAAAAATTTTCCCCGGTGACTAGGGTTTCCAATCCCCGGATCCGGAAGATTTTCAATACCTGAGAAGTCCCAGTTTCGAAAACATGATCCTGAAATTTTTCGGGATTGATTTATTTATCAAGCACAAACGAATTATTATCAACAAAATCGTAATATTTAGTTTCCTTGCACGTGTCATCTTTGGAACACCGGATGGTCGTGGAAAATGAATTATTTGCTACGTTATGCATTGATGAATTCATCGAATATAAAAATCATTGTAATGAAATGAATTTACAATAAAAATCCCGATCAAAAAAGTGTCAACGGTGTTGGCATGCATGCCGGACCGCCCGGGTTCGATTTCCGGTACGTGCATGGGTGTTTGTGTTGAAAATCCCTTCCCACCTTTCCGATCCCAAAGAGTGACGCATAGTAACAGCAATTAGCTTATCACTAGTTCTGTCCTAGTCCTCGAATCCTTTCTATCCCTACTCTCTTCGGAAAAAGAGAGGTTGAGCAACTGAGTAAAAAGCAGTTCTAGTAGAAAAACGTTGAGATAAACTCCGTGATGAGTCCATATTGAGAAGACCTTAATTCCGGCTCCCTCGTAAATCGAGAAGGAGCCTCCTATCCGAAACTCAGAAAGAGGGATTTTGGGGACGGAGTAGGAGAAACATGGTACTCTTTAAAACAAAACACGATCTCAAAGCGTTATGTGGGTGCGCTCATTCGCACCCATTATTTAATCGTCAAGGATTTACACAGACGTTATACAACACACAAATATTACGATAGCGAAGAAGATATCAGAAATTTGACGCGAATTTAATTCTGAGGGAGAGGATTAGGCGCGTGCATTCTCAATGCAGTCCGATCTCTCACTGCTGTATGAAAACAAACGGTTACTTTAGAAAGAAAAACAATGGCCGTTTCAAAAATCGTTAACACATGCGCCCGCTGATAAGGGATGATTTATCGCCTTATGAACTTTTTATGAAGCACATGCATTGTCGGGCGTCAAGAGATAAGAGAAATTGAAATAACTCTACATTGCATCGCTATAGATTGCAATATAGATTATTATAAGAATGAATTTATTTCCTGATATCGACTGACTCATTGACTGAGGTGAACAATAGATCGTTCGAGAGAGTTCTGATGACCTACCACATAAGGCGGTGTCAATATGCTCCAAGCTGGGAGCAGATATGGTTAAAAAAAACCCGGGAGCAGACCTGGGATCTCAGTTTGTTCCGGGATTAGAAACCCTACCGGTGACTAGCATGTTGTACAAAATTCGCAGTTGAAATATACTTAAATAGTTCAATAAAGTATTAAATCATCATAGATGATATTATTTTCGATTCACTATGAGTATGTATTTTGCACACGTTTTGCGGTGTCAAAACATTGGCATTCCATTCTAATGTTAGAGCAATTTTCGGTTTGGATGCGGAAGCCTAAACTGCATCACAAAACTGTGAAGTATTACGAAATGATCCATTCGAGTTGCATAATAAATGCAGCCGGGAAGGGTTCGGTGCCCTTTGTGCAGTATCTAATTATCATAACAGACCGTCGCAGGCATTGTTCCCGAAATATAACAATGGGTTGCTCACCTCTTGTTTAATATCCATGCAGATATACATACTACATATAATAATATCTCTTGATCAGAGCGAATATTTCAAACTGGTAAAGAAAAGCACTAAACCAACATCAGATAGACGATATTTTTTTTTAACCCTCAAATTATATTTATCGATATTTCCAAGTTATTTTCTGTAAATTAGTATTTGCGATTCTACATTGAAAATACCCGATAATTATAATTTACCCAAATGATTCATTGAATCTCGTCAACATCAGAATTTTCGCAAATTCATATAGATTACGTTAATAACAATTAAACAATTCATACTTAATTGATTTTTGATGTAATAGCTTGTATTGCTAAGCGGCCTTCAACATTTTGTTTATAATACGGAAAGAAAAATAACAATGTATTTTAGTTATACATAAATTATTTTATATATTTGTTGATAGCTATTTCGGCTTACGCCTTCGTCAGAACTAGTATTCTGTAGTTCTGAAATAGTTCTGACGAAGGCGTAAGCCGAAATAGCTATCAACAAATATATAAAATAATTTATGTATAACTAAAATACATTGTTATTTTTCTTTCCGTATTATAATGGAGTTCTACCAAGTAAATGCCTACTCAATCAATAATATTATGTTTATAGTCTATTTTTCTTGTATTTTGCTTCAATTTATTTGCTTAGTTGTAATACCAATTGTTTGTCATACCTTGTATATCTTAATTAACTTTTGTATAAATATCACTGTTTCGTCGTATTTCCTATCAGTTGACAATGCTCGCCATGAGCGAAACAAATTTATGTGGAATAAGTACAAAAAATGTTTTATTATTTTTATTATAATGCCATTCCACCAAGTATTGATAATGAATACCTTAAAATGTCAACGTTTATTTTTGTATATAAGCGATTCAAACTATTTACAACACGTCAGTCCAAGTACATTCCTGCACTTGAAAAGACTGATGATGCCGAAAGGCTAAACACGGGTCGTTATCGACAAAACTCATGGTAAAGTACAAAATTCAAACGATTCAAATTTTATTATCATATAAATACATATAATATATCTGTATTTTTTTTGTCCAATCTGAAACATTCTTCGATGAGTGCTTACTTTCCACTCCATCAGCACTCGTGCTATTTTTACTTGTTTGTAATAGTGTGATTCTCACGACTATTCCACTAATCCTCGACAACTATCTTCGTCTAAGACTGCACGACTCTTCTTCGTTTGTGTTATCTTTTTGTTATTTCAAGTTATAAGATGACTTGCGGTACATCTGATTTAGTATATGTCGGACAGACTGGGAGACGGATTTCTACGCGCGCAATCGAACATGTTAGATCCTTTAACAATGGAAAAACTGATTCACAATATGCAAATCACCTTATAGAATTAGCACATAATCCGAATTCGGTCCCGATTCGTTTACATTCCTGCAATAAGGGCCTAAAACTGAATGCATTTGAACAGCTTGAAATTAATAGGTATAATCAGTCCAATGAAATTCTTAACGATCAGATCACAATTAATAGTCCACTTCTGTTAAAACCTTTAACAAACATTAAACTTAAAACAATTTAAAATAGATGCACTTAGACATTGCAGATTTTAAGTGGTTTCACACGATCCAATAACCCAAAAATACCCAAATTATTGTTTCCCACCATTACTTTAGACCAATAAATCAAACTTATTTAAATTCTTTCATGTGACGTAGGTATGGTTTCAACAGAAATAGATTATGTAGGAGGCACCCTGTCTAGCAAAGGTATATAAGCTATCTCTAATACACGTTTTAAACATAGTTCTGACGAAGGCGTAAGCCGAAATAGCTATCAATAAATGCTATCAACAAATATATAAAATAATTTATGTAGAATTAAAATACATTGTTATTTTTCTTTCCGTATTCAAGTTATTCTTCAACACTTTGAAAACTTTAAAAAGTCATTCTATGCCGAATTTAACGATTTTAGATTAGATTATATGAGATTATAAATTAATTAAATGCCTTGCTCATAGCACATCGAATCTTGACGTCATTACATCAACAATATATTCCTTGTTTGGTATGTATTATTTTAATAAAAGACAAATAAATTGCTGGGAACAGAGCACACATATATGTACACAAACGCACTCTCACTCTGTTTGCAAATCATGCGCATTCAGATAATTTTGACAGGTGGCGCTTCCATCCAGTTAGTTGAAGTACTGAATAAATTAGGAAGATTTCAGGATTTAGACTGAAGGTGATTGATGGAATTTAAATCGTTTAAATTTTGTCTTTCCTTTAAAATAAACATCGTTAATTATCATAAACAAATAAAATAAATCAATTCTTTAACAATGAGTCGGATAAAACCCACCTATTAAATGAGTAGACATTTCCATGCTATTAGCTGGTAATTAATATTTACGATACTACATTTAAAATACATAAAATGCCACAAGCAATTAATACTCAATTAATTAACATCAACACTTTGGCTTATTCCTCCAGATTAAGATAATAAGAATTAAACGTGGTGACCAACTTTTATTCTTATTCACCTAAGCCTTTTTTTGTGCGGCACACACAAAACGCACAAAACAAAATCACACAAATTGAACTATGACTTAATATGGGAACATAACATGTACAAGGACGCACGTGTCAAGGTCACATTGTAATACACAGGTGAGGCACTGGATTTTACATGTACAATATGAGAACAACGCGCTGTTAATTACGTTATAACATATGTACGTTTAAATAGTCCCAAAAATATATTTAAAAAAAAATGCATTAAATAAAACCGCATTGTTTTGAATTCGCACGAAATAAAATTTGTGTGTATATTTTATAAGCTATAAGCGATTCAAACTATTTACTAAACGTCAGCTTAAATTCACTCGTGCACTTGAAATGCACGAAGAAGTCGAAATGAGAAACCCAAACCTCATGGAAAAGTACATATGTATATGCAAATTTATATGTAATTCTAACGTCTGACGCGTTAGACTAGATTATTTCATTTTCGAGAGAATGTAAATATAATATATGTTACAAGCACAAAATGTACTTAAAATAAATAAATAAAAAAATCGTACGTTTTAAAATTTCCCCATGATGTCATTCGAATCTTTACAATTTATAAATTAGAATAATACTATGTATGGCGCACGGAATTTTTATTAATTTACCGGTTTATCATGATTATTATTTTGGCCAAATTATTTAACGATTGCGACTTCATTAAATTTAGCATACTAGCATGGAAAACAACACACATTAAAAACCACAATGCACGAAGACGATTATAAATAATACATGTAATTATTCTCTTCACGAATTAAAATCAATTCATTTAATTTATTTTACGATTCATCAATGTCATAATTATGAAAAGTGAGTTGTGCTACACACAATCTCTATAATTATAAATTAAAATTTATTTGCATTTTTGCACATTGATTTTGTAGATAATTTAGAGCATTCGTGTAAGTCACGACTCACGAGTCATGAAAACTTTTAGGTCACTCTGCAGTGAAGTAGAGGTCTGCACGGGCCGAAATTTTGAAATTTCACCCGGCCCAAACCCGAAGACCTCCAACCCGGCCCGGCCCGGGCCCGAGGCCATTTCCAAAAATCTTACCCGAACCCGACCCGAGCCCGACATTTTGCAACCCTGCCCGAAAAATCCGATTTTTTTTTTCTAATAAAAATTGATTCACCAATTATCGTGTGTGTGCAGTTGTGCGAAATTCACTTCTTCCTAATTAGAATTAGTTTTTGTATGTTTTACAGGAATGACGATACAAATGAGAAGTTCCTGTTTTTGAACTAGAAAAGCTGAAAATGCATTTATGTTTTATACACTCAACGTATCTAACTTTTTTGTTTGTAGCCACCTCTATGATTTCACTAAATGATTTCCACACTTCACTTTTCCCGTGGGTTTTTACTGATTGAAGAAATACATTCTCCACTCTTCAGTTTTGTCTTAATATTTTCGAAGCCCATTTCTTGCCGGTAAATTAAAAAAAATCAACATAACAAATCGAATTGCGACCGATCGAAATAAGCATATAAGAAATACTAAAGTCAGGATCATATTATGAAATTCATTATGCGTATTGTACAAACTCATATGAAGCAGACATCATTAAAAAATACTAAAATAAGTCATTAAATTCAAAACAATACATCTTGTTCTTTCGAATGGGTCGAAAAGATGACTAATACGAGTACGTGACGTTTATTATAGTATTAAATTTAGATTTACGATAATGGTAAACTCATTCGAAAATAGCCCGATTTCTGTTATATTTTGTTGTATACTTGCGTCCGAGCCTGGCCCGGGCCCGATTCCAAACCTTCGTTACCCGGCCCGTGCAGACCTCTACAGTGAAGTTAGTCTATGTCTGCTAATTGTCATTAAATCATATTTAGACGCTCAAAAACAGGAGTAAATAATGTTTACAGGTTGTTTAAGAACACACTCATCAGCCAGCTCATCCGTTTATTTGAATACATAAAGATGTCGAAAGAAAAAACCCGGGTCGTTAGTTAAAAACGAGTAGAAATGTACAAAGTTCAATTGATTAAAAAAATCATTTCAAAACAATATTTTGTATTAGATGCTGTCATTATGCACAGCGCTAATAATGTTTTTCCCACGAGCATCCGGTGCTCCAAATATGACATGTAAGTGCATGATATATAACGACGTTTTTTTAGAAAAATCGTTGATACTGTATATCCTGACAATTTTAGCATTATGTTTTCTAATCCCGGGATTCATCAGGTTTTGAAAACCCTCGAGATCCCGGGATATGAAACCCTAGTCACCACGCTTCATGCAAAGATGATTTTTTATGGTGATTATTTCATAAATCATATTTGGAATATACAGCTTTACGATATTACTCCGTAATTGATTATTAAAATAGCGCACTTTCAAATCGTGACCCCAAATGTTAAGACATTCGGGGACACCTTGAATATATTGCAACTTAATATTTATGATCCCAAAAAGCATAGATTAAGAAACGACAGCACGTATTACATTTGAGAAATAAGTGTTGCAAAAAATTATAATAAAATCCGTTAGTAGCCATCGAAAAGGCAACCTTACATCATACGATCCGATTGAATATGATCATTTCATGTAGACTAGTAATTATTTGGTCAGTTTCTAATTCGATAAATGGTCAGTTATAAATTCTTAAAACGGTCAGTAATAAATACTTAAAACGGTCAGTTAAAAATAATAAATGGTCAGTTAAAATAATAAATGGTCAGTTAAAAAATACTAAATGGTCAGTTAAAAATTATAAATGGTCAGTTAATAACTAATTTTGGGTCAGTTTTTTAATGTAAAATGGTCAGTTATATTCTATAAACGGGTCAGTAGATATAATTTTACACCAATAAGATATTGTGTTTATTACTTCGTTGTGATAGATGTGTGATGAGAGGGACACAGCACCGACACGACTTAACTTTACCACTGAAAAAAATACGTTTGTCTACTATTACTGGCAATACTATTCGAGCGTCAACACAAACGTCAAAAATACTATCTACTATTTGTAATGCTTGTCGCGAGTTACTTCGAAGGGAAAATTCAATTTATAGATGGCTTTGGAACAAAATTTGTCCTTAAACAATTATACCTGAATCGGTAAGCATATCTTTAATAGTTATTATTATTGTTCTCGATATTCTTATTTAATAATAATTTCCAAATTACGTATATGTTATCGTATTTGAATATGGTTTACACAAGTATTCTATTAATCAGTATTTACATTATGTCGATTTCTCATTCAATGTATTTTATTGTTTACAGAGGAAAGAATGTTAACCAACAAGGAATTGTATGTTGTCACAATGGCATCTCCGCAGGATTTAGAGTTACGAATACGTAAGTTAATCATGGTACCTACATGAAAACCTTGTCATCTTTCAGTATTTACATTATGTCAGTTTCTCATTCAATGTTCTTTCTTATCCACAGAGTAAAAGATGCTGTCTAGACAGACCAGAAATGCGTGATATAAAACCGAATCGAAATAAATGAACACAGCGAGTGGCACACACTAGAGAATGAAATTGAAGTCATGCCACGGGAGAAGCCTACACATACAAAAAAAATCTTTTATATCAAAATTATCCAAGCTCAAAAAACAAAATTGTTTAATAATAATTTGACTAGACTAAAACGAAATCAAACTGTCAAACGTCAATTCATTTTTACTTGCGTTAAATCAAGGTGTGCAAAATCATGTTTTTAAACACATTATGTATTTCAAATTCATCTGTAAAATCGCCAAGCTAGATAAAATAATAGAGGAACCCCGCATTCAGCAATAAACTTCATGGTATTTAGTAAATATTAGCCCAGCTGAAATATTTTACGTACCAAGACCAGATGTACAACTGAATATATTCATGTTAGGTCAAATGACCTTTTGCACAGAGTTGTAATCACATTGATCGCATGCGAATTCATGGGATAAAATAACTGACAGTTGTGTTTCAAATGCACTACGGACAGGCTACTTAGACAAGAAATACTCATTTAAGGATAGCTATATTGCAGGACATGAGAGATTCGGTCCAATGATTCAACAAGAAATGGATTTGGAGGGAATTCAGAATTTGATAAGTTATGACGATGTTCCAGAAGAAGATGTCATGACTGTATTCGAATAAATTTGAAATAAATGTAAAATTCCTATATACAAATAAATATTGAACGAAAATGTATAAATCTACTTATTGTACTTGAAAAATAAGCCCTCCCCCGATAATATATCCCTAATTCGTATTTCGGACCAAAAAAGAAAATACATATATAAGGTGGATGATTTAGCTAAAAATCAACAAATTCGCGTATCGAAAGTGGTGGTGTCCAATGTTACCCTATTATAAATTTAAGATTAGACCGCTCATAAAAACATTAATGCTTTTTTGTATTTTCATAAATTTTGAATTCAAAATTATATAAGTATTATTAATTATATAAATAATACAACTTATTGTTTCTGAAAATAAAAATATCACAAAAACACTCGAAAGGTGTCCAATTTTACTCGAATTGACTGCAGATTAGGTTGCATATTTATATATATGTCATGGCCTGTAGCGTTTTAGGTTCTGATTTTAATTTAACATAATATACAATTTAATTCAATCGACACATACTGGTTTTTAAATAGTTAAATCTGAAAAGAATATAATTATCTTATTATTGTATCAGTACTGAATTTATTTTCGGAATTTTAAAACGCATAGCAACTACCTAAAGAGAAATGTAAAAAAAAATATTCACCTTACTTTCAAATAATAATCAAGAAGTTGACACTTCGAATTCGCACCGAAATCTTTACTGCAAGATTGCCGGAATATTGTTTATGGCTGTAGAATTTGTTTCTAAATATAAGCTTTTAGTAAAATTGTTCTTTCTATTTTAAGCAAATAATTAAATAATGTGACTGCCTCTATCTGGAAATATTATAAGTTGGTATTTTGTGGTCGCAATTTTTAAACTCGATTTCATACTTAATGTCACAAAGTATTCTTTGGGATCTTCTATTATAATTATTCGAACAATTAAAATCAAAACATTTTAAATACTATCGTAAACTTTACACTTATTAAAATAATATTATGTACATGCTTCCAAATACCTGAACGTAAGAAATTAGTTCATTTCATGCGGTAATTTTTCATAGAACATGTCACAAATTTGCCTCTATGGTCGTAATATTTGATAAAATTAACAAGCTGTCAAACTAAAACTTATCATTTTTTTAAAAATAACTGACCATTTAAATTAAAAACTAACCGTTTTTATTAAATAACTTACCATTAAAATATATAACTGACCATTTTATTTAATAACTGACCACATTCACACTGATACAATGACAACTGACCGTTTATAATATTAACTGACCATTTTGATTTTTAACTGACCTTTTATTTATTTAACTGACCAAAACTTGAATTAGTTACTGACCCATTAAATACATGCCTTTCATGTAAGCATAACCATTTTCCGTATCACGCATTTATCTTCAAAAGACCCTCTTCGAAAATATTGGACAATATATTTTTATTTTATTGAAGACTTCAAAAGAAAGTGGTAAGCACATTCGGGGCCCACGGCTTTGTCTAATACCATCACAGTCCGATGCACGAACAACTATAGGTACATTCAAAATAGTATTTTCGTGAATTTGCATTTTACACAGGGGGATTCTGCGTTTCTCAATCGGGCTACTTCTCAATATCGATGATATTATTAGACTAGAAATTCAACAGTATACATACTAGAGACTCCAATTCAAGAATCGAATACTCGATACTCGAGAATTATCGTCCAGTTTTCGAGTATGTATTTTGAAAAATACATAAATTGTAATTTGTCACAGTGACAGGGCGAGTTTTTTCTTCTAAGGGAATTTTCAAAAACAAAACTTTAAGCCAATTTAAAATTCCAGACGTTTAAATATCTATTGTTTTTGAAATAGACGTTTTATAAATTAGAAATAAATTTATTAATGAAGTAAAATAAGCTTATTTATTTATTTATATACACAAATTTGAATTATTAGTATATATTTTGGTACATCTGAAAATTTGAATTTTTTTCAATTTTGTACTTTTCCATGAGTTTTGTCGCTAACGACCCGGGTTTCGCCTTTCGGCATCTTCAGGCATTCCAAGTGCACAGATGTACTTGAACTGACGCGTAGTAAACAGTTTGTATCGTTTATATACAAAAATATAAGTAGATCACTAAGTTAAAAGGTTATTAAGATGTAAATTAGCGAAATTTGAATGAATAAAAGTTTCAATGATTTAAGTGGGTTTGTTATAATTACGGGGATTTTTGAAAATATTAATGACCAGATGATAACATAAGAATATTTAAAATAAATCTAGGGTCCTATCCGACCTCTCGTTAATGAGTTGATTGATTTCAAGCCTTTATTATTATATTACATTAATGATAGTAAGTGAATTGATATTTAATAATAGCAAGTGCTTGAATTGTAAATAAATGACAATTATTAATAAATGACAATAAATTAAAATAACAATTATTTAAAAGGGTACAACAATGGCGAACTAGGCAAATAAAGTTGCTCGTTCATAAACGATACAAACTCGTATATAAACGATACAAACTGTTAACTACGCGTCAGTTCAAGTACATCCGTGCACTTGGAATGCCTGAAGATGCCGAAAGGCGAAACCCGGGTCGTTAGCGACAAAACTCATGGAAAAGTACAAAATTCAAAAAATTCAAAATTGATATTGAAATTCCATCAAGCACCCTCAGTCGAAATACTTAATTACATCTGAAAATACTCGAGCATACTCAAGGACTCGAGTAGTTTAAAATTTTACTTCTCGGTACTCGAGAAGTTGAGATGTCGAGTTATTACAGTCTCTAATACCTACGCGAATAATACTTAATGTGACTTTTTCAGCCGTTAAATAGTGTTAAATAATAATCAAATTTAATGAAAATATTGAACAATATAACTAAAAATTATCCTTATATTTACACACTGGATTGACAGTCAGCATTTTCAGGCTGTTATTTATTAAGAAACTAGATTCATTAGAATAGATTGAAGACGGTAAAAAAATACCGAATGTTATATTTACGTATTCAGTTTAATGATTTTACATAAAAGTGTAGCATTTTTATTGATACGATGAGTCACGCTAAATCTATCTTTGACATGGCTGTGCTCACCGCATTACAAAATAAGCTTCCTGGGGCGTAGAGCCGGAAGCTTTTATGTAAAAGCGCCGAGCTAATTTTAAGCTTTACACATATTCTGCACACTACGACAACACTGTTTATGCATTTAACTCGATTAAACAAGTTAGCAATTCTAATTGTAGATAAATAATATATTGACATGACCTACGTTAACGGTAGTATAAATATTTTAACATAACAATATAATATGGCTGTTCGCTTTAATGTTGGCGAATTGTTTTATAAATAAAAATATCTTTCAGCTGTTAGGATAAACACAGTCTGTTTTGAAAATAATTGTATCATCAAGATAAAAATAAAACTGACGAGGGCGTTAGCCGAAATAGCTATCAACAAATATATAAAATAATTTATGTAGAATTAAAATACATTGTTATTTTTCTTACCGTATTATAATGGAGGTCTACCAAGTAAATGCCTACCCAATCAATAAAAAAATCCTTAGCAGTATAAGAATCAATCGGAAGATATTTGAGATAATTTGTTTACATAATTAAGTATTTCGACTGAGGCTGCTTGATGGAATTTCAATATCAAATTTGAATTGTTTGAATTTTGTACTTTTCCATGAGATTTGTCGCTAACGACCCGGGTTTCGCCTTTCGGCATCTTCAGGCATTCCAAGTGCACGGATGTACTTGAACTGACAATGTGTCGTCGACCCGGGTCGTTAGCGACAAATCTCATGGAAAAGTACAAAATTCAAACAATTCAAATTTAATTTGTTTACGTTTCAAAAAGGATTATGAGAATTCTATTTTGTGTAAAACGAACAAATTGTAACGGGACATATTTTTCTAGTGCAGTATCAAAATCACTCAAGATATTTTTTCTTTTGATAAATATACATTGTTTTTAAACATATGTATATTGTAAAAAAAACAGAAGTAAAAGGTCTAGACTTTGATGAGTCATAAAACAGTGAGAAATATATCGTATATATGTATAATACAACTTAAATATTACGAACCTTAGATAATGCATTTATTTCCAAGAAAAATCTTGCCAACGTAATTAAATAATTGGGCAATTAATTGAAAGCTCAATAATTATACCATTTAATAGGTAAATTAAACGATTTTCCGAACTCAGATTTCTCAAAAAGGGAAAAGTTAATTCGGCAGCGCGACAAACTGAGCCGAAGAATTTTCATCAAAGTTTTAGCGAAAATTTATTATGATGTCGCGGCAGCAGCAAAGTGCAAGGGAAAAGTTTTAATTAAATCACGACCGAATTATAATTTACGTACGCCACTGCAAAAAGTTTGTATGCAGGCTATTTATCGATGGGAGTTATTACTCCTGATTACTTATCACTATTAGAATAAATTTCCTATAGCAACGTAAAGGACAGAATTATTTACTTAATTACATAACGAAAACGACTATTGATTTCGCTGATTCACTCATTTGACTCGTGTCATGGCACAACGAAAACGAATGAATCAACTATTTTTGGATTCTAAGCGAGTCAATTATTTTCTCACTTCACCTGCTGTAGACAAAAAAGTGTAAAGTGGTGGACTATAAAGTCGATCAATTGATTCTCGTTCACTACAAAGTCTAGATTCGTTGGTTAAGCAACGAAGTCTTTCTAGCATATTGATATATTGAATTTCTATTGAAATATAATCTTGTTTTTATTGCTTAACTAGCTGTACCCTGCGCGCGTTGCTACGCCAGCAATTGTAGGGGTGATTGGGGGGTGGGGTGGGGGAGGGGATGTACGCCATAAAGTTTCGGAGAAGTGTACTCGAGAAATTTGTATAAATTCGATATCAATTTTTTGGGGAGGGGGGTTGTTTGGCGGGGTGGGGTTGGGGAGCGTATGTCAAAAACCTTCGAAGAAATGAACTCGAAAAATTCTTAAAGTTTAAAAAAAAAAAAATTGGGGGGGGAAGGTTGGGGGGTGGTTGGGGGGTGGTTGGGGGGAGAGGTTGGGGGGCCAGAAACCATCGCGGGGGTGCACTCAATAAATTTGTAAAGTTTCACATCGATCGGTCGAGCGGTTTAGTAGTCCATAGCGGACATACATACAGACATTCATTTTTATATATATAGATAGATTGTCTTTAACTAATCAGAATTTGAGATATGTTACAGAAGGAAATAAAAATACATATGTATGTTTGATTCAGGTGAAAGCATTTACATGTATTTAACACTGCTATAATAATGTATGTAATTGAAACATTGTTATGTCAAAATTGTAAAACACGTTTTATAAGAATCAACTTTTCTTTCCTTCCTAAAAATTCTCCATAAGTAAAACAAAAGAATGGATGGAGAATTTCCATTGCTTGATTTTTGATGGTTATAAAATATACATTTCCTGCTATAGGTATCGGCTTATCTAGAACTGCGTATATTTGTATGTAAAAGACGAAAACCACATAGTTGGCTCATGGATACGCCTGCCAATCATCATGTTTGAGTGATGATGTCAATAAGACTACTTCGGCAGTAGTTGTAATTAGCCGATTGGCGACTGGTTTAGTGCAAAAAAGATTTTTGAACTATGAATGCACAATAAGCAGTGGGTAAAAAATGTAATTAAGAAATCTAACAGTATTTTTTTAACGAGAAATAAATGTGTGGCCCTACTTTATTTCAGTGGAAAAGAGCACTCATTGTCAGAAAATCACTCTATTTATCTACCTGAAAATATTTGATATTTTCAACTTTGTTCATCATACCGTTTGACCAGTGGCCATTAACAGACAAATATCTGTTAACACAGTAAATTACGAATTAATTTGCTACATGTTCGAAGCGGAAACGATTATAAAACAAATAATTCATTGCAGTATTTATGACTAAATCTCACTCAGGGTGTGCATATAATCTCAAATCAGCTTTTATAAATATACTAGCTGCCCGGCGAACTTCGTACCGCCTCAGAATTAATAGATGTGTTAACTTATTAGCTTAGTTAAATTCAGTTTTATATTATGTTAAAATGAATTTAGTTCAATAAATGTGCAAAAATCAAAATGATATGTTTTAATACTTAAATAAAGATATCATTTCCCGTCATATTTTTTTGCCGCACACGCACTTCGTTCGCACAAAACAAATGCCGAATGTAATGCCAAGATTGACGCGGCGATGTAGCACACGTAGCGCCATCTGTGATTCAACAACATAAATAAAACGACGGATGTCAGAAATATTGAAAAAATAAGTCTTGATAGGAACATCCTTCACCAAGCGGAATGAAATATACTTTACAACCTTCTCTCATATCTAACCAATATAAATTTAAAAAATCATAATAATCGGTCAAGCAATTTCGGAGGAGTTCGACGACAAAAATTTGTATCGAGATTTTTATATATATAGAGATTTAAAATAACTTCGATTATTCCAAGTATCGTGACACGTATTTTGCCTCTTTCAAAGTAACCACCAGTCTTACTATTATACGCTTGCTTTAGAAATAGTAAGTTGTCAGAGGCGAAACACTAATAGTTACACAATACGTGGGATAATCTAGTTATTTTAAATGTTAAACTAAAATAAACTTCCACAAAGTTACCGCCGAATCCATCGAAAGTACAGTTTTTATCAGTTTATCATCATATGTTAGCGCCGTTCAGCATTTGGAGATCAACGTTATATTCTAGAGCAGACGTATTTTTTCAATGACAAAATGTAGTTTTTTTACATTTTATTTTGATTTTTTTTTAGTAAAATAGCGGTTGCTCTGTTATATAATAGATCATATTAAATTACAAAATACTTAACAAAATTAATTGATAATATGACAGGGAGAATACTTCATAAGTACTCAATTAATTTTAATTATCAAGGATATTGTGGGGTACGGATGGAAGTAATGGTAGGTATATGAAATTGTCTTAATTGAGTTACTTTTGCCTTTGACTTATACGTTCAGTAAGTAAAGGAACCATAAACTTTGAAATTGATCAAATTAAAAATTAAATATCATCACGCAGTAACCAGGCGTTTTCATTATGCCTGTTCGTAAAAGCTGAATTGACAGCAATTAGGACTTTCAAAGTAAACCATTTTAGTTGCACGAGGAAATGAAATTTGGTAATAAATGTAAGAGCATTATTTTAGGAAAACAAAAAAGGTTAACTTTACGTTCATTATACGGTAAGAAAAATAACAATGTATTTTAGTTCTACATAAATTATTTTATATATTTGTTGATTCTATTCTACTTTAACTTTAGTTCTGACGAAGGCGTAAGCCGAAATAGCTATCAAAAAATATACAAAATAATTTATGTAGAACTAAAATACATTGCTATTTTTCTTACCGTATTATAATGGAGTTCTACCAAGTAAATGCCTACTCAATCAATAATTTACGTTCATTTTTACGTTAATTTTTTTCAGTCTTATTAAAAGGTTTTTGTTTTAAAATAAAGCTTTAATAGTCAATGCCTGTTCGAATGATCAACTTAAACATTAACTACTTATCGCTTTCAAGCAAGGCTGTGGAGTCGTCAAAAAAATTACGACTCCGACTCCAGCATTTAGCATAAACACGACTCCGACTAAACAAGGCTTGATTTCGCCACGTTTTTTTCATACCTTTCCTTTTTATGTGTATTCAATTATATACCAACTAACCAATCCGGCCAATAGCCAAATTTGTCATATTATATGCAATAATAAAAAATTCAAATTTTTCCAAATTTTCGACTCCGGGGATGACTCCGGCTAAAACACCGCGACGACTTCGACTCCGGCCAAAAACTCCAACTCCACAGCCCTGCTTTCAAGGTGTTCACTGTCAATAATTGGTGGAATGACATTATATTATAAAATAATAACACATTTGTTGTACTTATCCCACATTAAATTTATTAGGATCTGGACTGGTTCCGCTCATAGCAGGAATTATCAACTGATGATAATCATCAGTTGATAATTCTCTTCCATGGTATTCTCTGATTTACTACTTTAATGTCAAACCATTGGCAAACGACATTTCTTGACCACTTACAGTAAAGATGCGGTTAGAGTTTTTGACCTATAGTTGAGTGGTTAACGTCAATCTCATCGGTAACATTGTCCACGGATTAATTCGATAATACTACAGAAGCTAACACTGCATATCTTATATATAAAACCGAAACGGCGTATGTATGTATGTGGTTCTGTAATTCCCTTTTGCATTGTTGTTGCAAGTTGCCATAAAAACGAATATGAAAGAAAATATGTTTTAATTTTTATCGGCGAAGACATTTAGTCAAAATGTTATAAATTAGTCTTCTACTGAACTTTTCCCGGCTTTTATTAATATAAAAATGTGTATTATTTACGTGAAGGTATTATTTGACATTTCTTTGACAGTAAATTAGATTTTTTCCTTGAATTTGGACATTTTAATGGGCGAGAATGGGGCTGTCATCAAATTAAATAAAGTTTATGATTTTATTTTAACTCTATTTTGGATGCTAGATTTTGTGATATAATTATGTCGAATGATATAACATTAAATAATTATTGGTCGCTTAGTCCGAGCGACGCCGGGTAGCAATACTAGTATTATATAAAAGCGCAACAAGTACAATAAAAGCTAGAGGGTGCCTTATGAAGATGTCGCACAAAAGCTAAACACCCTTATCCCTTAAATATGCAAAAAAAATGCTTGTAGAGATCGGAAAGTGGCAATAATATGTGTACCTTTAATGAGTTGGATTAAAGAGAACAGTACAAATTTAGTAAATTCTTAATGTTTAATTCAACAAATCTTTAAGGGTAAAAATTGTAAAAAGCGATTATCCGACTCGAGATTATTTCAAAAATATATATTCTATACGAGAATAGTTGAAGGGGCGAAGCTAAAATCTAGTTTATATTGCGCTGTCGATTTTTTGACGTTACACAAAAGATTTATTATTTAAATAACTGTGCAGAGTTTTCGAAGCATTATTTGAGATGGACAATAAATAACTCTAAGTTACACGTAAATCTTGAAGACTTAACTATTGAAACGTCAAATCTTTTGAATGAGCAAGTTCGATTGGTGACTTGTATTATTCATTTTTTTAAAAACCTTTTATGAAACTTGATCTGTCTTATTTTTTATATAGTATACCGTAAGAGAAATTCATTTTTTAGTCTTTTCGTAAGCTACGATGAGTAAATTTCGTCAGGTCTATATTTCTTTCATTTTTAACTAACAAAAAGATATTTGGGAAAGTTTTGAACGTCAGAAATGTCAGGACATCAGTAAAATTAGTCCAGTTCGTCATCAATAACTTTAAAACAAAATGATATAATTTTGTACTCGATAAAAAGTATACTAAGCGTCAGTTCAATTTCATGTGTTCACTTAAACATGCTGAAAGACGAAACCCGGGACGTTAGTGACAAAGCCCATGGAATTGCATAAAATTAAACGTATATTTAATTGGACTCGTTTGAATTTTGTACTTTTGCATGATTTTTGTTGCTAACGAACTGGGTTTCGCCTGAATTATTTCAAACTATCGTTGGTGACAACCTTAATGAATATGCACAAAATTAAAACGATTCAAATTTGATATTGAAATTCTATCTAACACCTTCAGTGGAAATCCACGTATATTTGTATTAATATTTCGTTTATTTAAGGTGATTTTTCTCCAACATATTTGACATGCGAAATGTGTCCAATACCTTTGATCAGAGATATATTAAATACGGATATGACCTACCATAGATGAAAGAGTAAATAAAATGGCGATCCCTGTTGTTATATGCATATGCACGGTGTCACTAATTATGTCAACGGCAGTCGGCAGTCAGCAATCAGTGGAGTACGCTAAGCGCCTATGACGTTGGCACTTAGCCAGTAAACGTACAAGTACACCATGATTAAAAAAAACCGTACGTAATAAAAAATAAATTTGCATTTACTTATTGATTCACGCACACCAGTGCATGGGATACGCCCTTCTAAAGGGTATGCAGTAGCAGATGGGAATGTCTACAAAGCTGAGTTTTTCACAAGGCTGTGGAGTCGTCAAAAAAAACACGACTTCGACTCTGACACCAGCATTTCCCAAAAACACGGCTCTGACTCCGATTAAAAAAAGTTTGATTTCGTCACTTTTTTTCCTACCTTTCCTATTTATGTGTATTCAATTAAATATCAACCAACCAATCCAGCCCATAGCCAATTTTACATATTATATGCGAAAATAAAAAGTTCAAAATTTCCGACTACGACGAAGTACGACTGCGGCCAAAACGCCGCGACGACTCCTACTCGGACTACACAGCCCTGGGTTTTCGAGTACATATGTACTCTTGTTAGTAAAGGGTATTTCAATAGGGACGCTCAAAATATGTTACTTTGTCCTGCTGAGTAGATTATTCATTGTTTAGTGGCCAAATTTGAGTCAACCAGTTTGGTAAATAATCGGCCAACACCTACCTGTACGTCATCAAAATACAATATCTGGTGAAAACATTGCTGCTGTGTGTGAAAGTGTACAGGAAAACCCAAGGCAGCTTATTTCTCGTTGTTCACAAGAACTTGGCTTTTCTGCGACTTCAACTTGGCGAATTTTGAATCGGGCCTTATGTCTGCACCCGTATAAAATCCAACTAACCAAGGAACTTCAGGTAAACGACCACAGACAACGCCTGATTGGGTTCTGGAGCAGTTGGAAGTTTACCCAAATTAGTAAAAAAAGTCAACTTTAGCGACATGGCCCATTTTATAATGAATGGATATTGGCAGACATTTGATGCTATATTCCATATTTAATGCCGTAAAATATACTTACAAATGAAATTAAAATTTAGTCGAAATCTCACAAACAACTTGTTTTATTTACATTTCAAAACTAAGCGTCCTTATAAAAAGACCCTTTATAAAAAAAATCTATTTATATGAAATTGTGTTACAATGTATCTTTATATTTCTAAATAAATGAACGCAATTAGTCTCACAAATAAAATTTTAAATACAATTGCATCTTTCTATAAACTCTTACTCTCGATTAAGAGATTATTTGAGTGAGAACTAACTGCAATTTTGGCGATCAATCTACATTTTCAGAGAAGAGAAAGATATACGGATAGACTAATTATTGATTGAGTAGGGATTTACTTGGTAGAATTCCATTATAATACGGTAAGAAAATAACAATCTATTTTAGTTCATTGTTCATACATTGTTATTTTCTTACCGTAGGATAGACTAATATTCAACGGACGGCTCTCATTACATCCCGTTTTAAGACACGCGTGAATTAAGTAAACATCAAAGACAATTATACTGTTTGAACGAGCAATTTAATATAACGGACGAGCGTTGGAATAAGTAAAGTTCGAATTCAAAAATTACTGTCACCCTGAAATGGGAATAAGAACTGTTACGGAGTATCGTGGAATACATTGATTGCAGATTGTCAGATTTTTAAAGCGTTTAGTTTATGAGCACCGTGTACATTTCCATGTCAACAGTTAAGCCGCCGTCAACAGAACTAACTTTACTGCAAGTGGCTCTCGTAATCACCGTAACTAACAAATTTCTCGTAGTTCACTAACTGCAGTAGCGCAACAAAAAATGTCGAATCTATCTGTCTATGTGTAAATATTGTATTTATTTTCAAGTAGAATTCAATGTTTGTTTGTACATAATCGTTTATATCCTTTATTTAATGTGATGTTAATCGAGTTGATATATTATCTAGGAATTAAAAGACATCTTATAATAATAAATAATCTTCCGTGAACATGCTGTTAATCCATGTGCCAAATTTAAGATGTGGCAAGAACTTAACGACGGTGCTGTAAGTGTGAAATCGAGTTATTTTTTGACAGATATGTCATAATTTATAAATAACAAAAAATGATAAAAGATATTTTTTTTATTGTTCTAAGCCTAGTTTTAGCTTAAATTGAACCAGAGATTTTATTTAACCCAATCTTTTCTTTCCATGATTGTAATAAATAGAACACAAAAATAGTTGGTTTCCTCTTAACGCATTAATAACCTGATTACGAGAATCACTTTTAGATATTAACTGTCAATTCTTGACGGGAAGGGATTATATTATTTCCATGATTAAAAAAAAACAATTGTACAGATTCCACATGTATCTAGTTAATATCAAGGTAGATTTTGCTTACCGCTTGTATTTTAAAGCTGATCAATGATTGAGAAACTGGAGATCTAAGAAAATCCAGCCCAAGGCGGAATACCCATGCCCAACGGTTGAAATTGAAGAATCAAAATTTGCTATCAATCTTGCTAGGGTGTAAATTATTGAAAATAAATCATGGACGTTTTTTTTTAGCCATGTCCGCTCCCAACTTGGAGTATATGGACTCCTCACGGAGTTTTATCTCTTCATATAATTTTCTACGAGAACTGCTTCTTCACTGTAACATATATAATAAAGTGTTTTTATAAGCCAGTTTGTTTGAGAAATAGTATCTAAGTAAACAAATGAAAATTGTCGGAATGCCACTGATATCCAATAGTAATAATATCTTCCTTCGATAGACGAAGGGTGCTTCTTACGCAACTTTAGACAAACGTAAAAATCGACTGCTCTGGAATATCGTTCGTACTATTGAAGCTTTTTTTAACGCAGTTGCGTAAAAAGCTCGCGTGACCTCGTTTAATAAAATGGACGCTTTCAAAATCCATGAAAAGCCTTGTTTATAACCTAACAGCTTTAGCGCATGCTAATTCAAATACAAATAAAATTATAAGCGTCGGAAAACTACTTTCCACTGGCATCACAATATATGAAGAATTATTATTTTAATCAAGAATTTCTCACTTTTAAGGTGTTCACTGTCAATACTTGGTGGAAAGGCATTATAATAAAAATTATAACATTTTTAGTACTTTTTCCACATGAGATTTATTTCATCAGGACCGGTTTCGCTCATGGCGAGCATTATCAACCTGATTTTGATAATGCTCGCCATGAGCAAAACCGGTCCTGATGAAATAAATCTCATGAGGAAAAGTACTGAAAAAGTTTTATTATTTTTATTCAAGAATTTCTACCGAGGATGTTTGATGAAATTTCAATATAAAATTTGAATCGTTTGAATTTTGAACTTTTCATGGGTTTAGTCGCTAACGAACCGGGTTTCGCCTTTCAGCATCTTCAGGCATTTTTAAGTACGTCCGTTTACTTGAAATACCCGAAGATCTCGAAAGGTGAAACCCGAGTCGTTAGCGACAAAGCTCATTGAAAAGTACAACATTTTGATTAATCAAGATATACAAGTGAGTACTAAGTCGGGACTTGAAATTCATTTACACAATACTAAAGCTAAGAGTAAGATTTTTAAAAATGTCAACCAACAAATTTGGCTAATTCATCTACATACATATGTATATATATCTATCTATATATATAAAAATGACTGTTTGTCTGTATTTCCGCTATGGACTACTAAACCGCTCAACCGATCGATGTGAAACCTTACAAATTTATTGAGTACACTCTCGCAATGGTTTCTGGCCTACCAACCCCTCCCCCCGACCACCCCCAACCTCCACCCCCATTTTTTTTTAACTTGAATTTTTCGAGTTCACTCCTTTTAGGTTTTTGGCATACCAGTCCCATACGCCCCCCAAACCCCACCCCGCCAAACAACTCCCCTCCCCCCCAAAAATTGATATCGAATTTTTACAAATTTCTCGAGTATTGAATACATGCAAATTGAATTGAATATTTGTGTAATGTCTTTCCTTCAAATTTATTTTAGTTGCTGGCGGAGCAACGCGCGCAGGGTACAGCTAGTTATTTATAAAAACAATGTTATTTGAATTAACAATAATATAATAAATTCCTAGTCATTTTTTCATAGATTTTTACACATTGCACATTGATAAATTATTAATATGGAGTTATGATAGGATAGAGATTAGGAGTGGAAGAGGAAATTAGGATAATTGATAATGAATATGAGGAATAATTCAGTATTTTTGATGAACTCAGCGGTAGCTTTGGGAAAGTTCATTTTGGTATATGAATATTTAAAAAAAACTTTATTCAACATGTTTTGTGAATAATAGTAACTCGTTTTCTTGTTTTTAAGTCTGATGATGCTTCTCAAAGAGGCGAAACTTGTTTTACTAACAGTCACAGAATACGTGGAAAAAGCTGAGTAACTTAGAAAGGTAAATGTTCACCCAAAAATGGTTTATCGGACATGCACACAAAATTGGATCTTGCGCCCGATTTGATATTATACTTACTGGCGCCTAGTCAAAGAACGAGTCTCGAATAAGTTTATACCAGGGCTGTGGGGGTCGGATTCGTGGAGTCGGAACTTTTTGGCCGGAGTCGGAGTGGCGCTTTGGCCGGAGTCGTACTCGGTGTCGGAAATTTTGAAAAGATTCAACTTTTTAATTTTGCATTTAATATGTAAAATTTGGCTTTTGGCTCATTGATAGGGTTGATATTAAATTGTATACACATATATAGGAAATTTAGGGAAAAAGTGACGATATTAACCTTTTTTAAGTCGGAGTCGGACTTTTTTTTACCGACTGTACAGCCCTGGTTTATACAAGTCTTGTAACAACCGTGTTACTTTCGTACCTTGTTCCCCCTATTTATAAATTCAAATTGATGTTGGCATAATATTATGACTTTAATTTTGCTAGTTTAATAAAACAGTAAAATAGGTTTCAACACATGACCTAAATAAAACCGATGTTTATATTCAAAATATAGCATTCTATTTTCTAATGTTAATGGAAACAATCTGGAGTTTAGGCTGCCGATTGGCAATATACAACGACCAATTTGCCTTGAAATTTAATTTTGATGATATGCTTAGAACCTGGCCATCGTAAGCTGCAGGTATATGCCCTAATGGCTTCCAACTCATCACATATAATTAAATTCAGTGGAATATTTAGAAACATAAATTATAACACTCTATTAATGTGTCAACTAAGTATATTGATTGAGTAGGCATTTACTTGGTAGAACTCCATTATAATACGGTAAGAAAAATAACAATGTATTTTAGTTCTACATAAATTTTATATAGAACAATGTTTAAAGAGTGTATTAGAGATAGCTTATATACCTTTGCTAGACAGGGTGCCCCGTATATCCTCTCTTTCTTTTCAAACCATACCAACCATGGAAGAATTTATAAACTAAACTTATTTAAATTCTTCCATCGTTGGTATGGTTTGAAAAGAAAGAGAGGATATACGGGTCACCCTGTCTAGCAAAGGTATATAAGCTATCTCTAATACACGTTTTAAACATAGTTCTGACGAAGGCGTAAGCCGAAATAGCTATCAACAAATATATAAAATTTATGTAGAACTAAAATACATTGTTATTTTTCGTATGTCAACTAAGTGTCAATTAACGGTGGAAAGGTTTATCAATTACAAAATAAAACATGTTTTTCTTTTCCTAATTTTAAATAGTAGTTTTCATGTGCGGTCACCAGAAGATTTTGCTGCGGCCACCAACAGCTTCAGAGAAAAAATTATTAGCTAAAGATAATTTGATAAAACAGACTGAAATATTTCATATGCATTGTATTGTGCACCAAGAAGTGTCCATCAAACGGTTATTAAATGCAAGGAAGATGTAGAAGTAACAGTGAGAAAAGAGTTCAATGCAATTAATATCAGTAGTAAATTGTCAAACCAATTTGTTGCGGCCACCAGACATAACCGTAGGACCGCTTATATTTGTAATGCGGCCACAGCACAGTTTTACGTGAGAAACCACACGTCTAGTTTCACTCATCTCGAGGATTATCAACTGATTGAATATAAATTGATTATAGGATATTGATTTGTATAAAGCATGTGGATAAAAGAAAAATGAAATACTGTAATATTTAGTAAATACCATTTAAAAAATTATCATATCCAAATATAATCACAGCTAAATACTATTCTTGAAATATCCAAGAGGTTTAGCTTCATATAGGCACTGAATGATTAATAATCGTCTAATCGTTATAATATTATATCAGTGATGCACAACTTGCGTCCCTCAATGAAATTTCATGTGGCCCGCAATGACAAACCACCTTTTTAATTCAAAACTTTTTGTGAATAACATTATGTGGGCGGTACGTCAACTTCGTAGTAGTTATTGTCACTGGTCGAATCGTTCTGGCAAAAGTATTTTTATTTAGATTTAAAATTTTGATATGTATACAATATATCGATCAAAATAACTAATTAAAAGAGGCCTTGGCAGGGCACTAACCTAATTGGGAGAGAGCTTCCATATGACGTGGTAACACAGAATATCATATTCTATCAATAGGTACATTTTAATATATTTTTCAATTTTCATTTCGTCATTTTAATACTCGCTAAGACTTGATAATTAATGAAGATTGTTCTTAATTCGAATTGCTTTTTTTATGATTTTTTCCTCGTTTTTACACCGTTACACATATTAAGTTTATCTATTCATAAAATAAGAAATCGAATCTATTATTAATATATGCGGAGCTACGGACGTTGCTTTTGATGATTTCCTGCGCTGCGAAGTCGTAAATCCGTAAATAGGGAACGGATTGCATTTCCGGTAGAGCGAATAGGGAATTGATTTACCATCAGCCATATTGGAATAATTTATTTTCTCCCTGTCTCCATAATATATACACATTATGTAAATATTTATGATTTCTCTTGTGAAACACTATAAGTAAAAGAAGATAAATATGATCATTTTATATTGAAAATGTAGACAGATACTAAGCTCAATTCTATCCTAATGTAAGTTTACGATTAGCCCCGTAGTAATGATGGTCAGTTGAACCATTGGTATCAGTGGTGTAGTGAGGCTAGGTTGCCACCTAAAAATGAGCCAGGGCGCCGCCCTGCCATTTAATTGACTTGTAACCTAATATATATAAATAACTCAATTTATAATAATTATATATCGATCAGGACCGGTTTCGCTCGTCGAAAGTATGAGTGCAAAAAAATGTTTTATTTATTTTCAAAATTTGATAGCACCGTATTAGATTAAATTAAATTGGTAGTTTTGTTATTTCGTGAATTGTATAACATATATTTATCCGTGTTTCGACTTTTTACGCGGCATTTTCAGACTTAATATCATGATGCTACTTCAGTGTAATCTTACAATAATTATCAGATGATATTGACTAGTAAAAATATTTATGTAACAAAATGAATATATGATTCTAAGTACGATGCATATGTCTGCAAATGCAAGACGTAAAATTTTTAGTAAAATACTTGTGATAAAGCAACTAAGCGATCTTCGTACAAGTTGAGAGAAGCTGGCACATACAAAGTCGTTCTCACTCATTGACGACCATATTGGAAAAACGACAAAGCATTATTATTATGTCTATTTTAGCATTGGATATTAATATTACGCAACAAAATAATGTCAATTATTGATATGCTCAATGAATGACTGATTTTTTAGGTGACGAGCAAACGACTTCAGACCCCCTAATAATTCAGTACGGCCTAATTCGTAAAGTACGCCCGGCCATATGCAGCCCGGATATTGCCATGTAAAGTCATCAATGACCACAACCAATTGTTTTGCAATTGCCCGTTTACAAGAATAGATTTCGTACATTTTTTTTTGTCTATGGTCAGCAAAAGAATATACTTCACGTACCGTTTAAAAAGTCAATGTTCCATTTATGAAAGGTTGAATTTGGAACATGATATGCCTAGTTGATTTCAAAACAAAATAAACTGTTTTTGTTATATATATATATCGTTACCTGAAAGAAACAGTAAGATTAAATGAAAAGAGTCGATTTTGATATAATATGTATGTAAGCTTATCGATTGCTGAACGCTTAGCACATACACAATGAAGCATTAAGATATTAAATAAACGAAAAATGCTTATAATGTAGCTCAATTTGATATACATACATAAATGACCGTTTTTGATTTTATATTTCATCACTTCACAATAGAACCGGTCCTGATCATTATACATAATAAGGAAGTAGTAAGGAGCCGAAAATTTTACGTTTTAAGTGTTTTTCTGACCAAAACCGGTAAAGCTGTTTATATTATTTTTGAGTAAATACCTTTTTTAAATATAGTTAAAATGACAATTTTTTGGATTATTGTGAATCTCTTGAGAATTTTTAATTTTTGTTTAACAAGAAAACATTCAAAGCTGTAGTTTTACTAGCTATGTGCTTCAGCACAATAAACAAATCGACAAATTACAGATATATAGTACAAGTTGGTTTTTCCCACCACCATCCGTTGTGTATATGCAGCCAATGATTCATGGCCGCCTTTCACAACGCTATCGACTTAGAAAAAGGAATTTACCCTTCACATTCATGGCCCGAGCAGATCTGCACGGGACTGATTTTGAACCATGCACTAAAGTGCTTTAAAGTTAGTACGTATTTTACGACGTAGTTTGCCAGAATGAGGACATTTCGCAAAGAAGAAAAACATAAATTAAATTTGAAATTGTAAGAAATCGTAGAAATCCAGCCGAACCGATTCCCGATAGCGGTGGACTTAGTTTGATTATTATGGAATATGCTTTTGTACAACTCTGTAGAATAAACAACGGTACGATATGAGATTTGTGTATTTACCAAATGTCAAAACGGGGTCGAACCATTATAGTCAGATGAATAATTTATGTCTGAGAAAGAACAATCGGCTATACTGTTTTCTTAGTAATGCAAATCGACGATAATAAATGACACAAGACTTGAAAAACGCGTTTAGCATAATTTCAATAACGCTGCAGCAAAGAGCAAGTCCCATCTCCATATCAATGATTATTAAGATTACTAGTCCGGAACTAGTATTATACATATTATTCAAAATTAATTAACTAGTTTTTTACGTGACATTTGTTTCAAGAAGTCTTTTACATCTCTGACCAATTGGTTGGCTTTATTTTTGGTATTTATTTAGGATGTACATAGTGTTGACAGATTTGAAAGGCTCTTAGTGGCTTCAAAACCATACATTTTTTCTTGAAGCCCTTTATTCTGACACTGGTGTTATATTTTCAAAAATACATATTAGAACGCATAGACTACTAATTATTTGGTAAGTTTCTAATTCGATAAATGGTCAGTAATAAATACTTAAAACGGTCAGTTAAAAATAATAAATGGTCAGTTAAAAAAAAAAACATGTCACAAATTTGCCTATTACGACCATATTTGGTAAAATTCACAAGCTGTCAAAATAAAACTAACCATTTTTAATAAATAACTAACCATTAAAATATATTACTGACCGTTTTATTTAATAACTGACCACATTCACACTGATACAATGACAACTGACCGTTTATAATATTAATTGTCCATTTTGATCATTTATTTATTTCACTGACCAAAGTATGAATTTGATACTGACAGATAATATAAAAAATATTTTTGAGGGAGCTGAGCTTTAAAAAAAATCAGCTCACTTAATTAGTGGGTTATCATATCTTTTTTGTAATATTGACTGACCATTTTGATTTTTAACTGACCATTTATTTATTTAACTGACCAAAACTTGAATTAGTTACTGACCCATTAAATACATGCCGAACGTATATCAAACATCTAATCATTAAAACGGTTCCATGACAAATCAGAACATGACAATTCAGAACATGACAAATCAGAATATGACAATTCAGAACATGACAAATCAGAACACGACTTTTCAGAACATGACATTTCAGAACATGACATTTCAGAACAAGACTTTTCAGAACATGACATTTCAGAACATGACATTTCAGAACAAGACTTTTCAGAATATGACATTTCAGAACATGACATTTCAGAACAAGACATTTCAGAACAATCGGCCTATTTACGGACACCGTCCGAGCACGCTCGCTTTATAATATTGGGTTTTCACATACATATTTGTCTATAAACAATTTACCAATTATGAATAGGGCTGCAACAACAAGAAAATAACTGTAATTATGAGATCGCCGAAATTAAAATAAATGTTCACTAACTATTGTAGTTAGTTCGCGTGCATTTTAAAATTCATTCGTTGGGCTGGCACAAATATGTAAATATATATATATATATATTTATGTGGGATCTGGCGGTGGAGTCGGGCAAAATAACGAAGGTTTTAGTTTTATAATACATCTTTATTTATTAACAGTCTTAACACCGGCTTATTCTGGCGGAAAAAATATCATAACAAAAAAATCTTAAGATTAAAATTTACATTTATATAATATTTTTACATGCTTCTCAAATGTCGTATCGACATCGACTTGCACAGAATTTTTATACACATAATAATAACATTAAAAATTATTAATTATGTTGTTATTAATAATAACAGCGAGCGTGCTCGGACGGTGTCCGTAAATAGGCCGATTGTTCTGAAATGTCTCGTTCTGAAATGTCATGTTCTGAAATGTCATATTCTGAAAAGTCTTGTTCTGAAATGTCATGTTCTGAAAAGTCTTGTTCTGAAATGTCATGTTCTGAAATGTCATGTTCTGAAAAGTCGTGTTCTGATTTGTCATGTTCTGAATTGTCATATTCTGATTTGTCATGTTCTGAAACGTCATGTTCTGAATTGTCATGTTCTGATTTGTCCGGTTACCCATTAAAACATATCTTGTATTTCTTACTTAACTTTTGTATAAATATCACTTTTTCATTGTTTTCCTTATCAGTTGACAATGCTCGCCATGAGCTCAAAACCGGTCCTGATCTAATAAATTTTACGCGGGAAAAGTACTAAAAATGTTTTATTAATTTTATAATAATGCCAGTCCACCAAGTATTGACAGTAAACACCTTAAAAGTGATTAAAACAATATGTAAAAAATATTTACGAATTTAATACTTAATATATTAGTCAATGATAAATGCCGATTAGATCTCACAAGTAGAAAAGACATCACTATCATATACGTCCAAGATTTCGTATTTAAATTAGAGAAATATTTTCTACCTTACCAGAAAATGAACCTCGACTCGACACTCGCGGGAAGACATTCTGGTAAAAAATAATAAGACATTTTTCATACTTATTCCATAATAGTTTTGTTTTAGATCAGGACCAGTTTCGCTCATCGCGAGCATTTTCAACTGATGAGAAATTCAACAATACCTTATAATAAGAGTTTTTTTTATACAAAAACTATGATTAGTTTTCGTTCGATCGATCTTATTTATTTGGTTTTTTTATTTATCGTTTTAGGAGAAAGTTTTTTGTCAGATATGGATAAATTCCACATTTTTAATTTACGAATATAGAATCGTGTGATATAATATTTGATAAAACATGTTTAGCAACATTAATAGAAAACAATTACGAAATTTATCTAATTTGGAGATTTCTCACAGAATATTATTAAAACGTTAAAAATGGTATCATTATAATAACAATATAATGTGAAATGCATTTTAAATGTCAAAGATTGCAGCATGGATAAATGTCGTGAATAATTTGATTGCATGAATTAATTTTACTAAAGTAAAGTTTCCGTCAAAAACGTATTATTTCATAGATAACTAATTAGCTAATTGATTTCCGAATAGTTTGAAAAAATATTCCGTAAACAGATAACAGGTCAGAAGTTGTTTCAAGGACAATCGCAGAGAAATAAAAAATATTACTGTCCTTTTTGTAGCAAACAGTGTTGTTGACAAAATTGCCGTCATTTAGTTCGTAGATGGATTGTTAGCAACTAGAGACTCCAATTCGAGTATCGAGTACTCGATACTCGAGTATACTCGTCCATTTTTCATGTACTCGATACTCGAGTATTCTGAAAAAAACTCGAGTAATACTCGTTCGTCGCTTATGAACATCTCTTTCCAAATTTTATTTACTTATTTAAAAAAAATATACACAATATTTTACCATTGCATTGCCGAACCCGTGGATTTTGCGATCAGGTAATATTTTTTAAACGGTCTTCCGTTTTGTTGGCTTTAACTTTATGATGACGAGATTTTATGTCAAGAATATTTTGGTACATCTGAAACTACTCGAGTATACTCGAGTACTCGAGTATTTTTACATTTTTATACTCGATACTCGAGTAGTTGAGATGACGAGTAATTGGAGTCCCTATTAGCAACTAAGCAAAAAATCGTCTCTACGGAGACAGTAAAAATGTTTTTTTGTTTTACTTCTAAGAATATTGATAGATAAACTGATCTATATCTCCCCAGGGTTCTCTAAGTTAGTGTTCCACAACCTTTTTAGACCTGCGGACCGCTAAAAGGACGCGGACCACAAATACTGAAATAAAAATGGTATTTATATCATATTTTTTCAATAAAGAATTTCGACTCAAGGTACTAGAATTTCAATATAAAATTTTAATCGTTTGGTTAACCCGGGTTTTGCCTTTAGGGATCTTCAGGCATCTCAAGTACACGAATGTACTTGAACTGACGCGTAGTTAAGAGTTTTTATAGTTTACTAGTATTGCTACCCGGCGTCGCGATTAAGCGACTAAGCGACCAATAATTGTTTAATGTTATATCATTCGACATAATTATATCAAAAAATCTAACATCCAAAATAGAGTTAAAATAAAATGACAAACTTTATTTAATTTGATGACAGCCCCATTCTCGCCCGTTAAAATGTCCAAATTCAAGGAAAAAATCTAATTTTCTGTCAAAGAAATGTCAAATAATACCTTCACGTAAATAATAAACATTATTATATTAATAAAAGCCGGGAAAAAGTTGGTAGAAGACTTATTTATTACATTTTGACTTAATGTCTTCGCCGATAAAAATTCAAACATATTTTCTTTCATATTCGTTTTTATGGCAACTTGTAACAACAATGCAAAAGGGAATTACAGACCCACATACATACATACGCCGTTTCGGTTTTATATATAAGATATACAAAAATAAAAGTCCCTAAGTTTAATTGTTATGAATGTAATTTATATGAATTTGCGAAAATTTTGATGGCAATTGGTTTCAATGAATTAAGTGGGTAAATTATAGTTATCGTGTATTTTCAAATGTAGTTTCGCATATACTAATTACCAGATAATAACACGGAAATGTCGACAAATAATTCGCGGGCTTTATCCGACCTATTATTATTGAATTGATTGATTTCAAATGTTTGAGTTTATAGTAAATGATTAAAATTTGGCATACTGTTTGCGGGCCTGGGATTACTCTGCGGCCCAGCACTGGGCAGCATAGTTTAATTATACAACATTTTAATCATGGTCGTTTTTATTTCGCATCGATTTATTTGCTTAGTTGTAAAACAAATCGTTTGACATACCTTGTAATTCTTGCTTAACTTTTATATTTATAAATATCGCTGTATCCGCTGTATTTCTTATCAGTTGATAATGCTCGCCATGAGCGAAACAAGTCCTGATCCAATAACTTTAATGTGGAATAAGTATGTACTAAAAAATGGTTGTCTGTAAAGTCGGTTTACGGACGATAGTTTAACGTGACAACGTCATAAGAAAACATTGATGAAATGATTGCATACTTTTATGAATAAAATGGAATCATTTTTATTGAATTATCATTATTTTGTATGGATACGAAGAAGGAGTGAAATGAAATCTACAATTTTTTATTGATATATTTTATTTTTATTAAGATCCGTGAGATTCACAGGTTTGTCAGGTTGGTCTGCCATGGTGTGACTTTAGGCGGTTCTGCGAAAGAAATCGTTGATAATTTATTGTTTATTTAAAGTATATTTGTTATACGTTAATCAGATTTTTAATATGCAAGAATTAATTACCTTTATTGCCGCAATTGTTGTTGTAATATAAACAATGAAAACCACATTAACATTTCACTTCACTTTATAAACAGTTGTAAACAGATCACGTGTAGGTACTGTAGTTGTATAAGTTGTGTGCTGCCGCTGTCTCTTTTCTACTCAGACGCATCGACCAATCGAGTGGAAGAGAGATAGATGCGGCACAATCCGAACGGTAGGCCGATCGTGCCTCTATCGCTTATCCGCGCTCTCGCTCGCACGCTTGCCTTCGGCGTAACGCGACAAACGGGACAATGAGTCATGTTTTTTCGTGCGTGCAGCGGGCGTTCATCGATTAATAAGACGTTGTCACGTCAAAATGTGTTATTTTTTTATTGAAATATCCTACAGTGAGATTTCTCGTGCGATGAGATTTCTGCGAGCAAATTCCTGTTCACAGATTCTAGCATGCATAAACGTAATGCGAAGAGATGATACTGCCACAAAGGTGAAGGTAATATTAAATATAAGCCGTTGACTAACATACATAAACGTGATTTACCATACCCACCTGTAGGCCAATAAATTATTCAATATTATGTGCCATGTATTTGCAATTGCAATTTGTCGAACAAAACGGCTGTACCTCGCGATGTTATTACATATCATTACCGTTGTCTTTATTGCGTTAAATTCCATCACAGTCGATAATAAATATTATTATCGATCTATACCAATGGTTCTTAAAGTTTTTCTAGCCACGTCACGCTCAGAATACAATGCATACACAAAAAAAGTAGTTCATGTTTCCGACAATTATCGCATTAAAAAATATACGAGAACTGATTGTAATCAAAATATATTTTTCAAAAAACTTGAGCACAAAAGAATAAAGTTGTTTAATGAGTTTTGGATTTTCATTGGATTTTCATTGTTACAAAATTCATTCTTTTGACAGGGTGAAATACTATATATATTGAGTTAATGTGTGATTAAACATAGTTATGATGGAGGGGTAAGCCGAAATAGCTATAAACTATAAATTATATATTTTTTTAAATTAAGATACATTGCTATTTTTTCACCGTGTTATAATGGAGCTGTACCAAGTAAATGAAAAATTGAATCAATAATTCATACATTTGGAAATAAAATGTACTTAGCTAATAATAATTATATTGTTTTACCATTTTTTTAACCCTTTATTCATAAAACATGATGTAAATTGGCTAAGAACCGGAAACAAAAAGCTCTCATATTAACACTCACGATAGTGATTGACTCACACATAGTACGCGTTAAAAAAGACTAATTATAGGTCAAGATTCATCAACTATTCTTGTGTTGTGACGGTTACTTTGAATCATCTAAATCACGGGTTCCCAACCCATGGGTCGCCAGCTTATACAGGTAAAAATATATTCACTATAATGCATTTTCGTTTTTTTCTTAGAAGTGCGTTGTTAAAAATGCTTTTTCAATTGCATCAGGGTCGCGGGTCACATGGATTTTATAAAAATGGGTTGCTACGCGAAAAGGTTGGGAGCCTATGCTCTTAATATTCTAAAGACGTTCTCTGACAAAACCAATCAAGGGTAACTGATGCGAGGCTGGCAGGTTTAAATAATCCATCAAAATTGTATTTCATAATAGAAAATTGTTTAAATAATTTAGAAGATAAAAGATTCTCTATCTATTTGTAATATCCAGACTGTATGTCACTTAGTTATTGAAGACTTATTTATTGAAATTTGAACATGTTCAACTATTTACTGAACAGGTTATTCGTTAATTTGAATAAAAAAATCAGTCTTCAATTTCCTTTAATTAGAAAAACAAAACCGCATCGCCTGTAACTAGATGACAACTGTCTATGCCAGAAGACTACATGTCAGCTGATGTCCAATGGCGTCACCTGTCATGTCATGTCAATCAGTGACAGTTAACCAGTAACTTTCACAAAGTTAACAATTATTGTAATAAGATGTCGTAGATTTTATTAGATATATGTTGTGGTATTACAGTATGTCAAATAAATTAAAATACGTCACGTTAGATGCTTATTAAACAAAAAGTTTTTTTTATGCGTAACAACTAAGTTGACAGCAAGCTAGTAAAAAAATGACAGACAATTAAAGTACCGTAAAACGGGGAGAATAGAGACAAAAACAAGGATTGCACTTTAGCACAACTTTATTAAGTATCTAATATATGTTTTACTATCTATATATAATTCTTTACAATGACTATAATACTCTCTCGAATGACAAAACCAAACCAACTAAATGATTGGCCAAAATTGAAACAAGCGTGTTTAAGTTCGATGCCTGTACATCCTTACTTTTTGACCTCTTATAAACTTCTCTTTTATTGCACGAAAATTAAATTAGAATTACTTAATTTGATTAGAGCTTATTTGGAAAGTCATTTAGTTGTGTCACGTTAATATTTGTATTGCATATGACGACGCTCGCAAAAAGCTCTGCATTTCAAACTACGTAATTAAAATCTCTAAGGATTTCTCCAGCAATGGAATAATGCAACCAGCACTTGATGCTGTTTCCCTTCATATATTATTTAGCGCTCGCATACCGGTAAAACGGGGTGAATAGAGACAAAAACATAGATTGAAAAATAAGCACAACCTTACTAAGTATCCAATGTATTTTTTACTATTTATATATAATTCTTTACAATGACTATAATACTATCACTCGAATGACAAAATAGAACCAACTACATAAATGATTGGCTAAAATTGAAACAAACGTGTTTATGTTCGATGCCTGTGCATCCTTACTTTTGGACTCCTTAAAAACTTCTCTTTTATTTATTGATTGAGTAGGCATTTACTTGGTAGAACTCCATTATAATACGGAAAGAAAAATAACAATGTATTTTAGTTCTACATAAATTATTTTATACATTTGTTGATAGCTATCAACAAATATATAAAATAATTTATGTAGAACTGAAATACATTGTTATTTTTCTTACCGTATTACACTGCAATAACATAACATTCGGCTTACAGAAGTTGTTACTAATGTATGCAATTCGTACTCGATATTATCCATGTATCTTATTCGCAGTGGGAATCTTACTCGTTCACCATTGGGAATAGTTACGAATCGAATAAATTACCATATTATATTGTCGTCTCCATTTATGACAATGTGTCAAAATTGATTATTTATCAACTCTGTTCGATAAATGCACAATTTTTTCAAATATGGAATGTCAAGTTTTTTGTTCGATCGCCCCACAAGTGGACACTTTCAAATTGAATGCAGTGTCATAGATAATTAGAAAAGTTTGCGTGTAAAACAAATCTCGCCATAATAAAAGATTGGCCCACTTGAAACAATGAAGCTCGCACCCACGCGATCATGTATACTTGTATACCAAACTTAATAAGTGTGGGATACTGTGGCCGTAATACCCATTATGAGAGCTGCCGTGTCATAAGATGGCAATACTGAAATGCACACTTTTGGGTCAATGACAAACAAATGTGGTAGAATGCACATGCAAATTGATAATAATAGTTTGACATGCTGATTGAATTGTCGACTGTACTAATTAAAAGGTGTTATTGCTAATTTAACAATGTATACGGTTACCGTCTGGTGTAAACGTAACACCGTATTAATTTTTATGACCGTAATTTGATTTTTCTTCTGTATTTTCAGTAGTATATTGATTCTGATGAAATTGGCATTGTAGAGTAGGTTTCCATGACGGACCTAATGGGCTCGAGTCCTAGTAAGTTGCCGTATTCTCAGGCATGGCAGTTTCTGTTGTTAAATCAAAAATCCTTCAAGCCTAACCTAACCACTAGTCCTGTCCTAGTCCTCCATTCTTCCAATACATACTCTCTCCTAAAATGAGAGGTTGATCAACTGAGCAACAAACAGCTCTCTTAGAAAAATATTTATTGAGATAGGAATCCATAAGCTCCACATAGGTAACGGATATGGTTATAAAGTAATTATAAAACATCCTATTATGCGGTGTTCCTTAATAAATAATTTGGAAAATGAAAGGATTGTGTACCTTCGTAAATGTAAAATGGACAACTTTTGTCCGCTGTCATTTTTTGTGAAAAATCATAATATTTATAAAAATAAATAACACTTCTATCCAAGACCCCAAAATTTTTAACAAGATTTTTAAAAAGAAAAAACATATTATAATATCAATAACCCCAAACGATATATTTCCATTGTTTACCTGTTCATTTTAGCTTTGTCCTGAGTAAATTTTACCTCAAAATGGGGTGTCACGGTCTACGAGTTTTAATTTATAACAATGTAATTCAGTTTTTCCCGTGTAATTAAACAATTATCTATAGTCAACAGGTGAATGTAAATTGTACAGACAAATTTCTCAGAGTATGTAATTGAATAACGCACGTGATTTTTAGAGAATAAAACGTTTTGTACATAACGAACCGATATCTATTTCGACGCTATAAAAAAATACGTAACCATCAGTGGCGGCTCAATATATAATATTATGATGTATGTACATAAATATATGCCGGTCCGTGGCGCAGTGTCGACGGCGTTGACTTACGACCTTGCGTGCTGGATCGCCCGGGCTCGATTCCCGGTACGAGCGATTTTTTTCAGTCAATAAATCTTTTCAAAGGCATGGGTGTTTGTGTTGTTGAAAATCCCTTCCCACCTTTCCGATCCCAAAGAGCGACGCATAGTGACAGCGATTAACTAATCACTAGTCCTGTCCTAGTCCTCGAATCCTTTCCATCCCTACTCTCTTCGAAAAAGTGGGGGTGAGCAACTGAGTAACAAGCAGTTCTCGTAGAAAAAAAATAGGTTGAGATAAACTTTGCGAGGAGTCCATATGCTCCAAGCTAGGAGCGGACATGGTTAAAAATATATATATATGTATATTAGATGAAAATATTCATCCGCGCACCGTTACATCCAATAATTACATATCTTAGATTGCCCTATTATTATCAGAAAATGACGCATCTTTATTATTTAGTACAGTACCGTTTTCGATGGAATATGTTTGAGCGGGCGAAGAAGGGATGCAAGAAGGGCAGTACGCATATACAAACTTAGTTTTGTACTATCTCTCCAGCAGTGTTGCGTCCGGTAAGGGTGCGAGGTTTTATTTCTTCTAATTCGTTAGAACGTGTTTTACTCAAGGAAATAAATGCATAGCTTTTATGGTATATTAAATACATTTCATATAGAATTTTTATAATTTGCATTTTAAAAGTAAAATATAATCCAAATACAAATATTTTAAATTTTAATCAGCCACAGCACCCCCAGGTATCTTATCCACGAACCGCCACTGTATATACACGATACAAGAATATGAAACCGAACACTGGTAAGTATCGATTGAAGGATTTTAAACAAACTGAAGTAACAAGAAAGGAATGAATATATAAGAAATAATATCCCTTAAAATGAACAAAAATAAACCATCCTAGCCATTGTATCTACATATGTATGGTTCGAAGTAGGGCAAAAAATGTAGTATGTGTTGTCAATTTATCTCATATTTTATTTGATTAATATTACAGTGTGAAGTGTTCCATAAATAGGTTATTCACTTTTAATTTGCGAATTGAACCAATCAGGGTATCGTTAATTGATCTAAATGCAGGTGATGAAATAACCTACTGTTGCATAATACTAATTAGTAGGATGCTTACAAATGACCAGCTGTTAATTGTGTTAATGGAAAAGACATGTTAAGTTTTGAGTTACGAGCTGGTTGCAAATTGTAATTATAATGATTAAAGGCTTCCAGGATGAGCTTTGTTGGGAGACCAGTTGACTGGATCGCTGACTACAGTAGCGTTTGTTGTATTGATTACAAAGAAGGGTAACATTTTACAATGCTTTCTTTTGTCATCTTTTGAGGTGGTACAATATATTGTAGAAGATACTTGTAAAGCAGTGGTGTCCAGAGATATGACTGTTAGATGATTCGCTTTATTTATTTAATTGGTTCGGCAAGTTAAATGTTAAAAAATTTTCAATAATTAATTATTTAAATATTATGAATTGCTTGACAAATACAGTAATGGTAAATGTACAACTTTGGAAAAAATGAAGATCCTTTATCACTTTAAAATCTGTATTCGCGAATCGAAGATGGGATGAATTGTTGATATCATAGAATCATTTTTGCAATCAATAGTTTATTAAGGAGGTATCTGATTATTTTGTCAAATAAAGTCTATACTTTAAGTCTCTTCCGAATATCTTTTAAATCAATTTTAAAGTACATAGTTTATTGCATAGCAAAACGTGATACTCGTTTGCTAGTTTTAAGACTAGACTAAGAGTATACTCCCAAATATGTATGTATCCAAAATAGCACGCGATTAAAGGGGCATCACTGAGGTAAGAATGCAATATCACCCCTTTAAATATGTATAAAAAACCCTGGCGTATTGAAGACGTCAACTCCGTGGTGGCACAAGCCTAGGAGTTGAGAATATATTGGATTCAAAGAAGGGAGACACATGATTGAGTGTTGTCTAGTTTCAGATAGCACGAAAACAATACGAACTTCAATCTTAAAATTGCTTTTATAAAAAGGGATTGAAAAGTGTTTTTCCATTATTCCATATTATTCAAACTTACATTCGTGAATTCTCCGAACGAGTTGCAACTGAAATATAACTTTTTGAATATGGAATAAACTTATCAAGTTGAATATTCTTTTTTCAAATTTATATGTTAACAAGTTCGTCTAGTTCAGCGTTGTCCAACACGCGGCCCAATGAAAGATTTTCAGCGGCCCAATTTAATATTTTCTGCCGGTCTATTGAAGTTTGCAGCCTTCTACAAATATATTTAAAATTTTGCTATTCATAAATCAAACAAAACAAAGCAGGGGCGTGAATTTATATCAGCATTTTGTATATGTCATGACATCCAATTATCTTCATGACAGTCGGGCCACGTGGTGTGGTAAAAAAGTGTAATTGTAATTATTAATTAATAAATTGTTTTTATTATGTGTCTTTTGATTTTTTATAAGGCTCACCATTTACCGGTAATATTTTATTTGGCCCATCAAACTATTTCTGTTGGACAACGCTGTTTATTGATTGAATTTTGATAACAATTTTAGAGCTTCGTTATAATAACGTAAATAATTATTGCGCATTAGTCCTGGCGATGGCGTCACGCCGGAAAATATCGAATAAATAACACAACCAAAAAAATGAAAATAACAAAACATTTTTAGTACTATTTACACAAAAAAAATATTGGATCAAGACCGGTTTCGCTCATGGCGAGCATTGCCAACTGATTCAAATGTATTCCATTTGGTTTAATAATGTCCTATTACATTGTTTATGGAGAAAGAATTTTGCTAACTTAAATCTTTTCTATAAAACCTCTCCTCGCGCAGGCACTACTGTTTAACCGAGTGACAAAGCACACGAGCTTAATAAAACTCGATTGACTAGTCTTATACATAATACAAGAGACGTATATGAAGGTAGATTTTTAAGTATACAGTATTCATTTTTTTAAGCCGATGACCTTATTTAAAGATTGAAACGAGAGCATTATCTGACGGGTTCAATATAGGATGAATAAGCTATTTATATACTGCCCATATCAATGAGTGTTGCAAGAAGACAGTTTGTAGTCTGTTGAAGATTCAGATAAGTTCACTTTTAAGGTGTTCACTGTCAATACTTGGTGGAATGGCAGTATAAAAAAAAATTACTTTGGCACTTATTTTGGTTTTTACTTTGCTAATGAGTATTCATACTAATCGATTTTTGATTTTATAGCATGCATTGCTAAGAGGTCTTCAAAAATTTAATTATAGTCTTACATTTTGCTTCAATTTATTTGCTTTGTTATAATACAAATTGTTTGTCATACATTGTAATTAACACTTCAAATTTGTATAAACATCACATAGATAAGTTTAAAATGCTCGCCATGAGCGAAACCGGTCCTGATCCAATAAATTTTTATGTGGAATAAGTACTAAAAATGTTTTACTATTTTTATTATTCGGATAAGTATTAATTTTTTCCGTTATTATTTTCCTCTATAAGTTGTAAAAAAATGTATGATATTTATATATTAAAATACAAGATTTGGTCATTGTATCAACAAACTTAAATTCATTCAATTCGTAAATCGTCGGTCCCTGTGGTCTAGTGGCAAGAGCTTTGTCCTAGCGATCTGGAGACCCGGGTTCAATTCCCGGCAAGGTCAGATTTTTTCAATTGAAAAAAAGAGATCTTGGGCTGGGTGTATGGTATATTAAATCGTTGATTTTGTGCACAACTGATTTATTACTTATCATCGAGTTAATCTCGTATGACTTTCACAATTAAGAATATTTGGCGCATTGGCGTAAGCTGTAATGCCAAATATTTTTTCTATACTTTAAAAAAAAAAAATATATATATAATCATGGGCCAAAAAAATAGTTTTCTACATTGAAATAATATATTATTTTAAATTCAAGATATAAAAATCAACAGCAAGTAGTGAATGGATAATATATTTTATTCATGCAAAATAATTTGGTGGGAATAAATAGAATTCGGTCAGCATGAAATCTAATAACGAAATACAGCTGATATATAAAAGAGAAAAGCAATCTCGGGCGAGATTGTGCCGGGCTCTTCTCGGAACTAAATTATCGAACAAGACGCCAACCAAATAGGTCAGAAATTTCCTCTTCCATTATGTCAGACGGGTTCCATTTACTCAGCACCTTTATTAAAGTGAGACGCAACGCAATTTCGTTCCATTACAGAACAACAAAATAATGAGGTTATTTTCGAACGCCCTGCTTTATGACGCGAAATTATAACAAGTCTTTGTGTTTGTTCTAAATTTGAAAATTGTATGTTTTGATGATGCATAGTTTTTAAGATGAATAAATAAATTGATATGTAATTTCTGGGATAAAGCATCATCTAAAAACAAAAACAAATGCTGTGTGTTAAATATAGTCAATAAATATTATATTTGGTCATATCCCAACACAAATAAACACTTATTATTAGTTTAGATGATTTCGAAGGTAACTTTGTGGAAGTTCATTTTAATATAAAATTTAAAATAACTCATATTATTCCACGTATTGTGCTACTAACTGTGACACGTGTTTCGCCTCTTTCAGAAGCATCTTCGGACTTGCGGGTAATTACAAACCTATCTGATTGATTGCAGCTCATTAGTTTAATGGTTTGTAATGTTAACGTCATTAGTAGTATAATTATTTGTTTCGATTCTATAACCCCCTCCTTGCTTTCAGTAAAAAGGAAAAATTCCAAACTCCATTTTGTAATTTTATCATTTTTAAAATGTTAGAATCAATCTTGCTTCATTACTTAAGCAAACTTTGAAAGAAGCGAAACACGTGTCACAGTAAGTAGCACAATACGTGGACTAATCAAAGATATTTTAAATTTTATACTTATTATTAGGACTGGTTTCGATTGGCGTTGAATTTTTGAAAGAAAATATGCTTTTTACATGCATTTTTTTTTGAAATTTAAACCAGGTAAGATAAATGGAAAATATAACCAACCACATACAACAAAATATAAAACCGAATAATTATCATTTAAAAGTTTACCTTACCAAGCATAGTATCTGAAACCTTCTGATCGCCAATCGCGGATCGTAATACTGTTTATTTGAAAAAGCTACAATTGATTATTATTAATACGGTAAGAAAAATAACAATGTACATATTATAGTTCTACATAAATTATTTTATATATTTGTTGATAGCTATTTCGGCTTACGCCTTCGTCAGAACTATAAGAAGGCGTAAGTCGAAATAGCTATCAACAGATATATAAAATAATTTATGTAGAACTAAAATACATTGTTATTTTTCTTACCGTATTATAATGGAGTTCTACCAAGTAAATGCCTACTCAATCAATAGATTATTATTAACCATAATACAATTTGTTTTATCAATTACTTTCCTTTATCCAACATTGTTATAATTACTTTCCTAATAGTTTTTTTTTATTATCTAGAGATTTTACATAGTCTCCATTTAAGCAAGTATACTTATATCATTAGAGAGGTAAATTCTTAGTATAAAACCTCATTTTTCAACTATTAATATTGTATATGGTATTAAGAATTCTTGTAAATTCTTCTAAAAGAATTGATGAGAATAAATAATCATAAATATCGATCCGGTTGGACAAGAGTTAGATGACAGGCATTTATAACAGACGAGAATGACAAGGCAGTAGTTTTTTTCATGTAAGTATAATAAACTGACTTTATAGAAAGTTTAACCTGTTAATGTTTCAACAAATAAAATCAGCCATTTTATAACTACAATTCAAAAAATGTTTAAACGTTCAAATGGTTTTTGTAAATAACAGTGGTGGAATGAAATCTGTAACGAGTAAAATGAATCCTTTTCCAAGAAATACGGGATTTTTACAATGTATACTTTACAATTTTACATTGTAAAAATCCCGTCATAAATATTATGCCTGTCCCGTCATAGAGTGGTTAATGTTATTGAGCATTAATATTTTCGATGGATTCGGCGGTAACTTTGTGGTTCATAAAAATTAGTTTTTTATTTTAAATATTTGAAACAATCTTGCTTTATTACTTGCTGCAAGCTTTGCGTTAGTAAGTTCGAAGATGCCTTTGAAAGAGATGAAACACGTGTCACACTTAGTAACGCAAGTGAATTCTCGTATATTGGCTATAAAATCGAACTATGAATTTGCTTCCAAAAGCACTTAAGTCTGTGCTATTTAAACTCATTCGTGGGATCGATGAGCTAACTATTTTCCTAGTATAATCCGTAAATACTCACTACAATAGAACTTGAGTCAAGGCCGAAGCATTCGCTGGCGAATAAGGCGCTAGCAGAGCATAGTGGGTGCCAAAATGATGCCAGGAAGCGCTAAATCTACTCACCCCCGAGGCGCCAGAAGACCTCGTAACGGTCCTAGGTTGAGCGACTTAATAACAACTGGTTCTCATAAAAAAGTTAACGATGATACGCTAACTATGGGGCCCATATTTCTTATTTAACACATCCCAATAAAACAAGACGTAATGTCTAGTTCTCTCCTAACGCCAATGTTTCTGTATTTCCATCGAAGAGAGTGGTCGAGCAACTGGTAATTTGTGTTGAGATGTTTTATTAAGAGTCCATAGGCTCCATTTCCTTTTTAAATAAGGTAAATGTACCAGTAGCTGACCGTTTAAGAGAAAATTTCAACAAAAATAACGATTAAGGTTTAGCATTTTACCGAATGAGGGCAAATCAAGTATACTCAAATTGGATCATATGTCTCAATTAAAATTATGTTAGAAAAATTACGAAAGGGCCTGTTTAAAAAAAATTGTGTTAAATTATTTAAAGCCATGTTCCTGTTTCAGTAGTTGACCATCTCACATATTGAAAAATCCAGTAGATGACCATGTCTAATCAGGGGGATTTATACTGAACTTTCTGTCAGAGTTGCCCCAGGGCTTTCTGTCACACCACTCTTGGTTGAATCAAGTAGCAATGGGTGGTTCAGGAACAAGGTACACACCGTTTCTAGATTGATCACTTAAGAAATTTGAAATAAAACACTTTCCTCACTAGGTGTTATTTTCAAATGGCCACCCTGGCACCCCATTGGCTATATGGTGATGTGTTAGTGGCTCATTCCGACCACAGATGCCTTAACTTGTCTGAACTTTACAATTTAGAGCAATTCCGCATCTGAATTTCTTATTTTGGGCTATTTTATTCTCAAAAGGTCAACTACTGGCACATGGTCAACTTCTAGTACATTTACCTTATGTACGTCATAGGATCATAGTATTAATCGATCTATGGTTTCAAGAAAAACAAGAATATTTGAATATAGAACAAAACCATAATAAACTTTTTCGCTATCCCTGTCTGGTTTTTTAAATTCAGAACGTCTTAAGAAGTATAGATAACTTCACAGCATAATTCCCGTTAGTAATAAAATACAAGCGCGTTTCTTCAGCACCATTCAAAACAATATTAAGATTGTCTGATTCTTTTTGATCAGTTACGCCTACTGATTTTTTTGTACTTGTTTGATGTGGGCTGATAATGATGTAGCTGTGTATAGCCATATTATTATAATAAAACATTTTGCATAGAAAATTTGGCGATAAACGAGCGGCCTGATTTTTGACGCCAGGGCTTGCAATTAAGTTTTGGAATTATTACATGAAACAAGAGTTATTTTTTCTACTGTATGTTCGCGTATATATCTAAGTTATTTAACAAAAAAAGGTTAATGTTTAAACGAATAATTGTATTACATCTTAATACATCTCGCACTTATTTAGTAAAATATCTTTTGAACACGTTGAAAAATTATCAATGTATTTTAGTTCAACAAAAATATTATAAAATATAGTTTTTGAAGAACTAAAATACATCGATATTATTTCATCCCGTTATAATGGAGTTCTACCAAGTACATGAAAATTCAATCAAAAAAATCTTTTTTGACTTTTATGTATTGAAATTGTTACACCGTTGTGTATAAAAATACAAAAAATAATTGAATTACTTAACAAAATATGTCACGAGATATGAAAAAATATAGTTTGAGATAATTGTTCTGTTTATCTGTTATACATATTGGTAAAATTTTAACATGAAAGCATACAATAATATTTGCTCAAATACCGGAATAGTATTTTGCAAGCCCTGATTATCAAGGCCTAGATTTGTTCAAGTAACATTAATATATAATTTATTGTATAACACGTAGTCACAATTTGTGAATAAAATTGTTGAAATAATTGCTTCGATGTTTTTTTTAGGAATACCCTAATAAGGATTATTCAAAAGGAGTCTAGATTGCTTAAAAAAAATCATTTATATAAATTATAATTGAATTTGTTATACATATATGAACATGAATTATTAAATAACACAATTAATCATACATTTAAAAAAAATGCAAAGGCGGCTTATAGTACATACCGGACATTGAGTACTCGACAGCTTACTTTGAAAAGGTTCTAACTGCTCTTTACACTGTTATGAGATATGAGCGTTCGAAGTTTCGACTGATTAAAATTCACTTGTAACAATGAGCAAGTAAAAATGTTTCAAATTACTTATTTTAAGTATATTTTTTCACAACTCTTGCTCAGATATAATAATCTTAATTAAAGATCTAATGATGAGAATTGGAGAACTTTTTAGAATTCAGCTAACTCCATTATTTAACCATAGATAATTCTGGTCAGTTCATATGTACGATATAATGCGGTAAATACAAGCTTTTCCGACCACAAGGTCATTTCAGGCAAAAAATTCAATTAGAACCTTTTCAAAGTTAGGTAACGTACTGTCAATACAATTTTGTATTATGTAAATATGAACATGTAAAATATACTCTTTAAGACTATTTCCACATTAAAAATATAAGATCAGTTTTTATTATAATGCCATTCCACCGAGTATTGACAGTGAACCCCTTAAAAGTGATATATGTATGTATATTATATTGAAATTGTATTGGGATTCATAAGGGTTGTTTACATTTTTCTCCCCTATTTTAACATTTCTATCTTGTCTATTAAGTTCACTCACCTTATGATAGAAAAGTTTGCGGAAAATGACAACCGTAAACAAAAGACGGCGCCTTCCCTCTCTATCTAACAGTCTTCACTCGCACCTTCGTAACGCACCAAACAATTACGAAAGCTTCACTATGCACTCCGGGCCGGAAAACATAACGAAACACAGTACAAAAACATTACATGGCCCATTCCCGCCTTTCATACCGTTCGCATTACACAACACTGGCTGGATAAATAAAGCACCAGCGGCCAAATTAGTGCACCGTCAATAATAAAAAATAGAACACGTTCTATTTTCAAAATTAACACGCGATTTACTATTATGAAAAAATAATCGGTGTTGTCAGGTCAATGAAAACTAAACATCGTTCTATTTCCGAAAAATGAAACGTGTTTATATCATAGAGAAGATTAAACAATGAGACATGTATTATAAGCCAGTAAATAAAATGAAGCACGTTCTATTTTCAAAAAAGACAAAAACACGCGCGTCTCAAAATATTTCTTTCACGGGAAAGTTCATCACATTTTTCAAGCATAGAAATATAGTCTCTGAATTTGACATACTCGTCAATTTGATCGATTGAATGCTACATATTGAAAAGAAATGTAATTATAATTGTTGTTATCGATGTTTTCGTTCGTAATAACGGCACGCGTAAATATATAATATTGGCACGAGCCGATCGACGCAGAGCGGTGAGTGGACGCTTGTGCCCGTCGCACGAGTCTCTCACTAGTTCGCTCGGAAAAGGTACCGCTACGGTGCACGTGCTCGGGGATTTCCGGAAACTGCCGAAGCCGCTCAAAGCGGGTACGGCCCGACTCACGTACCCAAGGAAAAGCGCGGAGGGATAATTCGGGAAGCTACGACCGTATCACTGTATTTCTGATTACGATTTAAATAACTTTTTCACCTTATTTCCTTTTCACGATGATCATGTACGTACAACAGTGCCCAAGAAAATATTCCGACCAAAGCAGGTTTTTTTTACACCACGCAATTTTGTCGTTGCACTATTTATTATGATTGTTCCATTTTTGAAAAACTAACCCTTATTTGTTTTGATTATATTATACATGTGAAGCACATAATATAGTATTATCAATGCTTGTTCGTGAAAGCTTAAATTTTTTCATCTTTATGTTCTGATTGGTTCAATTCGAAATTATAATAATTTTAATATGTTCCTCTATCAAGCGAGACATTGTTTCATAAGAGAATTTTATATTTATTAACTATAGGCAAACCAATATTTTCCATTATATAGTAGTTTTGTGAGAATCCTCGTTATTATTATTATTTTTATGACTTAATTGCGATAAATTTTAAATCCGGATGTATTCATTATGCTGAGGTGGAAAAAATAAATGATTCTTAAATTCGGTGTAAATATATATTATATTAATTTATATATACATAAATATAATGAAAAACCAAACTGTTGACATATTTTTGCATCCTCTTTTATAGGCCGAGAAAAAAATGTACTGCAGTGAAAAACTATCGTAAAACCGCGGCAAAAAATGTGCGAGGGGGTAAAGAAAAGATTGTTTCATTCCATATTCAAATAAACTGACACAACGCAGGGTTCAACTTCATTTCGTGCACATTTCGCAAATGGTGGGCAATTCTACCGCCTGCATTTTGACATATCTATGATCACACGAATACACTATTACGCGCCAAAAATATGCTTCAATATTTTCGTAGTATGATTGTAATATTATATTGAACCATATTCGATCGAATGACTCAGCAATTTCATTCATATTAATTTGTTGTATGATTAAAATAAAATCTTGCATCGTCTTATATTCAAAAAAGGAATCAAAAATAAATGATAGTATATTTTCATGTCAAGCAATCTTCCTGTGTAAGATTAAAAATTGATGATCGTACAATTTTGATAGAAGAAATACTGATTTTTTTACGATTATATCTGTAGTGCGTCCTTTAATACTATGTAAAATAAATATGTTACGCAAAATTTATAATGTTTGTTTACGTTCCTCTGAAACACTGTTTGATATTAATATATACAAGAAGTTTGCAAATAGAATTTTGATCCCGAGTTCTTCGATGAGAATTTTGTTGTTTTTTTAAATTAAACATTACATGGCGGTTATGGTGGTAGAACTGGTTTGATACTAATGTCAAGGAAAAGTCTTTTAATGCTGATAACCATAAACATGGATATTGATTGAATTTGCAGTTAATTGGAAGAACTCCATTATAACAATGTGAAGAAAATAACAATGGTTCTGACGGTGGCGCAAGCCGAAATAGCTATCAACAAATTTATAAAATAATTTCTGTAGAACTAAAATACATTGTTATTTTCTTCATTGTGTTATAAGCAGAGATGTTTTAAAATTTACCGAAAAAATCGTGGGTGTGGGGACATACGGGCGAAACTGCAATTCAACGAACTGAGTTAAATGGAAAAACAGTTTTCAATGTTAAACTTTGTTCTTGCGGATTTGCAGGAAAGACGAGTAATATTGAAGACTGGTAAACCGCTCTTCGTACAAGTTTCATATTTTTATATCTTATAGAACTGCATTTGAGCATGAAAATGCCATATTTAAATCAAAACAGCCATTTTTGTAGTATCGCCGGTATGTCCCGACACCCACGAACTGTTTCCTCAATGAGTTGATATTAATATGTCCTCTTATTGATGCCTTGAGCGTGAAATAGATAGAAACGGAAAGAAATTCATTCAATCTTAATTTTCAATGAGGCATAATAAAAAATACGTGTGTGGTATGTATTGATGAATGAATCTCGAGTTACTCGTGATCTAATCGACGTGACCGTAGACTCACCCCATTTATTTTGCAGAGGGGTCGACCGAGGGCGATTTATTCCCTCTCAGTGGGTCGATGGGGCTCGCTAGCGCTGCAAGTACACGCATACCATTACAGGGGAGCACGTCGAAGGGCGCCCCCGCCCTCGAACCCGGAACGCTGTGTCGGCGACGAGAGAGAGAAGAAGCGTAATTTTACGAGCGCCTGGTTCGTAAGACCAGACCGCTCGTCGCCCGCCCACCTGTGCGATTGTTGATATTTCTCCGTACCGATTTGCACATACTTTCAACGAACTATTCCAGCAAAGATTTATTATTTCAATTCATGTTTGTATCTGTTATAAGATTTGTGTTTCTACCAGGGATGTGGAGTCGGTAAAAAAAATTACGACTCCGAAACCAACATTGACAAAAAACACGACTCCGACTAAAAAAAGTTTAATTTCGTCACGTTTTTTTCTACTTATCATATTTATGTGTATCTATTCAATTATATATCAATCAACCAATCCTGCCAATAGCCAACTTTGACATATTATATTATGTAAAAATAAAAAGTTCAATCTTTTCAAAATCACCCAAAAACCTCCGACTCCAATTCCACAGCCCTGGTTTCTACATTTCTTTTATTAAAGTTTTTTTTTTCATCATTTACATCAGTGATGCACAACCTTCTTGGAAGTAAGGCCAGCTTATAAATTGTTAGATTGTTTAATGGCGCCGCATGAGTAAAAGTGATTAAATTATCGTTATTTTAAGTCTAAAAAAAATATGTGATTTCTCTCATATTGAGCCGAATGAAATGTTATTTCGGGCCGCATGTGGCACGTGGGCCGCAGGTTGTGCTTTAATGATTAACATCGACACATATTTTCCTCATAAGCACAGCGATCGAAAGAAAATATTCAGTTCATAAGCAATAATGATGTTGTTTTTAACGAATTTCATAGCCCTGACCCAGAGAAGGTGCTAGAAGAGGTCAAGGCTCGAATTGAGCTATGCCCAGGACGAAAAGTTGTTTTTTAGAATGACGACATTTTAAGGATTGAATATTGGAAGACGATTAAAACTTATTTTGTTCAAGACCATTTGTATCAAAAAAATATTAAAATATTTGACGTTATTATTGAGGAAGCTGGACACATCTTTACTAAGGCCACTTAATTGTGTTCACAAAATATCAATAATTAGTACAAAAAGCGTAAAACTTTTGCAATGAAGCAGTGACAGTGAAGCATTTTTTTAATCCATATGCGCGAGAACTGCTTGTTACTCAGTCGCTCATATTCTCCTAGTTTCATGAGAGTATACATAGAAAGGATAAGGCTAGAATATGATAAGTGGTAAGCTAGTCGCTCATGCTATACCCGGCTTGTGGACCGGATGTGTGGGGAGGAAATTTTAGGCAAAGCATAATTACTGAAAAAAATACTGGGAACTGAGCTCGTCGCCGAAGCCAACGACGTTGAATACTGCACCACCGAGCCGACTGACTAAAATTAATCAACGATTTTATATACTAATCATAAACATTATTCACTACTCACGACTTTCGGTTAAAAGTAATAATAACACATCTTTTACTTCCTTCTTATAGAGTTTCTTCACTATTGGAATGTAAAGTCTTGAAATATCATGATTTTTTTAATTTTAATTACTGCATACTTATGTATGCTTAATATTTTATGCAGCCATGAAAGCATAAACAATAAATGTACAATCAACGATTGCGTAATATCACGTCAGTTTCGGAAGTAATTTATTGGCCATAATATATTCTATTTGCCGTAAAAGGCTTACAACATCCTCTAAGTTTTGTCTTGGATGATATGTAACCTGATAATATACTATACGCCAATATGACTTTAAATTCACAGCACATTTATCGACTTAACGGTAAAATAAAACAAACACTACCACGATTAAAGTGTTAACTGTCAATTTAATATGGCAAGGCATTAAATTTGTAATGATTAAACACAATTTTTTGTACTTGATTATTTTATAATAACCGGCCCATGAAAATATGGTACATTTTGAATTAAGAATGATGCTTTATGTTTCCAATTTTTTTAAAGTAAGCTCTAAGTGTTGCCATTACCTGCCAGATCGTTATATGCGCTGATATGATTATGTGTAATTTGTTATTTGGTGATTGTGATAAAATGTACGGTTTGAAGATTACCAATTGGAAACAGTATGGTAACCTCCAAGAATGTATGACATGAAAAACATGAATTAAAATTTCCATCTTAATTTAGTTAATATATTTCATTTCAATTGAGAATATAAATATAATCCTTTGGTGTAATCCAATGCTGGTTTATTATTTTAATCATTTATTTCCTATTATAATGATATAAAACATTGATCGAGCGTAGAATGTAATAATATTTTGATAGATATAAACATTATACAGGACGGCTGTCACTTCACGAAAGAAAAAGGACGCGCCATTTCCCGCGCCGCGCATGCGTAGTAGAGACAGCTTGTGGCTTTGTGCGCATGACAACGGTGTGATTTTACTCACAAAACGTTACCTATGATAAAGTATGTTTGGTAAATTCACTTAAAATCATTAAAATTTACATTAAATAACGAAGTTTCAATGGGAAACGTAATAACCATATGCGAATTTACAGCGCAAAATACTTTTTATAATATAATAATATATGATGTTTTGTTTTGTAGCTCGACATTCATAAATTTAGTTTTGCTTTTGTTTTTATCCTCGTAGGGGCTGTAGAGTTCAAAGAAATTGAATTAGGAAGCTTGTCGATGCTTAGGAATAAAATATATATGTACGTTTCGAGGGTTTTTGCGCTTTGTGGGTTTTATTTTTGAAATTGAATATTTACACACCATGTTACATCAAAACGGAAAAAATTGTGGATGATAATAGAAAATAGGAAGAATCATAAACATAAATATAAAAAGTCAGCTTATAAAGTCACTGGGTTGGATAATATTGAATACATTGAGGCTTTAGTGCTTAGTTAAAAATTTACAGTACCAAAATCAGTTATTATTTTTTAAGAAAGAAGATACCTAAAATTTATGAACCAAATATCTATATTGTTATCCTAAATAATTATTTTTATCTTTGACAAAATTAAATACGTATGTTTATTTAAAAAAATATAAATGGACAAGATTTCAATATAAAAGGGATCTCACCTATCATAATATGTATGGTTAATTAATATCGATAAGCTATACATAAATCCAAACTAAATTTTTCATGAAATATTCCAGCCTGTAGCCGAGACGTTATAGTTGTCCTTTTCAGCTGCGGCGCACGGTCACAATCGTGATTCAGTTTTCCTACATCGGTAAGGTTTACATCTATGTATGATGTTTAAACATTCAAAAGTCCTTCGAGCAAAAATGGTTTGAAATAAAGTATTTTGTACGTATCAGATATTTTTCAGAAAGCAATAATAAAATAATTAGTAAAAGTGCTGATTTAAATACAAATGACATTTATATGACTTTCGAGAGAATCATCTGATCGTCATGAAGGGTCAAAAACACACACATTGAAAAAGAAGTGCGTATCATTCGTGAATTAGAACATCGGATTTCAAAAGCTTGAACTGCTTAAATCAATCTTCATATATTGGTATTTTTGAATTTCCAACATAAGCAATTTTCATTCCAATATATAGAGAAACCCTCTATTTTAATTTCAATTAGTTATCAGATCGCATTCGAACGAGACTGATACTCTCGTACATTATAATTCAATCGAATATTTTCGATCTTTAGTAATGGATAAACAACCAAAATAAAATATTCATAAAAAGATAGTGACATGTATTAAATATGAAAATTATCGACTACTAAAAAAGAGAAAAAATCCCGGGATAGACTTATTGCAATCCCGGGATTGGAAGCCCTACTCATAACTGTTTCGTAATTAAAATCTGAAGAGTGCATCGTCCCATTTGCTCACATAGGGGGTCGTTAGTCTGACTCCACTCCAAACAGCAAGAATTCTAAATCTCAACAAGGGGTGCCAAAAGGCCGGATTCTCGCAACGTCTGATGTTAAAACAAAAAGCATATCTTAAAAATTCATTGCGCTCGGGTAGATTGGGGTGTATTGAACAGCGGGAAATGTTCCACTGTAAATTATAAACATTCTTTTTAATGACTGAGTTGTAAGTGCGCATATTTTGCAATACACCAAGTACTTTTCGACAAGTCAAAGTTGTTTGTCAGATTTCAGAATAAAAAAGGGTGAAACGTTCGCGGTTAAGGGTGAAAAATTACAATCGCCAAATGGCTGTATTGAGAACGTTATGAAAGTCAATTAAATGGTATGCTTTATGTGATGTTCACACCACACATTTATTTATCTTTTTTTGTCATATAATTAATCAAAATTACGACAATATATGATCACTTTTAAGGTAATCACTGTCAATACTTCGTAGAATTGCTTTATAATAAAAACAAAAACACACTTTAAGTACATATTCCACATTAGATTTGTTATGATCAGTACCGGTTTTGCTCATCGCAAGCATTATAAACTGATGAAATACTAATAAAAATCTTCAGTTGATAATGCTCGCGATAAGCGAAACCTATACTGATCTCAATAAATTCAAAGAGGAATAAGTATTTAAAATGCATTATTATTTTTATGACAGTATTTTGTTTTTATTATCGGTATCAAATTAAAAAGTACATCACGAAAAAATGAATATTCAGTTTAACAGCTATAAATAGCGAAGGTGTCAGTTATTTTGAATGTTTTAAAACAGATTGGGTAAACTATAGAGGAATTTTTAATTTCACTCAAGATTAGCTCGAGAGGAAAATAAATTCTAAGCACACGTGCACTCGATTTCTTATGTTCGAACTTACTGGTACTTGAATCAAGGCCCATTTGACCACATACTATTATGTTACAAAGTGCGGCAACTATAGTACCAGATTAGAGTAGTTGCCAAACTGCCGTTGCAATATTAATGACTAGGGTTTCCAATCCCAAGATCCAGAGGATTTTCAATATCTGATAAATCACGGGATTAGAAAACATAGTCCCGAAATTTTGGGGATTGATTTGTCATCAATTAAGCGATATTTAATTTTAATTAGTTATCAGATTCCATTCGAACGGGACCGATACTCTCGTACATTATAATTCAATACAATATTTTGGCTCTTCAATAATGGATAAACAACTGAAATATAATCTTATACATAAAACCGAAACGGCGTATGTATTTATGTATGTATGTCTGTGGGTCTGTAATTCTTTGGGAATGATATAACATTAAATAATTATTGGTCGCTTAGTCCGAGCGAAGCCGGGTAGCAATACTAGAAATTCCGAAACGGCGTATGTATGTATGTATGTATGTATGTGGGTCTGCAATTCTTTGGGAATGATATAACATTAAATAATTATTGGTCGCTTAGTCCGAGCGAAGCCGGGTAGCAATACTAGTATTCATATAAAAGATAGTGGCATTAATTATTTTTAACTATTTTTTATGATAAATAAATATAGATAATATTTAATAAATATGAAAATTATCGACCATTAAAAATATATTCCGAATTCCGGGATCAAAATTTCGGCCCGGTATTGGAAACCCTAGTAATGACACTGATATAAGACGTTGCCTGAAATTACCCAATTAACTCACCATTGCGAAACACATGTCATATATTATGAATTGGAATATATGTGTAAATCCCATGTAAGCACTATAAAGATGACGTCACACTAACTAATTCGGTTTTCTAAGCTTACCTATGCATCTGAAACGTGCACTGCTACCCTTATTTACACCCTCACCCCAAAAGCTAAAATTCTCCTCCTCCATTGCCATTCAATATTGAAGAGATATGTATAGAAATAAAAGAAAGGATTTAGAGAACCCCAAAGCCATTAGGTAGAAAATCCGGCACTAATTTATGGCCATAATTATCTTGTGACATTTATTCTATTTAAATGCCATCTTTTTATAGTATATGTATGTACTTCGTGGATACTAGAATAATATTAAAGCTACCCTTTTGCATCGAATAGTAGATAAATTTAAAGAAAAAATATCATTGGAGGGAAGATAAGTTGTACTTATTATTATCGATATATTATGATAATTTATTTGGAACTTAATTGACTACTATATTTTAATCGCAACAAGAAACAAAATACTTTGGATAGTTTCGGCGGTAACTTTTTGGATGTTCATTGTAATATAAAATTTAAAATAACTTTGATTATTCCTCGTATTGTGCTACTTGCCCAAACCTATCTGATTGATTGCAGCTCATTGGTTAATATTTTGTAATGCTAACGTCATTAGTAGTATAATTATTTGTTTGCTTTGTTTCGACTCTATGTATAACCCCCTCCTTGCTTTCCGTAAAAAGGAAAAATCCCAAACTCCATTTTGTAATTTTATCATTTTAAAATATTAGAATCAATCTTGCTTCATTACTCAAGCAAACTTTGCGATAGTAAGTCCGAAGATGCCTGTGAAAGAGGCGAAACACGTGTCAAAGTTAGTAGCACAATACGTGGAATAATACAAGTTAATTTTTAATTTTATATTAAGAAACAAAATATTTGATACAAATAAAAAAAAATTGTGGCTGAGTAGTAACTCTGTAACTTCCGTATTTGCTTGATGTCATTTGGATTATCGTTTTTGGAAGTATTTATATATGTTTGGCATGTATTTTAGTGAATGTGCCAAATATATTCAATATCAAACCACTCAAATCAAAAATAGTTTAATAATGAACCCGACATCAGTTCGAGCTCTATAGGTTTAAATTTAGTATTTCAACTGAATTGGTAGCCATTTTTTTTACATGCATTAAGCTTAGTGAAAACAGTTATATGGTTAAAAATAAGGATGAGGGTGTAACTTGATTCCAGTCTTCATATATGAAGACCGGGAATGAGGTACCCGGGGTTATGATAAAATTTCAAAAAAGCAGACTTTGTAGAGAATAAAATATGTATGTATATCGATTGATTTAAAGCTTGGTTGAACCCTATTCGTATATATATAAAATAACTTTGATTATTCCACGTATTGTGTTACTAATTGTGACATGTGTTTCAGGCATCTTCGGACTTATAATAGAAAAGGTTGCTTAAGTAATAAAGCAAGATTGGTTCTAATAATTTAAAAAGTCCGTCCCTGTGGTCTAGTGGCAAGAGTTTTGACGTAGCGATCACGTGGGCACGCGTTCAATTTCCGGCAAGGTAAGATTTTTTAAATTGAAAAAGAGATCTTGGGCTGGGTGTATGTAATTTATAGTTGAGTTGCTCACGACTGATTCATTATTTATCATCGAAATAATCTCGCATGACTTTTACAATTAAAAATATTTGGCGCATTGGCATTACAGCTAGCAAATATTTTTTTGAATAAGAAAAAAAAATGGAGTTTGTGATTTTTCCTTTTTACGGTAAGCAATGAGGGGGTCATAGAAACAAAGCAAACGAATAATTATAAAACCAATGACGTTAGCATTACAAAATTTTAACTAATGAGATGCAATAAATTGGGAAGTATATTCGTATTATTTCGGTATACATATGTATAATTATTTTAAAATTCTCAAATTCCACATCCGACGCTTCCACGCTTCGACACTAATGATGATAAAACATTTACTTAAATAAATATAAAATTTAAGGTTCATACACTCTTGGAAATTATGATGGAAGCTTGTCATAAAACATATCAGCTTCGCGTAATATCCCTATGAGATGCGTGTAATAAACATATAACCAACATAAAAATGCAGACTTTACGAGCCATTCGGACTAAATTTATGCAGAATTATATTGACACACGGAAAATTGAAAGCACCTGGCCGCCGGTTTATTGTTTTTCACTAATGAGATCCTGCTCGGTAAAGAGAAAAGTTTTTTCAATTGCGCCATGCAACTTGTTGGTCAAGTAATAAGCAGCAATTTAAGTTTAAAAGCTTCAGTGAAAATTTCTAGCTTTCGTGCTTTTTTCATTTTGCTTAATGTAATCTTTTTTGAAAAGAAAATGCCAATCCAACTTCCAACGTGAAGCATATCGGCTCCTCGCGGACTTTATCTCAACATATTATGCTTTTTCATATGTTACACCGTTGTTCAAACTCTCTTTTTCGAAGAGAGTAGGGATTGAAAGGATATGAAGACTAGGACAGGACTAGTGGTTAGCTAATTGCTCTCTCTATGCAACGGTTGTTGGGATCGGAGGGGTTGGAAGCGATTTTGAACAACGCACCTTTTAACAGAATCGATAAAGCGACTGAAATAATCTACTCGAAGAGGCACTCGAGCCCAGGCGGTCCGCTAACGACGTTGACCAGTGCACGACAGACCCGGCATTAATTTTATTGGTCTTATATTAAAAGTGGTAATTTAAACGAGTAACGGTTTTGGTTCTTTACGTCAGTGCTTGAAAATTCTCGGTTGTTTTCCACTGCGGTCATAATGTCCACGGAATCAATTGATCGCACTAAGATCATGTATTTTGGACGTCGTAGATCTTAGCACTTTGCTTACTGGCCTTTTCAATAACCATAATAATTACGCACAGATTTGTGCACACCGTAAAAAATGGGTTAAAAAAAGACGTAAATCTGCTAGTTTTTCTTGTCCCATTTTTCCATTCTTACTCTCTACCAAAGAAGAGGTTGAGCAACTTAAAAGCAAATAGTTAAACACGTTTAATTGTATCTTGTGGTCTCGAATCTTATTTCTCTATTTTGATATAAAAATGGGTTCATTGAGCCTACTCGTAATAAAACTAAGTACTGATACCTGCGCACTTTCCACAGACAAAGAGACGTCGGGTAACCCCCCGCGAGCCAGACTCGATCGAACTTGCCGCCCTGGGCGTAGTACACCACCCCCACCAACTCACTGACGTTTGCCGCCATTTTCCTCGCTTTCCCGCGTCTGGCTCGGAACTTTCCCGCCATCGCTGCTTTGTCTGTGGCTAGGGCTGCTAGCGGCGCCGGATGTGGCATCAGCACGCGGGCGGTTTTCGAAACAAGCTCAGGTTATTAAATGAATGCTTGCTGTTTTGTTACAAGTGAGAAGTGCTTACTTCATGAATATTCTACGCTTGCGATGTCTGGAGTTACTTTGTTAGAGAATGCAAGCGCTGCATAATATATGAAGGGAAACAGCATAAAGTGTTGGTTGCATTATTCCAATGCTGAAGAAATCCTTTTAGAGATTTTAATTACGTAGTTTGAAATGCAGAGCTTTTTGCGAGCGTCGTCATATGCGATACAAATATTAAAGTGACACAACTAAATGACTTACCAAATTAGCTCTAATCAAATTAAGTAATATTATTATGTTTTTCAATTCTGAATGCTAGTCTATCTATATATATAAAAATGAATGTCTGTATGTATGTCCGCTATGGACTACTAAACCACTCGACCGATCGATGTGAAACTTTACAAATTTATTGAGTGCACCCCCGCGATGGTTTCTAGCCTACCAACCCCTCCCCCCATTTTTTTTGTTTAAACTTTATGATTTTTTCAAGTTCACTCCTTCGAAGGTTCCTGGCATACCCCTCACATACGCCCCCCAAACCCCACCCCGCCAAACAACCCCCCTCCCTCCCAAAAATTGATATCGAATTTTTACAAATTTCTCGAGTACACTTCCGCGAAAGTTTCTGGCGTACACCCCCTCCCTCCCCCCAATCCCCTCAACATTTGCTGGCGTAGCAACGCGCGCAGGGTACAGCTAGTTGTTTAATAAAAAACAATAATACTTTAGATGGAATTCGACGGTAAATTTGTGGAAGTTCATTTTAATATAAAATTTTAAATAACTTTGATTATTCCACGTATTGTGCTACTAACTGTGACACGTGTTTCGCCTCTTTCAGAGGCATCTTCGGACTTACTATCGCAAAGTTTACTTGAGTAATGAAGCAAGATTGATTCTAATATTTTAAAATGATAAAATTACAAAATGGAGTTTGGGATTTTTCCTTTTTACGGGAAGCAAGGAGGGGGTTATAGAATCAAAACAGAACAAACAAATAATTATACTAATGACGTTAGCATTACAAAATAAGTAGCAAAATACAGTGAAACTCCGATTCTACGTTTTTCAAGGGACCGTATAAAACAAACGATGAATGCGGGAAAGTTTTATATATGAACTAAATGCCGGGACTATAGAAAATGAACGCACCACGCGGGAAAACTTATAATGCGAGAACGTAAGATTGGAGTTCCACTGTACGTGGAATAATCAAAGTTATTTTAAATTTTATATTAAAAACAATACATTTACTATCATGTTTGTTCAAATCATTATGGACAATAAGTAATGCCAATAAATAATAGAAGCAAAAAATGATTATTTAATGAGTGACAATAATTAATTAAGAGCAAAAATCTCCCACCAACCTCTTTTGATTACAGCCATCAGAAACAAACATTTTTCAACCATTTGACTTTGAAGGTTAGAATGTATCTAATAAAAAAAACCATGACATCACGAAGTTCATACACCAACGCATTTTTTTTTTATTACGGTATATAGTTTTAAATATCAGGTTTTACTTCAAACAGGTGGATTATAAAAATAAATGTTACTTATGGATATGATCGTGGCATGGACCATGCTCATTTTATTTCATAATTTACAGTTTAACAGGTAATATCAGTAAAATATTAATTTAACGATAAAATTCAATATTTTTTTATGGTAAACAGTGAATTTGTAAATAAAACAAGCAGTATATTTCAATTTCATATTTAGATTTATTGGTTGAGTAGGCATTTACTTGGTAGAACTTCATTATAATACGGTAAGAAAAATAATAATGTATTTTAATTCTATAGCAATTATTTTATAGATTTTTTTATAGCTATTTCGGCTTACACCCTCGTCAGAATTATGTTTTAAGCGTTGCATTAGAACAAGCATATATACCTCGCATAGACAGGGTACACAATGCATCTTCTTCTCTGTTCCACCATCTTAATTTTATATGAAATAATAAGTTATTGAATGTGACATATTGATTTGATGTATTCACGAAGTGAAAGCTAATCTGGGTTTTTACTGAGTGGGAATAAACGTAAAATTAGTAATGTATCAAGTTGATTTATTTAAAATTGCATTAATGTATATTAATGGCTTAAGAAGTGGTGAGGCGTTAATTGTGATTTGTTCATTAAGAATGTCATTGGATTGATTATACTATTACATTCAGTCCCGATTTGTTTATATTCTTGTAATAAGGACCTTAAGCTAAATGCATTGGAACAGCTAGAAATTAATAGGTATCATATTTAGATAGTAAAACTCAGCATCCAGGTGCTTTAAAAGAACTAGAGAGAGATCGGTTATCTAACTACTAGTTATTACGTGATCCTAATCTTTGAACCTTTCTTTCAAAAGAGAGATCGCGCGATTATATAACAATTAACGACCAGTAAAACCACAAGGAGTCTATACGCTCCAAACTGAGAGATGATGTTATAAAGTATATTTTATAATGAATTATAATAAAACGGCTCTTCAGTGTAAATGGCCGGAAATTTTAATTACCGGAACTTTATTCCGTTGATTCATTGTGTATGAATTAAACATCTGGTTTTTGTAAATATTTTAAGACGTAGGTTTTATCTTTCAGCCATTTGATTATTTCTGGAATCCGGTATGAATTAAGATCCGTGTTTCGAAAGATTTATTTTCAATATTGACCCGTTTATTATTAAGGATTTCGACTGTTTTCTTTACCAATAAATCTTCAAGCTCAGATTAACTGTTTGCCAATTTTGAACGAGCAACTTCAGCTACCCAGCTCACCATTGTTGTACCCTTTTAAATAATTGTCATTTATTAATAATTCAAACACTTGCTATCATTGAATATTAATTCAAAGACTTGAAATCAATCAACTCATAATTAATAAATCGGATAAAACCCTGGATTTATTTAAGATATTTCTATGTTATTATCTGGGCATTGAAACTTGTGTACATTCAATTTTCGCTAATTTATATTTTAACAGCAATTTAACTTAGTGATCTATGTACTTCTATTTTTGTATATAAACGATACAAACTGTTTACTACGCGTCAGTTCAAGTACATCCGTGCACTTGAAATGCCTGAGGATGCCGAAAGGCGAAACCCGGGTCGTTAGCGACAAAACTCATGGAAAAGTACAAAATTCAAAACATTCAACTTTGGTTATAGTTCTAACGAAAGAAACATATCACCGTCTTTTTTTGTATAAAGAGATTTTGTAGAAGATTCTAGAAGAGTTTTTTTTTTCTGTATGTTGAAATATTCAGTCTAAGCTGTCTCTTGAACACTTAGGGTAAACTGACTTGGAAGATGTTAGAATTAAGCTAACGATATGTCAGGTGTATGTAGTTTATCTAATCTTTAATTATTGTTTTCGTAATGGGCATTTAAGTTTCGTCGGAAGCAATTAAATTCCGCTTGCTAATATATTGTATACATGCAATACAGATTAGTTAATGACTGAAACATCTGAATAGTAAATTGAAAATACAGTAGAACCTCGATTATCCGGATTGGTCAAAATAAACAAAAATATTACAAATTTGCTGATATGCACGTGGCGAAATGCTTCACTGTTTACGTACGTGATCGAATGCAGTCTTAATATTTTGATCGTTGCATTTGTTCTAACAATAAGTCCTGTGTAAAATATGGGTTAGTCGTTGTCCAAATTCGACATGCAAAGAACGTTTGTTTCTTGAAAAATTGGTCACGATTTAAATGTTTTTTTAATATTACAGATATGTCAACGAAAAGATAACGTGTCGTAGTTTCATTAAAAGACAAATCGGATATAATCGATGCTTTGAAACGGGGTGAATCGAGACGTTTTTTGTCTAATAAATATGGTGTTGGAACGTCAACGATCTCAGATATAAAAATACAAAGTGAAAAAATCTTGAAGTTTACCAATTGCTTAATTTTTAATGTCAAGCTTTAAGCAGAAATCGATAATTGATTTTTTCAATAAAAAATAATTTATAATTTAAGTTATGTATTAATCTAAAGAAATAAAAATGATTTATAATATAAAGGGTCTTTTTATAAGGATGCTTAGTTTTGAAATGTAAATAAAACAAGTTGTTTGTGAGATTTCGACTAAATTTGAATTTCATTTGTAAGTATATTTTACGGCATTAAATATGGAATATAGCATCAAATGTCTGCCAATATCCATTCATTATAAAATGGGCCATGTCGCTAAAGTTGACTTTTTTGACAAATTTGGGTAAACTTCCAACTACTCCAGAACCCAATCAGGCGTTGTCTGCGGTCGTTTACCTGAAGTTCCTCGGTTAGTTGGATTTTATACGGGTGCAGACATAAGGCCCGATTCAAAATTCGCCAAGTTGAAGTCGCAGAAAAGCCAAGTTCTTGTGAACAACGAGAAATAAGCTGCCTTGGGTTTTCCTGTACACTTTCACACACAGCAGCAATGTTTTCACCAGATATTGTATTTTGATGACGTACAGGTAGGTGTTGGCCGATTATTTACCAAACTGGTTGACTCAAATTTGGCCACTAAACCATGAATAATCTACTCAGCAGGACAAAGTAACATATTTTGAGCGTCCCTATTGAAATACCATTTACTTGTCTTTTCCTGTCAATTATGATTTTTTCGATTATCCGGATTTGTCCTTATCCGGACTATATTTAATTAGTCCGGATAATCGAGGTTCTGCTGTAGTTCTAAGTCTTACTTGGTAGGGGACTAGAGACTCCAATTTCTCGACATATCTACTACGTTGGCTATACTACCACAACTACTATGAAAATTCAAATTTGTATTTATTATTTTTCAAAATTAAATTTTGTCTCTTTTCATCACAGACTTACGTCATCATAAACGTGTCATTGATATTAAAAGTCAGCTGAACCAGAATCAAAAGAAACAAAAGAAATTCTCGCATACTATAGCCAACGTTAAAAACATTTGAGAAAAATATATTTCCTGACAGAAAAATTCACGCGTAAGACTCAGTTAAACGCAACGATTAAAATAAAATAAAATTTATAAATAAATTTTCATTTATAAATTGCGAGTATTACTCGAGTATTTTTCAAAATACTCGAGTATCGAGTACTTAAAAAATGAATGAGTATTCTCGAGAATCGAGTATTTGATACTCGAATTGGGGTCTCTAGTAGGGAATATATATTATCACAATCGATAAAACTTTAAGCCTCCGCGAACAGTTTGAAAATGAATTACTGTTAAACATGTTGTGAATCACTGCTTTAGATGATACAGATTCAACAAAAAATGTCGCTGATTCACCAAACTATAAATGTTTATAAGTGCTTTCATTCAGACTGTATTAAATAATAACAATGTATTTTAGTTATTTATCTTTCCGTATTATAATGGAGTTCTACCAAGTAAATGCCTACTCAATCAATAAGTAGATAGTTTGTAATAATTTAACAAACTGATTTCATTCTTGAAAATTATCACTGGCATGGTTGTGTCTCACATTTCTTCCCAAGGTGGTCGAATTAGTATTCATTGAAATATAAAAATTCGGGTATGATGCCTTAAAGTATTTTGAATAGTAAAAAAAGGTCAGCTTTCAAATCAAACGTGTAATCCAATTAAAAAGAGTTATATGCATGGCGTTGAATAAGATTCTTACAATATGGAAGACGATAACCGGATTGGGTTTGGATGGGTTAAGCTATTTAGTTTATCAATAAACACAAATTTACGACAAAGTCTAAGGCCCTTTGTCCGTAATCTATCTTTTTATTTTGGATCGAAAGCGAACGCCCTCTTGAATAACAAACAACCCAAGAATCAAAATCCTTAGAAAAATAAATATACGTATTGTATGTTTTGACGTAATTGTTAGTATAACTCCTAAAGAGAGAATCTCACTCCGAAAAAGTATTGGGTGATTATGAGGTAAATAACAAATTAGTGTTAGATCTTTATATCAACACCATTCGTAAGTTGATGGAGGCAACCCTTATTCTTTCGCTGATTTATATCAGCATGATTGCTATACGCATTAAAATGTCACTTAGTCCGAAATAAAGTGGGGTCCGATAGTTGGAATTATGTTACAATCATTTAAATCTTCATTGTGTTGAGTAAAAATCAATTAAAAAAATATCTTATTTCTACAAAAAAAAATTTCTCTTATCGTTATCTAAAAAGTCGTTCTTTGTGGTGGACAAAGAAATGATTCGTATTCAAGTTGATGTTATCCTTAATTACTAATGCCACTCATCAGTCGTTTCATAACAAGTTATAATTCTTTTAAGGTGTTCCCTGTCAATTAGAGACTCCAATTACTCGATTTTTCAACTACTCGAGTATCGAGTAGTAAAATTTCAAAATACTCGAGTACTCGAGTATACTCGAGTAGTTTCAAATGTACGAAAATATATATTTTTAATTCGAATTTGCATATGACAAATAATTAAAGAAACTTATTGAATATTACTAATACATTTATTTCCATTTATGCAACATATATTTCAACAATAATAGAGAATTAAGCGACCCAAATTTTAAATTGTTTTGATGTTTTTCTTTATAATTCTCGCAGTAGAAAAAACTTCGACGATTATTACTAAAACGAGTATTACTCGAGTATTTTTCAAAATACTCGAGTATCGAGTACTTGAAAAATGGACGAGTATACTCGAGTATCGAGTACTCGATACTCGAATTGGAGTCTCTACTGTCAATACTTGGTGGAATGGCATTGTAATGAAAATAATAACACATTTTTGGTACTCATTCTACATCAAATTTATTGGATCAGGACCGGTTTCGCTCATGGCGAGCATTATCAACTGATAAGAAATACAGCGAGACAGTGATATTAATACTTTTAAAAGTTCAGCAAGAATTACAAGGTATGACAAACAATTGGTATTACAACTAAGCAAATAAATTGTAACAAATTAGGCTATAATTAAAATTTTGAAGATGTTATAATACAGCTAAAGTATTTTTTTAGTAATATCCACCCTCAAAATACAAAATGGTCTAAGGGCGTACTCTAATATGAGTTTTTAAAATAACTTTGTTTATTCCACGTATTGATTTCTGATTCATTACGCGTACATGACGATTGCGATGTACGCGTAATGTTATTAGTTAATTAAATGTTTTATACACATTATGAATGACAGTTGTATGCGCAATTATAATTATTGTATATTAGTTTTGTGCGCGTATGTCACCGTTCTCATATCAGATTTCCCGCACTTACTTAAAAAATGATATTCCTAGACGGCAATCATGGGAGTCGTAAATTTTCATGAACGCGAACCCAATTTATTTTTGGGTTTAACGCTTAGGGTTCGCTTACTCTTGCCAAGTAGTCTTTTATGCCGAATGGTGATGCAGTGATGATGTATAAAAGATAAAAGCCTGCATGAATTGATATTGAACATTGTACACCCTTAATACGGATGCCTTTGTTCGTTCGTATTAAGAGTCGGACGCTTCCATCGCTGCATTATATCACATTAACTTGCATTCATAAAATGCATTCAATTTATATATTCATGGTTGAATCATACCTAGTTTCTATTGAACAAATCTCAACGTTTTGTGACGGACTGCAAAGCGCAGAATTTAAAACGACGAGTTCGTGGTCGAATGGTCAACGTCGTTTGCTTTAGTTGCGGTGATAATTAGTTCGATCACTTTATGGATGCCTTAAGCACTCATAAAAACGGGATGTATGTTCCAGCTCTCTCCTTATACTCCGAATCTCTTTGAAAAAGGGGGGTATAGCAACTGATTAACATGCAGATTTCGTAGAAAAATCGTTTGTTGGTTTAAGCTCTATGAGAGGCCACATCGGGAGCGGATATGATCAAAAAATGACAGAACAAAAAGATTGTCAAAAGATAATTAAAAAAAACAACAAATAACACTAAAATATTTTCGATGTATCCGGCGGTAACTTTGCCGAATTCAAGAGGATTGGATTTATTCAATTCACTAAAAATTCAATAACATTTTCACGAAAGTGACAGGGTAAAAACACCAAAATAAATATAGATCTACAAATATATACGAGCCATTATTCTGACATATTACAATTAATATAAACAAAGACACGATAGGTCATCGAACTAACTCTATCAAAATGACTATTTTGAAATGCCATGTACATAACGTGGTTACTATTGTTCAAGAAAACATTTATAAACCATTTCCGTAATACCATGATTCAAAATGTATGTGTGATCATTGACAATGACAATGAAGAAGTACCGATACGCATTTCAGCTCAATTGCAACACGGAATGTAACTTATTCGAGAGAGATGAAAAGAAAGACATATTATTACTATATTACGATTTTGAATTTATCGTCTCCTTGAAATGACATCCAACTTGAATAAATTATAGATAGATTTACACATTTTAAATATCTTTGTAATTTTAATACAGTTTATACATTTTTTTTCATTCCTGTGTACAGTTTATTATTGGTAATGGCATTTAAATATTAAATGTGGTATTCAGACAATGCTATAGCATTTAATTAAAATACAAATTCTCTTATATATACAAGAACCGTGATGAGTTCTTTCACTTTAAATTGTAATTCATAATTACTTTATTAGTCCGAATATAACGGAATATATTTGCAGCAAGATTGAGAAGAAACATAATATAATAAACATCGTTATCAAACTTGAATTTATTTGAAAATTTTCCATTGTGAACGCTGGAAAACAATAAATTTAGATGTCAGCAAGGTAACTATGGGCCGTCACTTTACACCAATGCTACAAACAGGTGTGGGGGGAGATACTCGCTAAGTAGGCACATCTTTATATATGCGATTTTTTTTTAATTTTCCTTACACCTAGGTACTATAGTATAATTATAAAAAAAAGTTGTACATAAAGAACATTGCAATCGAACAATAAATTCGTATAATTAATAATGTCGTCATCAAAAAAACTGTTGATGTAACTTTAATTATCAATTGTTATTGAAGATCTTGGATTGACAAAAGGTCGTGACAGAATATATAGCGTACAAAATGTATTAGTTTATTGTTCAATAAAATGTTCTCTTTAACGTTTTTGTATTATGTTAGTGTATCTTAAAATTAAAAGCCAAGTATCAACATACATAATTAATTGATGGTTGTTACATAATAGTTTTTAATAATGTAATTAAATATACTCACGTATTCATTTTGACGATTTGTAATAAAAAGTTTAAACACGAAAATCAAATTTATAATAGTCAAAATTCACCACTGTTCCGAAACGCACTCCTAAAAATAGACCGACGGAAATTTATTTTAATAATGTTCATTAAAAAAACTCTCACGAATAATCCGGATGTCCACCCGTCCAGAGGAATAGAATTACAAATGCTGTAATACAGACACGGAATCACAATGTCTTTCACTGAACGTACTGTAACTGTACTATTTTACGCTGTATTTCGAGCCGTGTCCCAAACAAAAACAACACACATGCCCGCCACCCAAACTACAAACGTCAACTGACAAAAAACCGGCCAGTTCGGATTATATATTCACGGCGTGATTTAATAATAGACGAAATATAAAAGTTAACATGTGGACGCGCACAGTCCGCGTTCGAATATTGTATTATTATTATGATATTGTTTCGTTTTTTTAAGGCTAGGGTCAAAGTTTTGTATACAAACAAAATGCAACAGACTTGTGCGAGCTTCCAGTGAGGACTGACGCTGGGCGATGCAGTGAACGCTGCATTCGCTGCACGTTAAACATAAATATGGCATGACGGCCTGGCCTGCTCACTAACCGACAAACCCATGCCTGTATTATAGAAATAGAGTTATTACTCTGAACATTTCTACATAGAGCTACAACTCATGTATTAAATATTCCCTGCAATGTCAAATAGTAGTGTTAGTAACAATTATTATCGTGGAACAATATTATTCACAATATTGATGAAATGGCACTGATAAACACACAATATTCAAAAAAATATCGAGCGTTCTGCATACTGAAAATTCCTATTTCGATCTTTAGTAGAACTCACTTAGTTATACTACGGCTAAGAATAGCAAATTAATTGGATAGCAAAATAGAAGTCTTCAACATTTTAATATTCTATCTTTCTTCAATTTATTTGCTTAGTTGTAATACCAATTGTTTGTCATACCTTTTAATTCTTGCTTAACTTTTGTGTAAATATCACTGTTCCGTTGTATTTCTTATCAGTTGATAATGCTCTCTATGAGCGCAACCGGTCTTTATCCAATAAATTTCATTAGGAGTAAGTACGAAAAATGTGTTATTATTTTTATTATAATGCCATTCCACGAAGTATTGACAGTGAACACCTTAAAAGTAATAATTATTGTTTATTATAGTTGAAAGCTTTTTCAGCATCGCCCGCTAAGACTGTAATTTTGTCCAGCTATATGCATAAATGTATAAAGAAAAGCCGACTAAATAAATTATTTATTAAATCATCTGTTAAAGGAAGTTTTAACAGAATATCGCATTTGCCCATCATCAAAGCGCAGATAAGAAGCTTCTTAGTGCAAGATGCATATTGTAGAAGAGCTTAAGCGTGTCTCCATATGCAACGATTGATACTTGTATTATATTTACGTCAAAATGCACTGAGTCAAGTGTTACCGGCTGTTTGGTGGTGTTTATTTATTTATAGTACCAGTGGCTCTCAAATAATTATTGGTAAACAAAGTGTTTATCGTTGTTTAGATGTTAAAATTTCAATATTGTGTCTAATTTTTTTCAATAAGTAAGAAAGAGATTTTTAATCTACATATTTGATTTTTTCACTATTAAAGTGTTAGTTGTCAATTATTTGTGTTAATTAACCATTTTTAAGTTAATGAAACCAGAGCTGTGAAGTCGTTAAACAAATACGACTCCGACACTAGCATTGACCAAAAACACGACTCCAACATTGACCAAAGACTTCTACTAAAAAAAGTGTAATTTCATCACTTTTTTTCCTACCTTGCCAGTTTATGTGTATTCAATTAAATATCAACCAACCAATCCAGCCAAAAGCCAAATTTTACATTGCAAAAATAAAAAGTTCAATATTTTCAAAATTTTCGACTCCGAGTACGACTCCGGCCAAAAAACCACGACTCCACGACTCCGACTCAGACTCCACAGCCCTGAATAAAACATATTTGTATTCTACTGAAAAAATCATTTTTAAATGCTTGCGATAAGCGAAACCGGTCCTGATTAAAAATATATTTATTTCAAAGTATTAAAAAAAGGTGTGTTTTATTTATATTCCTAATTGATTTTGCTGATAAACTATATACCAGTAGTTATCATGTGCGGCCACCAACAGCTTCATAGTTAATATAGATATTTAATAAAATGTGTTTTAACAAGTTGATTTGTCTATAATGACACTGAAAATTTAATAGTTCGTATGCATTGTATTGTGCATCAAGAATTATGAGTTCAAAAACTCAAACACATACATGTGTAGGTCTTTTTGACAAAAAAGACTCGACACAAAAATGTCGTGCGGCCACCAGACATTTCCGTTCGACAGCCAATGTGCCTAATGCGGCCATAGACAAATTTTACGTGAGAACCACTGCTCTATACGATATATATTTATAAAAATGATGAATTCTAGTTTACGATTATGAATTGATGAAGCGTAATTTACACATCATTTGACTTGGTTTCCGCATATAGCAAACCACCAAAAAAGTCTAAAAATTACCGAAGTATTTAGCCAGCTACTGTAGCTATATCATCGATCTATATGAGTCGATAAAATTTCAAAAAAAAATGGTAATAAGTATACCACCTTAACCGCATATTAATTAATTTAATTCCTAAAAATGAATATATTAAGCACCGTTAAAAAATAGAAAGTTGTATTTGGTACTGTTAATATTATTTCGCAGATTTTTCCAAATATAATATTCACGTCAGTGTACGTATGCTAAAAACTTGTTTCTTGGCCGACAAACATTAGCAACAATATTATAAAAATCTTGATTAAGAACAAGTCGAAATTTTCATTTAAAAAATCCCGTTACTTTATTAAAATGTTTTAAATTAATTTTTATTCAACTTAAGCCCCTGGAAGTCCTTGATTATTTAACGCATCTAATAACTATGCGCAAATTAATTGAGAAAAAATATCAGAAGCCTGTAATAATTTCATCTACTGATTCTGCAAATTTGCTTACTTGGTATCATATTATTTAATAGAAATAAATTATTGAATTACTATTACATAAGACATTCAATTATTTTTCTTCTATATCATTGTAATATTAATACAGAAATGTAGCTACAAATCCACTATTTAATAATACAAAAACTTATTGTATCAATTGTTGCTGTTTCCTAGCATATTTTTGAATTAATTTATCATCATAATAAAATAAACCAGTTAATGTAGACAGATTTTTTTTTATTGAAAAATAACAAACTAATTATAAAACACGGTAAGAAAAATAACAATGTATTTTAATTCTACATAAATTATTTTATATATTTGTTGATAGCTATTTCGGCTTACGCCCTCGTCAGAACTATTCTACTAGTTCTGAAGAGGGCGTAAACCGAAATAGCTATCAAAATATATATAAAATAATTTATGTAGAATTAAAATACATTGTTATTTTTCTTACCGTATTATAATGGAGTTCTACCAAGTAAATGCCTACTCAATCAATAATTATAAAACTGATGGTCTTGAAATCTTAATTGAATTTTTCTAAATGCGATAATCAATGTTACATCTAAGCAGCGAGCGTGCAACTGCGCAGCAGTTTGAAATCCACCGCGCACTGGTATTCGATTGGCGCGCACTTTTTAATGAAATATCGCGAAAATATCTTGAAGATTCACAAAATAGATTAGTTATTTAAATATATTATTAAGATTTATATTTCAATCCATGTCTGCTAATGTGGATCATATATCCTTCTGAGAATTTTCTGTATTGTTTAAATTATGCCACGCATTTCTTGGATTAGCTTGTGCATGGTATTTTGCTCGCAGCTAGCATCTCGGCTTAGAGAGAACATCGATCATAATACATTATATCATTAAATAGATGTATCTATTGTACGTATGATAGCTGGAGGCGAACGATTTAATGCTAATCACTGTGATTTCTATCAATGTTTATATATTGCGTTGCCCCCGGGCTTAAATATCATTTTTTAGATCAATTTGTATTGACTACATTCCCATCTTCCATCCGGTTTCGAAAATTGAGACTCCGCAATAAACTTATCATTTTTCCTTTTGTACAACAATTTTTGCTATCTTGAGTTTAAGCAACTAATCAACAGCCAATAACTGTTAACCTGTTATCATGAACCAAATTATATATTTGGGTGAACAAGTTGGTTCTCCCACCACCCTTCCGTTATGTGTGTTCAGCCGTTTTTCACAACCGCCTTCCTTAACGCTATACGATCAAGAAAAGAAACGAATTTACTCCTCACTTACTTGGCCCGAGACAGAGCTGCACGGGACTGATCTTTAAAGAGAAGAAAAATAGAAAGAAAATAAAAAAGAAAATGTGACTTGCTCAGCCACTTTGTTAGTATGTATACTGAGAATACTGAGAATCCGTGGAGTTTGATCAAGTCAGCGTGGCATTAGTTAAAAAGAAGTTTTTTCCATATCCGCTATCTATTCGAAGCACATGGCCGACACATGGTGCCTCCAAGATTCTCTATGACCCGCCAAGTTACTCGCTTCTTCCCAGGTCATCCCGGCGTCCCGTAACTCCCCTGAGTACATCCTATGGATGGTCATCAAAAGCCTTCTAGGACGTCGGGGTTCATTAGGTTGATAGAAGAAACAGACAGGATTCAGGCTTCCCTGGGGCATCCGCAGCACATATCCAAGCCAGGTCGCTTTTTTATGCTGTACGTAATAAGGGGCTTGTTTGTTCGCTCTCTTACCTCCGTATTCCTGACAAAGTCAAACCACTGTACTCCTAATATTTGCCGTAGGCATCTGTTTACGAATCACAGTATACGGTTACCCTGTGCTTTTGTAATGTGCCATGAATCGCAACCGTTACCATAACAGCACAGTAGGTATGCATGCGTTGAATAAGTGGCACTTGGTTCTGAGGTTTTGACCGGGTACAACCGTGAGTCCCATAATAAGTCAAAACGAAGTTATTTTATAGTTTACGCAGAATATATGTGTTTTTTCATAAGCCGTCTGCTTGTATATGACGGCAGTTTTTAATGTTAAATAGCCAAGTATTGCTTGCGTCGTGTACGCGAGTGAATAAGGCCTTGGGAACGTATCTAATTTTGTTCTGTTCAGCGGAGAAATTTAATCAGATTTCAAGTAAGGTGTCGATCTGTCAATGTAGGTAAAGTATTTAACTTTTTTGTAAGGCTGTGACATGCTGCGGTGAGTTGAGATGTCCTTATAAGGGTTCTTCGCTAGACAGCTAATTAGAAATCTACTGGTTTTAGGTGCCTGTCCGGTGCGTCTATGGATGAATCAGCAGATGAGATAGTGATAATGCACCAATGTATAATCCTTATCCATAATATTATATTAAGCTTTCCTTTATAGGTCAGCTTTTGTGGAGCTCGTTAAAAATCTTTTAAGCCTATTTGTCTATTCAACTGCAAATTTTACAGCCATATACGGAAAGCGGTCCTGCATACAGTAATTTTTGATATTATTTTTATAATAATATATAACAAATTTTGTACAGTTTATGTGAAAATTGTATCCTTTTATGCCACAAATATAGCTTAATAATATCAAATGTGAGTTACAGAAATGCATTTTTCGATATATATGTGTTCTTTAAGGTTTAAGCCAACTATGTCCGCTCTAAGTGCTCACGTACTTATCCTACATCCTATTGTTGGTCGTCAGCGGCCTTTCAGGGCGATGGAATCCACCCGGTTAATAGAATTGACAGGCAAGATTCAGGCTCCCTTTTAGCACCCACAGCACACGTCCAAGCCAGATACATTGTCACCTTTTTTGGAAATGTAATAAGTGTCTGATTGATCCGCTCTCTTACCTCCGAGTTCCTGACAAAGTCAAACCACCGACCTCCTTATATTCGCCGCAAGCATCTGTTTTTTTTGCAACTGATTTGTCAAAAAGGACAGCGTCGTCGGCATACTCGAGGTCACATAGTTTCAGGTCGGGAGCAACGGTGACTCCTTGATCAGGTGGAATTGACTTTCTATGGATAAAGCGTGGATGAAGACATTTAGACGGATTGAAAATGGGTTAGGAGAGGAATGGTTATAAACCAATCCTTTTCTTTCAGTTTTCACGACTGGATTAAAATTAATATGGCCGCCTATTATGTGCCGTCTAAGAATCTGCGGTATTCTAGGTCCTCAACTGTATTCTCAGTGAAAATATATTCTTCTTTGAATATTGCTATCATTAAAATTAAATTTGACCGCCCAATTTTCAGCCCAATGTTTGTTTGTGTTTTTCTTTGGTTCTCTTTTTATGAAAGGGACTACTTGCTGATTTTGTTTCATCGAAGCAAATTGTGGGCCGGCAAATTATCGACTTAGGCCAATAATTTCAATGATCGTGACCAGTGAAATCATGGTGTCATAGAAATCTATTACTTGATACATTTTCACAGAGAATACAGTTTCACTGTAACATATACACTATACAATGATCAACAATGCGAATGGATATGATAAAAATAATATATATATACTTTCAATAGTTTGAATGCTCGAAGAGAAATGTACTTGGCATTATATTTCTTTCGGCTTATCCGAGGCCAAAATGAGAATTCCACCATTCTTGAAAATGTTAAATTGAATGTTCCTGATAATTTTTTGAGGAATCGTGAGCATGAGTTGTTTGTTCTTCCAAGGGGTAGAACCAGTCTGCCAATGGGAATGCCTCTGGGAAGAGCTTTAACAATTTTAAACGGCATTGCTTCGGATGTCGACATATTTCATATTGACGTGAGTGAGTTCAGACGAATACTATATTTTATGAATAAAAGTTGATTTTGTCAGAACTCACTCGGTTGACATCTTTGAAAATTTCTAATATGATTTTATAAATTTTTTCTCTCTGTTTTTATGACTACAATGTTTTCATCTTGTTTTTAATTAATTAGTGATTAATATTATGTATTTACATGTATGTATATATATAAATACACGTATTTATATTTGTCAAATACATGGCGCATTGGCATCAGCTGTAATTCCATGATTTGCTTTTTTCTTAAATAAATAAATAAATAAGACCCCTTCGTACGAGTGTGTTAGAAGCTAGAAATAAATATCGTGATTGAAATCTTTTAAGTCATATTACATTACAATTTACAATCTTTTCATACAATGACTTACTTATCTCACCCATCCGATATGACAATAAAAGCAGCGCGCTGCATTCGACAGACGGATCCTTCCCTCATATTGTCCTTTAGAAACTTGGAAGACCATGGTTGGAGTCGAGAGATGTCTAGCTCAGGGCTCGCAATGGATTACGAAAAGCTTTATTATAATACGGAAAGAAAAATAACAATGTATTTTAATTCTACATAAATTATTTTATATATTTGTTGATAGCTATTTCGGCTTACGCCTTCGTCAGAACTATGTTTAAAACGTGTATTAGAGATAGCTTATATACCTTTGCTAGACAGGGTGCCTCCTACATAATCTCTTTCTGTTGAAACCATACCTACGTCACATGAAAGAATTTAAATAAGTTTGATTTATTGGTCTAAAGTAATGGTGGGAAACAATAATTTGGGTATTTTTGGGTTATTGGATCGTGTGAAACCACTTAAAATCTGCAATGTCTAAGTGCATCTATTTTAAATTGTTTTAAGTTTATTGTTTGTTAAAGGTTTTAACAGAGGTGAAATATTAATTGTGATCTGATCGTTAAGAATTTATTATATTATAATTATAATATAATTATAATATATGCTAGAGATATATTTTTTATAATAAACTAGCCGGTACAGGTTTGCAAAGCCACTCAAAGAAAGAAAGTATTTGTGTTTATTGAAGTGTTTTCAGATGCACAATATTTTTTTGATAAATAATTTCGATTTTATTTCACTAAGATTGATTAGTATCGATGAAATATGCCGATGGATGTTTGCTGTTTGTTGATTACCTATAGTACGACACACGCGCCACCTACTGAAATTTAATTGTACTATGCTTTTAACATTTGCGCAAGTGCAACGATAAGTTGTCAAAACGACCGGTGTGCCAGTGCATACAATATGAAAAAAACATTTATTTTAATATAAAATACCTACTGTAAGTTGATTTTACTATGCAAGCAATAAGCAAGTTGACAAAGTTTTTTCGCTATCGGATGAACGGTATAGCAACGCATAAAATACGAACAAACAAGCAAACATTGATTTTATATATTAGATGCACATTGATTAAGTTTTTGTGCAGATCAAACTATTTTAGACGACAGTCGATCACTAGTTTTTATTCAGTAACATAACCTTTTAATGTGTAAACTGTCAATATTTGGTGGAATGGCATTATAATAAAAATAATAACACTTTTTTAACACTTATTCCACATAAAATTTATTGGATCAGGACCGGTTTCGCTCATGGCGAGCACGATAAGAAATACAACGAAACAGTGATATTTATACAAAAGTTAAGCAAGAATTACAAGGTATGACAAACAATCGGTATTACAACTAAGCAAATAAATTTAAGCCAAATACAATCCAAATAGAATATAATTATAATGTTGAAGACCATTACATCAAAAAACAATTAATTTAATAAAAAGATAAACAATCATTATGTCCGTAATCCGTAGTGAGTCATAGAAGTCCGGAAAGAATACTCCAGTCCGAAGAAAAATAATCTGTGAATAGATTAACGAGACCATATCGATTCTTAGAAACAAAGGTGACACAAAAATCAGTAACGTAACGTCAATTTTTCTTTGGAACTACGGGTGTAAAGATGGGGTCAAGTAGAGCTTAATATTTGACTTATAACTTTGATTTCACCCCGTTTATAAGAAGAATGAAGAAAGGAGAGAAACGTTAACATGGCACAAAGCGAGAGGCCAACAAGCTCGAATCATTGTTCGGACAATATCATTTTATTTCAATCTATGTATCTATAACAAAGATATGAAATAAGAAGAAGTAATGATTAAATAACCCAAACTTTAATGTCTTTTATAGCTTCATCCATGTATCCTAACTCCCAGGGCTGTGGAGTCAGAGTCGGAGTCGTCGCGGCGATTTGGCCGGAGTCGTATTCGGAGTCGGAAATTTTGAAAAGTTTGAATTTGACTATTGGCCGGATTGGTAGGATTGATATTTAACCTGTCAAGGAGTGAATAAATCTATACTAAATGTAAATTCATATTTGAAGCCTATAAACGCTCACAAACACACACTACTGTGTTGAACCAATTGTACGGCCACACTCTCTAAAAGATTAATTGAATGCACATAATTGCGAAAATTAGGCAAAAAAAAGTGACGATATTAAACTTTTTTAGACGGGGTCGTGTTTTTGTTCAATGTTGGAGTCGGAGTCGTGGTTTTGGCAAATGCTGGAGTCGGAGTCGAACTTTTTTCACCGACTCCACAGCCCTGCTAACTTCATTCTGAATAGAGTGAATGAATTAATATGCTCTATTAGAAGTCCATACGCTACATATTTGAAGTGGACATGGTTGTGGAGATACAGATCACATATTCAGAATTCATCAGATTCATCAGTTGATAATGCTCACGTTGAGCGAAACCGATCCTATCTCAATAAATATAATTTGGAATAAGTAGTAATAAATTTATATTATTGTTATTCATAAAGATACACGGGAAGTCTGCATACACTACTGATCGAGATCGAAGAATAGCACAAAGAAGAAATAAATAAAGCTTTATATTTTTAATTTCAATAATGGAGAAAAGGAATCCTGATTTGTCTTTGGAAATGCCACTTGAATTTATTCTAAATTTAAACATTTAAATAAATCACCTGAGAGAGTTTCTATTTTCTATATTTAACTAGTTCGTAATAGAAAAGCTAGTCTAGGGTTTCACTCAGAGAACGAAGTAGAGAGGGTGGGTTACTAAAGCATGTGTGACGTCACCACAAAAGGTCTCAGGTATCACCAAATCTCCTGCACCGTATAAGTCTTCAGATGGGAGGAAAAATATCGATTAACTCTTTTGACATGGCAGCCACTTGTTTAATACGTTTGAGAGGGTAAGGGTGTGGAGACATTTATCGATTTTCGTGAACTTTAGTATGGAAGTTTTGTGCTGCCTTGGCACATTGTTACCGTCTTCAATTTTGTAACACATTCACACAATTTAAGTATAAACGTAAAATATAATCACCAATCTTATATATAAAACCGAAACGGGGGATGTATGTCTGTAATTCCCTTTTGCATTGTTGTTGCAAGTTCAAACAAACGAATTGATTTCGCTCGCGAAAGTTTCGACGGTAAATTGGTTTCGTTATCAATGTGTGTGTAGAGACTCCAATTACTCGAGTATCGAGTAGTACAAATATAAAACCGAAACGGCGTATGTATGTCTGTGGGTCTGTAATTCCCTTTTGCATTGTTGGTCATTAAGTTGCCATAAAAACGAATATGAAAGAAAATATGTTGGATTTTTTTATCGGCGAAGACATTTAGTCAAAATGTAATATATTAGTCTTCTACTGAACTTTTCCCGGCTTTTATTAATATAATAATGTTTTTATTTACGTGAAGGTATTATTTGACATTTCTTTGATAGCAAATTAGATTTTTTCCTTGAATTTGGACATTTTAATGGGCGAGAATGGGGCTGTCAATATATGAAAGGGGCTGTGAAATGTCAATGCCAGTCTGAAATGTTCATTTTAATTCCATTTTAATTGACCTAGACTTATGAATTTTGAAAAAAGTTGTTTCAACTTGGCCCATCTGAATTTACGCGCCGAGGTGAACATAACCCCAAACTGGTCCGAGCGAAGCCGGGTTCGAACACTAGTAGTTTAATATAATCATCAAATTTGGTTGAGCCAACGGATGTGTGTGTTTATGATATTTCTTTGTCAGATAAATATTACTTTTAAGGTGTTCACTGTCAATACTAGTTTTTACTTTTCTAATGATTATTCATACTCAATTGATTTTTGATGTTGTAGCTCACTGTTTCGTAGTTTGTCTGGTGTCTGAGTCCATTAGTTTAATTTTAGAAAACTTTGCTAACACTTTGTTACCTTTTCAATTAGAATACTAATTACGCACAAATTTGTGCACACCGTAAGGGTTAACAATTCTACCTGATTTTTTTCCAGTTATAAAATATGTGTCTTCATGTATGACATATTGGCAATTCGCCATAATATTTTTGATGTCTTAATTTCCATTAATCTATCAAAATAATATGGCAGGAATATCTTGCAAACTACGGATGAAAGACTTCTAATGTATTCACTGTCAATACTTAGTGGATTGGCATTATAATAAAAATAATAAAACATTTTTAGTACTAGTAGTAACACATTAAATTTGTTGGATCGGGCCGGTTTCGCTCATGGCGAGCTTTATCAATTGAAGTATCGTCATCAGTTGACAACGCTCGCCATGAGCGAAACCGGTCCTGATCCAATAAATTTTATGTGGAATAAGTACTAAAAATGTTTAATTATTTTTAAGATAAATAAAGGGTATTTCAATAGGGACGCTCAAAATATGTTACTTTGTCCTGCTGAGTAGATTATTCATTGTTTAGTGGCCAAATTTGAGTCAACCAGTTTGGTAAATAATCGGCCAACACCTACCTGTACGTCATCAAAATACAATATCTGGTGAAAACATTGCTGCTGTGTGTGAAAGTGTACAGGAAAACCCAAGGCAGCTTATTTCTCGTTGTTCACAAGAACTTGGCTTTTCTGCGACTTCAACTTGGCTAATTTTGTATCGGGCCTTATGTCTGCACCTGTATAAAATCCAACTAACCAAGGAACTTCAGGTAAACGACCACAGACAACGCTTGATTGGGTTCTGGAGCAGTTGGAAGTTTACCCAAATTTGTCAAAAAAGTCAACTTTAGCGACATGGCCCATTTTATAATGAATGGATATTGGCAGACATTTGATGCTATATTCCATATTTAATGCCGTAAAATATACTTACAAATGAAATTAAAATTTAGTCGAAATCTCACAAACAACTTGTTTTATTTACATTTCAAAACTAAGCGTTCTTATAAAAAGACCCTTTATAACTGGTTTAAATTTTAGAAAGGATAATTATTTGTCATTATGAGGCAAATGATATGATTGTTAGAATATATTTGGATTATTGTGGAATTCACATAATTTACTACAATGTCATATGCTACATACACACTCTCTCTTCGCATACGATCGCATCGATATGTAGACATATCTACATATCGAGCGCATGTAAGGGCACATTTACGTTATCTTATATATAAAACCGAAACGGCGTATGTATGTCTGTAGGTCTGTAATTCCATTTTGCATTGTTGGTTATTAAGTTGCTATAAAAACGAATATGAAAGAAAATATTTTTGAATTTTTATCGGCGAAGACATTTAGTCAAAATGTAATAAATTATTCTTCTACTGACTTTTCCCGGCTTTTATTAATATAATAATGTTTATTATTTACGTGACGGTATTATTTGACATTTCTTTGACAGCAAATTAGATTTTTTCCTTGAATTTGGACATTTTAATGGGCGAGAATGGGGCTGTCATCAAATTAAATAAAGTTTGTGATTTTATTTTAACTCTATTTTGGATGTTAGATTTTGTGATATAATTATGTCGAATGATATAACATTAAATAATTATTGGTCGCTTAGTCCGAGCGACGCCGGGTAGCAATACTAGTCTATTATAAATGATACTTCGTATAGCGAAAAACATTAAGCACAGCTCACTTTTGTTATTTCATTATATCTTATACTGATATTCTGTAGTAGAAAACAGTTCAATATATTATGTTTCTTTGAATTGGCGTTCTAAGCTTTCTTCATATGGGTAACATACATTTTTGATACGCAAGAAGTGGAAGAGAATTCTTTTGCAGAGGTCGACAAAAATACATTAAATATTTAAATGGAAGTAGGAAGATATGTGAAACATTGAAAGGAAAAAAGAAATCTCTGCAAGAAAGATGAAATGTATTTTGTAAAATTTTAAGCATTTTTTTTTTAGTATGTGTATAATAAATTACTCGTGATTCATGATGCAAGACATGATATAAATTATGTGTGTAGTTCTGCTGTGCGTTCTTCTTAAGGGGGTATTCTGGTCTACAGGCGGAAATTTACGGTGTTTTTTCAAGTGCAATAAAAAAAGAGGAATATTTTTTTTTGAATCCGTGATAACTCGGCACAAGCCAAGTCGGCACATGGCACGTCGACACATGTTGACACATAGACAATTCGGCACCTAGACATCTTGACAAAATTTCCTTTTTGTATTTCAGTGAAAAAATGTATTTGAGCTATACAAAAATAATAAATTGTTGATGGCTATTTCATAATAATACTTGACTTGTGACAAATTTATATTATTTTTTCTGGAAATGAAAGCAAATCTGGGTTTTTATTGAGTGGTAATGAACGTACATTAGTTTTATATCAAGATGATTTTAGTAAAATGGCATTAGCGATCTGTAATGATCTGAGTATTGATGTTTGATTAATTTTTGTTTTCTCATTAAAAATGTCATTGGATTGATGATATCTATTCATTTCTAATTGTTCTAATGCATTTATCTAAGGGCCAATTAATTACGTACAATTGATCGTAATTCTGTACTGGGGAGCTAGATATGGCTATGGCTGGCTATGTTAGATTGTAATAACGACATGATTATTCATAATCCAGCATGCAAATTTTACGTAATTATGTAGACATTCACTTTCCCTAGTGTGCCAGAAGGTGTTTTCTTCCATAAAACACTCCCATCATGCAGTATTTGACGGAGATCGAATAAAAATAGGAGCGGTTTGTCAAGTTGTCTAGGTGCTGAAGTATCTATGTGCCAACTTGTCATGTGCCGACTTGACATGTGTTGACGTGCCATGTGCCGATTGGTCTGGTCACCAAAAATTTTCGGTCCATTTTTTTACGATATATTTATTTATATTTTAAGAATATACAAGAAAAATAGATTCTACGTCACTTGAGTAGCTATATCTCTAAATACAATTGTAATTCAACGAAAGCCTTGGAAGGATGTATTCTTAAAGGTTTGAACATTTAAAATATGCAAAAAAACAACTTTTTCAGAATCCTAGACCAGAATACCCCCTTAAGGTAAGAAGGCTTAGGAGATGAACAAAAACCATGCCAAATCGATTGAAGTAATAGTAATAACTAATTAATCAAATATACTATATAATCGATACATTAATTGAAGGACGTTAACCGTACTTCCTTTGTGAGGAATATGGACCTATAATGCGTCATTTCGAAAGAATGTGATGTTCTCTTTTCAGAGATTATGAAAATGATAAAGTTGGCAGAATTCAAACAGATCGCTCTCAAGTGATCTCCCGACGTCAAGTTTTCGGGCTGTGGGTTCATTTGGTGGATGGTAAGGGGTGAAATCGTCACATAATTATATAATATTCATGCCATTGGATAAAGATCCATATATCAATAATAAATAATTCAATAATTGTTGATAATTTAACCAGTGGCGGCTCGTCGACACGCACGGTGGAGCTATAGCACCCCCAAGCAAGTTGAGAAAAATGTAAAATTATAATATACATAAAGTTATGTATATTATTTGAAAATATCAATATTAATTAAGCGTGCATTAAGATCGCCCGCGCACCGATGCATTCAATAATTATCACACACCGCGGTACAAATATACTATGCTGTACCGTTTGCGATGGAATATATTCAAGTAGGCCTAGGAGGGGCGCGGGGAGGGGTATTCGCAAATTTAAGCTTCCTTTGGTACTGCTTTTCTGCGTCCGGCTGCGAGCTTTATTTCTTCTAATTTGTTTCTCATTAGAAAGTGTTTTTATCAAGGAAAGAAATGCATAACTTTGATGATTTATGAAATTCATGCCGTTTTTAATTGAAATAATTTTGATGATAGTACAATATAATGCAAATAAATATATCTTATCCCCGAGACGCCACTGAATATACATATATTTATATATATATTTTTTAAATCATGTCCGCTCCCAACTTGGAGCATATGGACTTTTCGCGGAGTTTATCTCAACAAATGTTTTTCTACGAGAACTGCTTGTTCCTCAGTTGCTAACATCTCTTTTGCAAAGAGAGTAGGGATGGAAAGGGTACGGGAACTAGCTCAGGGCTAGTGATTGGCTAATCGATGTTTCTATGCGACGCTCTTTGGGATCGTAAAGGTGGGGAGGGATTTTCAACAACACAAACACCCATGCCTTTGAACAGATTAATCGAGTGAAAAAATCCGCTCGCACCGGGAATTGAACCCGGACGGTCCGGCACGCAAGCCAACGAGTTTGACACTGCGCCACGGACCGAAGTGTTTTGTTATTATAACAGTATGCAGTTTTCCATTGGCATTCTAAAGTGATAAAACCGTATTAATTCAATTTTCATTATTTGTACATAAGTTCAAGCTACGTTTCTTGATGTGGCTAAAAATATTCAAACCAAGGCATTAATATAAAATTACTGATACAAATGTGACATTCCAGCCATAAATGAAATATTTCTTCCGATGGCGTGTCAGTAAAATTTCCAACATATTCTATTTTATTTTACTCTCACAACAAAACACAACCGATTGAAAATAAAGTCAACAGCGACCCGTATCACAGTGAATGGTTATTCTACAAAACTATTATTACAGTGGCATTCTTAAATGAGGGTCCCTCAGACAAATGAACTACCATAGATTAAATCAGGGCTGTGGAGTCGGGGCTTTTTGGCCGGAGTCGTACTCGGAGTCTGGAATTTGGAAAAGTTTAAACTTTTTATTTTTGCATATTATATGTCAAATTTGGCTATTGGCCGGATTGGTATGGTTGATATTTAATTGAATACCCATAATTATGAAAATTAGGCAAAAAAAGTGACGATATTATACTTTTTTAGTCGGAGTCGTGTTTTTGGTCAATGTTGGAGTCGGAGTCGTGGTTTTGGTAAATGCTGGAGTGGGAGTCGAACTTTTTTTCACCGACTCCACAGCCCTGGTTTAAATTAATAAAAAACAAGCCAGGTAGTATAGTTATTAATTTTTAACTGAGCTTCCATTTGAGGTCATTATTTTTTTGTCGTATGGATGGATAAAGATGAAAAAATATGCTGGCAAAAGAGAAGAAATTCACTAATCAACCTATGTTTTGGTGCGAGGAGATTTAAAAATGAAAAATAGATTTGTTTATATCTACTTAATATAAGCGCAATACTGTTAGAAAATTATGCAAATAAGATATATAGGGTCTTTTTATAAGGACGCTTAGTTTTGAAATGTAAATAAAACAAGTTGTTTGTGAGATTTCAACTAAATTTTAATTTCATTTGTAAGTATATTTTACGGCATTAAATATGGAATATAGCATCAAATGTCTGCCAATATCCATTCATTATAAAATGGGTCATGTCGTTTAAGTTGACTTTTTTGACAAATTTGGGTAAACTTCCAACTGCTCCAGAACCCAATCAGGCGTTGTCTGTGGTCGTTTAACTGAAGTTCCTTGGTTAGTTGGATTTTATATGGGTGCAGACATAAGGCCCGATTCAAAATTCGCCAAGTTGAAGTCGCAGAAAAGCCAAGTTCTTGTGAACAACGAGAAATAAGCTGCCTTGGGTTTTCCTGTACACTTTCACACACAGCAGCAATGTTTTCACCAGATATTGTATTTTGATGACGTACAGGTAGGTGTTGGCCGATTATTTACCAAACTGGTTGACTCAAATTTGGCCACTAAACAATGAATAATCTACTCAGCAGGACAAAGTAACATTCGGACATTTTGAAAAGTTTGAACTTTTTATTTTTGCATTTAATATGTCCAATTTTAGTTGTTGGCCGCATTGATAGGGTTGATATTTAATTGAATACACATAAATAGGAAATTTAGGGAAAAAAAGTGATGATAATAACCTTTTTTTAGTCGGAGTCGGAGTCAGAGTCGGTGTCGCACTGGACAAAACTCATAAATAAGCACAAAATTCAAGCGATTCAAATTTGATATTGAAATTCAATAAAGCACCTTCAGTTAAAATCCTTATGTGATGATGTGTTTTATTTATTTCAATATTCCTGACAGTTGCTGAAGTAGAAATTCTATTTTATATATTTCTAATGGAAGAAGCTTTTTTTATCAGTATAATAACTAACCGACGTCACTGCGACGGAGTGTGTCGGCTGCATCGTAGTTTTTCGAGATGAAACTAGGGGCGAGGGTTGCAGACTGCAGCTCAGTCAGTGGTGTTCACCGCTCACTTTGCGCGGGGGCGGGAAGGTAAGGGAGGAAGGGAGATTGTCGAGAGGAGCAGTCGTGATGCAGTCTACAAATTCGTCACGCCAAGGCGACGACCCTATCTCAGATAACATCAAACTACACACACCCACTGAAACCTATTTACGAAAGCGGTTCCCAACATTATCTCGATGCGCAAATTTGTTAAAGTCTAGAAACTTTTATAAGAATAGATAATTGTCGTTGTATCAGTTATTTAAGTGTGAAAAATCATATCGTTCATGACATATTTTTAAATTTAAATACATATGTACTACTCTAAGGGTAGACATTACTCGTACATGAATGACTGACTGATATATTAAACTTTTACGGGGACTTGAGCGGTAGCCTAATCCCTTTCATCGGTATGAATGTTAGAGTGGTTAGGTGGTGTCGGATTCTTGATGGTGGTCGCCCAGAGCGGTGATACAATAACCTCGAGTGGAAATTTTTCGGTTTATAGGTCTTTTTGGGACTTGTTATTTATTATGATTTTTTTTATAAATATTCATGGATAACACAGCTGACATCTATTTTCTTTTTTACCCTCTTTTTTTTGTTATTTAGACTCGAGAGGAGCTCAAACGCTCTGGGTGCCATGTGATCGACCAAGCCTGGCCGATGTCGCGTGACCCGGACCAGCAAGAAGCAGACGACATCTCGACTTCCGGAGAAGAAGCGAGAGCATGAATGCGTAAATCAGGGGTTCTTAACCTTATTGCAACTCCGGGCGCATTTGAGATTGAAATATAAAACATTTAATGACGTGTATTATTTGAGGAACGCAAACAATGTAAACTATCCGAATATATCCGGATAGTTTCAATTTTACTATTCGATATTCGAATAGTTGATAATGATGAATATGTAGTTGGAATCCCTAATCACTACCCATGCTGAATGAGGAATAGATAAACAGTTCATCTGAAATAACTACATAAGAGAAGAACACATGTTTCAGTCGATCCTAGCATCTTCTTGGCATGATTTCGCTGTCGATGAAGTTGGTTTAGAAACAGCTTTCGTATCTCGTAAAGCAAGTTAAATGTAAAAATTGCCACCCCATTTATTATCCTTCGTGTCGGCGTGCGTGTGAGGTTACTGCGACATTATCGTCACATGTAGAGACTCCAATTCGAGTATCGAGTACTCGATACTCGAGTATACTCGTCCATATTTCAAGTACTTGATACTCGAGTATTTTGAAAAATACTCGAGTAATACTCGTTTTAGTAATAATCGTCGATGTTTTTTCTACTGCGAGAATTATAAAAAAAACATCAAACCAATTTCAAATTTGAGTCGTTTAATTCTCTATAATTGTTGATATATCTGTTGCATAAATGGAAATAAATGTTTTAGTAATATTCAATAAGTCTCAATAGTTTTTTGTCATTTATTATACACAAATTCGAATTAAAAATATATATTTTGGTACATCTGAAACTACTCGAGTATACTCGAGTATTCGAGTATTTTGAAATTTTACTACTCGATACTCGAGTAGTTGAGATGTCGAGTAATTGGAGTCTCTAGTCACATGTGACGTAATGGTATTTCAGTGCAGTTATAAACATAATAATAAAAATCCCATAGCTTCCACACAACAAAGGATATTAAGATTACATCGTTTGATGCATCGACATATTATAACGAAGTACCAAAATAATTGTATGAAATAACTTTAATTGTGTTAACTGTAAATTCTCGGTCAAAAAACATAATATTTAAATAAATAAAAGACATTTTTTCCGGACTGGTTTCGCTCATATCATTTGATTATGCTCACGATGAACGAAACCGATGCTGATCTTTACAAAATATGTGGAATAGTTACAATATAGTGTTTTATTTTCCCCATATCAGGTTCATATAGCAAGAGCTTTAGCTAAGGGCTGGCGAATAGGGCGATCGCTCTGGGCGCCGATGAGCTGGCATGGAATAGGGGGTGCCAAAATTACGTCAGGAATCGCCAGATCTACCCCTTGCCCAAGGCAGCAGAGTACCTCACTACGGCCCTGCATATGACCGCCACACGGTGCATCCAAGATTCTCTTTCACCCGCGAACATCCTTGTTTCCTCACAGGTGATCCCGGCGTCCCGTAGCTCCGCTGAGGACATCATGTGGATGGTCAACAACGCCCGACGGAATCCATCCAGTTAATAGAAGAGACAGACCAGATTCAAGCTCCCCTTTGGCACCCGCAGCACACGTCCAAGCCAGGTGCACCGTCGCCTTTTTTTATTTTGGATGTAATAAAAGGATGGCTTGTTCGCTCTCTTAACTCTAAGCTCATAAAAAAGACAACCCACCATACTCCTAATGTTCGCTTCAAGCATTTGTTTTTCTGGCAAATTATACCGTTGACCTGTGCCTCTGTTAGGTTCCATGACAACTGTTAAGCAGCAAACTCATTATTCATCAAAAAATAATTTTAAATCGTTCAAAAAATTAGTCAATTTTTAAGAAAAACACATTGGATACAAGGGTAATCTGGGCATAAGGAGAAACAACAAGACACAGTGACGAGGTGTACAAAGCATATTTATATTGTATGATTTATTTTTTTGACATTCGTGTGTAATGTGACAGTAGTTTTGTCATATATTTACGTGAAGCGTGCTACTCTCCGCGGATTTCACGAATCAGTCATGCATCGTTTCGAGTCTTGTTTAATTTACTTGAGGGTTGATAATCAAGATAACCGTTTAAACGATAATCCGACGTAAAGTATTTTTTACACTTCATGGCTGTATAGTTATGCTACAATGGCTTCATTTCCATACACTGTCATCCACAGTATTCGCTATTTTTGTTTGTTTTTTTCGCTGGCCGTTTTCAAATATTTTAATGCAGGAATTATTATTTGTGCCAAGGATAAACGTGCGTATAATCTCTCGTAAAATAACACCAGCTAATGGTCTTATTTTATAAATCTTACATGATATCGTAGGGACCGTAGAAACCTTCAAAGTGCCACCTGCCCGTGTCGTAGACACGTAAAAATAAACACCTTACTATTTACTTAATTGATTTGTTTTGTCAATGTAGTGGTATTTTAATTTTAATCCGATAAACTTAATTTTTTGTTTCATATTCCATCTATGGCACATAATCAACAGCAAAAAAAAGAATATTGGATCAACAATACTTAAATAGGTAATGTCATCAGTGACAGTAAAATTGACAAAATGGCGGTACACCAATAATTATTGGATTGAATGGTAGGGGGAAGGAAGGTTAACCTTTTGGCTCCACGAGCCGCCAAAAGTCTCCAAAAGATGTCGCAATTTTTAAGAACTAATAGATTTTTTGAAGACGAAACTAGAATTGGTTGTTCGATATGACCATCCCTATCATTCCTACATGAAAAGTAGGATATCTCTTTCACTAGACAATTTGGATCTGGCTTAATTTTAGATCATTAATTATTTAAGACAGCACGTCAATGTTTAATCTATGCTGAGAGCGAGCGCGGCCGCGCAGCAGTTCTAAAAACCCCGCGCACTCCAATAGGTGATAAATTTAACGAATATGAAAAAATATCTAATTATTTGCATTTATTTTAAATCCGCTCATATGGCCTCACAATGACGCTTTAAGCAGAATTTGCTAGATGATTTAAATTAAGCCGCACATTTGTTGGATTGGTTTGCTTATTATATTTAGCCAAAGGAAACATTGATTGATATTGATTACGCAGTTATTCATGGGTCCGATTTCAAATTTATTACTCTTTCACACTTCTAATTATTGATTCGAAACGCCCTGATAATAATGTATAAATGTTTATTGAATTACGAGTTAAAATATCGGAATCCATTTTTCAAATTTTTTTATATCAATTTCATGGATCATTAAGTTCTAAGGCGTGTCAGCGCCAAAGTTCTTCCAGTCTCATTCGTCTCTACTTGCTGGCAGAATTATGACGAGAAGGCATCAGAGAATCGATACAGTGAAACTCCAATTCTACGTTTTTCAAGGGAGCCTATAAAACAAACGATTAATGCGGGAAACGATGAATGCGGGAAAGTTTTATATATGAACTAAATGCCGGGACTATAGAAAATGAAAGCACCACGCGGGAAAACGTATAATGCGAGAACGTAAGATCGGGGTTCCACTGTATAGACCGAGAGCTATTCTTCTCGATGACACTCCCTAGGTAGGGACGCAATAGTAAGCTGACTTCTCAACTGTAGGGATCGCGCCCTTCTGTCGGCAGAGATGGGAAGGAACTGCAAACAAATAAAGTTTAAAACATTTAGAGGCATTGGAATCCATAATTATTATGGTATTGATTTGTTAAAGGTATGGAATATTATTTGTTAAATGTCCTTGCTTCTAATATCGTGAAAATATTCATTACACCCAGTAAGTAGATTATATTCATTCTAATTTCAAATATAATAACTGTGTTCGCAAATGCGTGGGATTACTTACCTACATAGGATAATATTATTTACCAGTGACATAACTTACACACTTACAGCATAATTATGTAGCTTCGAGTTCAAGTAATATCAGTGTCTCGGCCTTGGAACGTGTATTCGCGCTCCTCTTACAATTATAATTCTAGTACGATTTATTTGTTGTGGGTGACATATTGCATAATCGATGTCACAGACGTATAAATACGTAGTGATCGATGTGTATATCAGATAGCTGTTAAATAATACTTTAGATGAGTAAATATTGTTCGATTGTTAAAAAATACCAATTAGACCAAATTGAGGAATCGAAAAACGGGACAATCAGTGGCGGATTAACCCATAAGCGCAAGAGGCGCACGCTTGGGGGCATCAATAAAAACCTATTTATGATATAGCCCACGTAAAATGTTTATGAACGAATTACCTAAAACCAAGTTTTTCGAGCACGACCTAACTCTAGATTTGTCACATCGATTTATCAAATCGATCGCTGATTTTTTTCTCTACCGTAACTATACGTGGAGTCCGCGAAGTGGGCCCTTCTTTTCCTAGATATTTTTCTTGCAAGGGCTACTACGGACTAAGAATCTTTTTCTCTTGACGTAAAGTCTTTTCGATGCCTGGGTCTTTATACCTCGTCAGGAGGTATCGCGAACTAGCTTTTTTCCTCGAGCCTGAGACTAAAAGCACGCATGTATTTTCGATTCTCTGGAGGAGAAGAATTCTGCTGTTGGGAATGTTTACAGACCATCTGGGGGAAGCGTACAGCATGATCGTTGTTTTTACCATGTTGTAAAGTGCCTTCTTACTGGCCATGCAAAGGGTCTCCTTTAACGGTTAATATTGGGTGCAGCGGACTAGGTGAGGTACCATTTCAGAAATACTCCGATTTATTTGACCACTTGGCTGAAGGAGGAGGGTAAACCACAAACAGTGATTTCAAACCTGGTAATATGTAGAGTATCGCCTTTGTTTTCAAGCCGTTTGCTTTGAGTCTCCAGCTTCGATAGAGGCCTTGAGGCTGTCAGTCTTAGGTGACATAACGCTACGAAACGGTTCTTATGTGTGGAGATGATCCTTGCTGTGGGAGAGCTTTTTTTTAAAGTAAAAAAAAGATGATGATGGTGGCAGAACTTCGGCGTTTATATTACTTTCCCACCGAGTATTACTCTATGGTTTCATCAACAATTTACAATCCATAGACAATCCATTGGCGGTTCATTGGAAATCCGGGACAATACTTGGAAAATCCATAGTAAATCCAAAGAGTTGAAAATTTTCCAACGCTTTGTCCCTACCCTAGAGTTATATCCTGTGGCAACCTGCATCAACTAATATAGTACTCATCGACTCACCATTAAGGGCATATACAACATAAAAGTTAAGAGTGCCCCTCTTCTCTATGGTTTCATAGATAATTTGCAGCCCATATACAATCCATAGAATGAAAACTTGACTTGACTTCGACTTGTAAGGGATTCAGAGAACGTTTCGCATTTATACTCGGATCTATACTCTATTATGAGCGACTGGATCGGGTTTTTGGGGGAAAGGAGTATTTAACTGGATAACGGCTTCCGCCCTTCTCTAGCATTCGTTAATCAAATTTTTGTCGTGTAGCTGACAGTTTAGTATTATCCCCATGGGTCCGTGGTGCAGTGGTCAACGTCGGTGGCTTCCGTGACGGAGCGCCCGGGCTCGATTTTTTTTTTATGAATATAACGATTCTTTTCGATATAAATGGGTATTTTTGCTATTAAAAAATCACTTCTCACCCATCCGATCTTAAAAAGCGGCGCGTAGCAAAAGCGATTAGCTAACTACTAGTTCTTTCCGAGTCTTCATATCCTTTCAGTCGCTTCTCTCTTTGAAAATGAGAGGTTGAGCAACTGAGAAACAGGGAGTTCACGTGGAAAAACATGTGTCGAGATAAACTCCGTGAGGAGTCCATATGATCCACAGTCTCGATTTAAACAGAATATAAAATCTTTAACAATCAAATAGAAAAGGTGATAGCAAAAAATCAGGGTATCTCAATCTTTTCACATGATTGAACCCTTTTAAAATACAAAAATAATTTTGGGAATCCATGGACAAGATGTTATAAAATAATAAAATATAATACTTCGGGTTATAAGATTTATATTTTCAATATAAATTACATGAATGTATGGGTTGTTTTAAATGCGCAGCAAGAAACTTCTCAAAAATCACAATGGCACACTTCCACAGGCCGTAGCCCACATCCTAGTATATTTCACCTAAATATAACATCATATTGCAAGACAGAAGATTGTGACCAATGCGGTCGCAGAAATTGAACATGCTCAATAAAGTAATCTCTTACAATAACCGATAATAAATATAAAAAAACAATAACACATTCTTCACTTAGCTTGTAGTAGGCAAATTTAACAATAGCTTATATTATAATAAGCCGAGAGCAATACTATACATACACGGAAACATTTTACACCAGATCATAATCAATTATATAAAAATCTACAACAAAACTTAATTCAATTTCAGCACTTTTACAAGATTACTTCACCGTAATAATATATGTACAGAACAACAATGGGTAATCTTCGAGACTAGGTGCATTAAGTCTTTGACTGATAATTTGACAGATAGTCCAACATGGCCGCTGCAGCATACTATAACATACTTATATATATTATTTTTGATAATACAGTCAGCCCTGCTATAGCGGGAGGATAGGGAGTACGCTATAACAAATAAACGCCATATAAACATAGGCACCCATACAAAATTTTGAGTTTGTATTTTGTGTTTTGTGCAAATCAAACATTTTTCAATTTTTTTATATTTTTAATAAAATTATAAGTGCTTAGTTTGTCAGCAAGCGACACGTGCCTTGTACGAAAAACCGCCGCATACGCTATAGCAAAAACCTCTATAGAAGTGTCCGCTATAGCAGGGTTGACTGTTCTTTAATATATTATTCTAGACAGGTTAGGTTAGGTTAGGCTAGAAATTCGTTTCGATTCGAACATTCAATATATACATATGTTATAGAATGCCGCAGCAGCCATTTTGGATTACCTGTCAAATTATCAGTCAGTGACTTAATGCAACAAGTCTTGATGATTACCCAAGAATGTATAAATAAAATGGACACTGCAAGTTTTTACAACGTTTCACTAATGTGATACTCATATATATTTTTCCATCTCAAACTAGACTAATCCATTAGGTTTTTTGTTTGGGTTTTAAAGTTACATGTAAAAGGTTGAGAGACACTTAGCTACATTGGTCGCAGAAGGAAATGAGCGGTAAAATGCATGATATGAAGAAATAGACTTTTTATAACTGAATATGGTGGTTATTAGTGCTTATTAACTGCATATTCAAAAAAACCAGCACTTTAAAAATGGTCAAAAGTAGTTTTGAAATCTGTTAAATTCACCTCAAGACATTTTCACTCTAAAACCCAAAAGAAAGAACTAAACGACTATATCATAATCTATAAGACTATTAAAATCATTTTATTTTGACACAAGAGAAACTCGAAAGGATTTAATAATATTACTAGCATAATATAAAGCCTCTCGTATAATATTATCTTTGCTCACACAATTACAAAAAGCAACAATTGCATAGCGGAATATAGAATAACGATATCACTATAATGTACTGAAAGAAGAATATTAAAAATTTCAATTAAATTTGCATGGATCATAAAGTCTGAATTTATAAGAGCATTGATATTACATTTTTACAGTTTTAAAAACAGCAAAGAAGTTTTTATTGCTTCATAAAAGTGTAATAAATTTGAGTAGGTTGTAAAGTTTGAGCATTACATTCAAAATACAAGTGACATGACAGTTTTCTTTATTAGTAATTCTGCAAAAATGAGAATTATAAATATTAAATGCTTTGAAATCTATTTGTGGTAACTTTGTAAAAGGTTATGCTTAGAGTTTCCTAGTTCTAGTCTCAAGCCTGTAACCATGTGAATTGTGTGGCGGCCATGACAGGTAAAGTTATGACAGGTGACACTAGCGCCCTCACTTAACTATTGACAATTCTTTATTTTAAATGAATAATGTAGCGATTTTAAAATGGTTCATAGAAAAATGGTATCAATGCAAGAAGCTGGAGACATAAATACGTACCCATATTGAGAAAGACACAGTGATAAACTGTATGATAGAGAAAGTAATTATCTTATCAAAATGCTTTGTTCAAAACTGACAATAATAAAATATGAGGTGAGCTGTAATAGGTTACTATTTTTAACATTCTATTTAGCTAAACATTAACAGATTTTAAGGCTTAATAGCAATAATCACTTAAACTAATCCGAAAGTGGAGAAAAAACTCTAATAAACTTTATAATATTGCAACAAAAATTAGTAAAGACTCCAATGATATACCTGTTACATTAAGAGTCTTTATAATGAATCTCTTTGGTTTATTATGCCAAGTCATGAGAAATTTCAGGAGAACTACATATGGAAACACATACAGACTACAATTATAAACTTCAAATAAATTAGTACAGCTTAATAACTTCTATAATTAAGTCAGATAAATTCATATAAATGACACAATATTGGAAATAAAATAACAGAGAATAAGTCATGTAATTATTTTGTTTTTAATCAAACTCATCTAGTCAGAAACAAGACCTTTTCATTAATGGCAGCATTAAGCAAAATTGATTATGTACAAATTAAAACCACATCAAACAACATGTCTGTCAAAGTTGAAACTTGTATTTGAACAGGATGTTTTTATTAAAATGCGTAGATCCCACTTATATGTTCAAATCTGACTGAAAAAATTAATAATAATCGTATAATATAAATTCAATACACTCAAAATGCTTAAACATCAAAAGAATTTTATTTACATATTTTTATTAATATACTTATTTTTAGTTATTAATATAATCAAAATCAAAAAGAAGAATAATCGGAGAACCTTCTATACAAATCACATTTCGTTACATACAAAAGTAATAATTAAAAATAGGAATATAAACTATGTAGGTATGTATATTATGTAAACGCTACATTCTACTATATGGCACGGTGAAAAAATATCAGCTAGCTCTTTTATTTAAAAAAAATATTCATTTTGTCTATGCTAGTCCACGTTCGCTACAAATCAACGAAGGTTCTGTGATAAAATTGTTCCCAAAATGTTCAAATAAATACAAGAATAAAATAGAATTAACCTTAACGACATCCAATTAGAAACTATTCGGAAAATGCTATCGATAAAGAATAAATTATGATTGATAATAATATACGCTTAATTTCGTTCTTAATTTTAGGTATTTTGTTTATTAAATAGACACCAATTTGGCAAAAGACTTGACTTAGAAATTTAGAGTATTGGTTACGTAGACAGAAAATAGTATAGCTATTAAAAAATCAGTCTATAATATGAACATGTTTCATAAATATAAAGGAAAGTTTTTGGAAATGAAATATAATAAACTGTTTGTTAAGACAAACTTATCATTATTTACAAGTTATCGAATTTACTGATAAAAAAATGTTGACAAAACAATATCATTTATTTTGGCAGTTCACAAAAGGATAGCTAATGGAAAATTAAAGATGGTAACTGAAAGATTGTTTTTATTATTCATTCCAATATTATCATTAGAAATTAGTGTTAAAAAGACTATAATATAATATAAGTAATGGAGGATTTTAATGTATAAATTTTTAATCTCGGTGTGTGAGATATTTGCACGACAAGCTCCTCAATAAAAGTTAGATAGATTCTACATTATTTGGGCAGGGCCACAGTATTTATTCAGGGTATTTAATTCAGTGCACATCAAATCAATTATAAGTGTGTTCAAAAAGCCACATCCCTTGAATTGTGTTTACGGCATTTTAGTGTTATAATTATCTGTATGCTGGTTGAACTAAATATTATTCTTTGTACTTTGAAATCAATGGCAAACTAAAAAGTGAAGACTATTAATAATGACACTTACATATACATATATCAATACATCCAAATAATGGCCCTATAGAAAACACATGTAACATAATATTATTCAAAACTTAAATCTATTTGTACAACAATTTATATTGAGGATAGGAAGACTGTCAATACAATAAAATAATGTTAAAACGTCTAATTCATATGATATATTATTAAATTTATCTTCCAAATATTTTAACAAAATCGTTCACATAAATTTTATTACGTGAATTCTTTACATTTTATTAAATATGTATTTTTACAACCATCATTTTATTATTTGAATATATGTTTAGCAAACTTTTTATGGTTAAAATATTTCCAAAAGTCACAAGGTAGTTTGAAATGATATTTTTGATCTTTATAAAACAAGATTCTTTGATGTGTCAGTCATAATATCTTACTTCAATAATGTTCTTCGTTTTTTTTGTGTTTATTTTGTCAAAAATCTACATTGTTTGATATGAATGTGAAAAAGTGCAATGTTAAAAATGTGAGAGTTTAGTAAAAGCAATAAAATAGTTGCAATCTTTAACTACTATAATACAAACTATTGTCAAAAGGCAAAGTTATTCAAAAAAGTCATTTACTTAAAGTGATAATTTATCATACTTGCTGTGAGTTTTATGTTATTATTTCAGTTGAATATACAGTTAAAATGATGTAGTGGATGTTTAAATATATAAACAAATGTATTTTATATTTACACCTGTATTGTGTTTGTGATATTATTATGTTATCTATGGTAATTATGGTTTGACAGTTCACTGTTCCCATGGTAAATCAAAGGTGGATAATTATTAGTAAAAAGACAGCTAATAAATATTTACTGTTCACAGAGCAGTTTGTTTCACAGCAAAGAAAATTCTTTTTGACTGTATTTTTACTGATGACAATTATAATATCATATAATGGGTGTATAATATCAAAATTTACCGGATATTAATGTAATTTAATTTGTTATTTCTGAAAACATGTTGTAAAATTAAATATTTATATTAAAATGGTGTAACTAGCTGTATGTAATATATTATTATGTTGACCATCATGAGACTAAAATAATATATTAAAACTCACATTATAGGTTATATTGAATATAATAAATATATAAGACAAAATATTGTTGAATAGTTACACCACTATGATTGTAATAAAATAAATACCAGTTTGATTTAAAAGTATTGATAGAGGTATTTGTTATAATATTGTATTCTGTTATTAATTAAATAATGTATTTCAAAATTATTAATAAAAATCTTTTCTCTTTATCTACACAATTTTCAAAACAGGAAAAAAAGTTCTTATGATACAATCATTATTAGTCATGGAAAAATAATCACAGACAACCAATCTCACAAACTTACCAGACTTTGATGATGAATTACTTCCTGACTAGCTTATTTTTGCTGCAAACTGAATTGAAGTTAGATTGCTTTTTCCACAATACTATACTGACAAGTTTACAACATATTATATATCAGAATAAAGTGACAGTTTATTTATCTATTGTGTGCTGTTTAGTCAATATTACTTGGCAACACTTCAGTTAGTTAAGAAATAAATTGTCTATGATCATTTTTATAAAAAAATTCAATCCATTATTCCCACTCTTCTTTTTCTTCACTATAAAAGACTTGAGAATTAAACATAAATATCTTATGTTAAAAAACTAAATAATCATTATCTTTATTCAGTATACAGTGGACATGCGTTGTTTGCGAATGAATGAATCCAAATTACCTAATCCATGTTTTGACCTTCAGTTCGTCATTTCTTTTTATTAGAAACAACATTAGTTCATAGAAAATCACTTGCTTTGCCACTTTGATATTTTTTTGTCATTACTAATGAAAGTGAGGGTAAAATGACTTGCGGAGAATCAAAGCAGTGAGTCTTTTTTTTTCATTACACAGTATTACAACTCAAATAAATGAATTGGAAAGTTATAGGAACTCAACATTTGACATGTACAGATAATATAGTGTGCCAAATTGAATGATGGATATTTAAGTATGATCAAATGGTACATAAGATTTAATAAACATAGTGAAGAAAATATTTTGATGAAGAGTGGATAACTCATGGAATGCATTATTTCTAAGATTTCCTTTTCGAAGAAAATGTTACATAATATGCTAAACTTTCTAATGTTTTCATACGGCGCTAAATTTGGTGTTCCACTAATTCAGTCGCTAGTATAATCTACATAGATCTAACTCTGCTAGGTACTTATACGGTCGAAGACTACTATATTCTTTAGGGCTAGGTTCTAATACTGTAGGTCAAATATATAATTTATATAAAAAACGGGAGGTAAAATATTGGGCGATTACGATTTGTTTGAGTGGTATTTCGAAATTATGAAAGCAAAGAAGGGGTAATTTTAAAGCAATAAATATATTTAACAATCAAACCGTCACAGTAGCATTATTTTGGAAAAAGCCCACCCATTGGTCATTGTCGATGAGTTTTTTCATAAATTAATTATGCTTGCATAAAAATTGCATTGATATTTAAAAAGACTATAATTTATTTCTCTTATAGTATTACCATTATCATGTACAAATAAAATGTTTCAGGTTTGGCAATAAAGAATTCCATGTTAACCTCTTCTGGCCCCAGGTATCACATATGATACTCATAGTTTTTATAAAATATCAGACCGGTTGTAGAATTGAAAGTACCAAAACCAAAAATATCATATAATGAAGGAAACGGTCTTACCAACTGAATATATCCGAAAAATTTCATGTCAGTATAGATGTCACTGTTGTTGGTTCTTTTTAGCATTTAAAATGCTTCGACACTTACAACACAAGTACAACAATATTTTTCTCTACATCATACATTAATATTTAATCAATTGATTCATTAAGAATAACTTTAACATGTTGTTTATAATATAGCATGAAAAAATTGTTTTGGTACTTTCAATTCAACAGCCAGGCTGATATTTAATAAAAACCATGAGTATCATAGGTGATAACCCCGGGGCCTGAAGAAGTTAATCTTTGATAAATGACAGATGATGTGCAGGGAGAGCTTTTGACAGATGATATAATATAAACTTTGTGACAGTAGACAGATATAAAGGGTAATAAACACGGTTGTCTTGTGAAGGATTAAAATGTGAATACACAAACGATTGAATAGTGGTGGCACAACGTGCAAACAACATTATAATTAATGGCATTCATTGGTGTAAACATAATGGCACTTTTTAGTTAATAAATTGTGATTTATGCTATATTGAAATCATGTTAACTTCATGACAAAACGAAAAGCCAAAATTTCTTTATCAACTGGCAATATGGCTTTTTCAATTGGTTTAGAAAATGCTCACCAAAGCGCTTATCCAAAAGTAAGATGGAAACTTCATACGGCACCGCTAATAAAAACTTCAACAAATTTCATAAAATTGAATAAAACAAACAAAAACAAACAGCTGAATAATTCAGAAAGCAGAAAACGCTCCTCACAATTGTTTCATAATCGCTCAATACCTCCCCGGTGATTGCTACATGTACGTAGGTTTCATTTTATAAGCTCTTTTCCATATTTCGCATAAGCAAACAGTCGAATGAAATCTGTAGAAAATCGCCAGAGGCATCGACACGTGTGTTATTATTGTCCACGCCCATAACCCGTAGAAATGAAGCTGTATGGGATGTGACTCGGCCCTGCTCTTTTCAAGAGTATTAATCGCCCACATAGCCAGATTGGTGACCAATAAAAACGTGACAATCTCCCTACCTGGCTTTTTTCTTATTTGATCCGGGGTACAGACAGATCTTTTACTAGCGTCTAAAATAAACATAGTTTGACAGGTTGTTTGAATGAGAGACGACAATGCTGTAATAAGGACCAGAATAGTGTTCTTTTCAATCGTAAAATGTCCTCCGATAATTGTGAAGGTACTGTAAATAAACATTCCCGTTTGAGCACCTATCAGTAGAATATTGTCGAGTTCCAAATTACGGTTTCCGTCATATCTAAGATGGCGCACTTGCACCATTCCTATGAGCGTTGCCAGCGTTGTCATAGCATACAGCGTCAGCTCGCAAATGTTCACCTCTATCACAGCCAGATTAACAAATTCATGCTTTGAGATGAGGACGAAGAATAATATCAAAGATATTATCGTCAATACCAATATTAAAATACCGACAAACAAACCCTTGTGAGCTCTCGCGCAGTCAACTGAATAAATATGAGGCGATCTTTTATAATTGTGGCCTTCCATTTTCAGTTTGCTCAGAGCGGCGGCCATGTTTTTTGATGGAAACTTGGAAATATTCTTCCACATGACGTATAAGATGGCAGCGCAGATGAGGGAATATTCGATCGTGCAAGGGAACAGGAACGGAGATGCGTCTTGAACGAGGGTTCCCATGATGTTGCTTCTCCGGCATTCGAATATGTGATGGGGTCCTTTCAGGCCACGGGCGACTCTCAAGTGTGCCGACGCAGGGTGATCAGATGGCACCGGTGATGCCAAGATGCTGAATGAGTTTTTGAGTGCTGAGAATGTAAAAAGAATGCTTTAATATTTTTATTACATTAAAAAATGCAAAGCGATTAATTGTTGGACCTAATGCTAGAAATGCCTATGTCAAATATATCAATTGTTCATTATAGGCAATTGTATGTTGTTAACATATTTTGACAATGTGTTTCTGAAAGTTAATTGAAATTTATGGTATCTACATATGTAGTCTAGTACAGTGGTGATTATTCGTACTATACTGCCTTAGTGAGCATAGACACTTCTTACACTAATAAATCTCAACTTATGATTGTCTATGTTCTATGTGAACACAGACATTTCTTGGTGCAAAGTATGGTGTAACATTATTTTGACATAGAAGTGTTCTTATATTTCTTTCATTTTTAATCGAATGGCATAAGGATTTATAACATAAAAAGAATGAGTATTTTTTATGACAGACAGACATATTGAGACCCAGAATTTAAGAATAAGTTTTTTAAGTAGTCTTTAACTAACCTAAAAGTTTTGATACTAATTTGTTCAAAATATTGATAAACGAGTAGTTCTGGAAAGAAATTAATGGATTGAACACTAGACCGTATTGATATTATTAAAAATTATTTCAATCAGCTCGGTGGATGGTTCAAATTTTTATGTTTGCAAAATAAAAATTTAACATTTTTAATAAAATAGCATTTTTACATATTCTGTGTGATATTCCCAGTGTATCATTCTCAGGATTGTAGAAAGTGAGGATCTCGTGCTTGGTCTCTTGAATGAGGACATTAAGCCAGACGGAGAGGTTCGTGCCGACCATGTGCATGAGTCCAAATCTCGCCACCACCTTGTGCTTGTATACTTTCATTTGCTGAAAAATAATATTATTTATAGTTAGTTCATGCATAATTGAGATTGAAAATTTATTTTAAATCCTTGAAAGGATTTTATAAACTAAAACTTCTACTGAATTCAAACTTGTAGAGCCATCTATGAGAAGAATAATGATTTAAAATCTCAGTAAACATGACGTAGCCTACAGTTCACTTAAAATGTACTAAATTTAACTAATCCGTACTAATTCAAAAACCTTCGTGGGTATCCACACAACAAATCACCAAAGTTGTATCGCAATCAGATGAACGGTATAGGAACGTACTCGGGAAAAATAATCAAACAAACATTCATTTTTATATAAATAGAATAAAAAAACGCATCTACTACTAGCATAAAGTTTGGAAACTACTGTAATATATTATAATTATACCAATTAAAGATGATTTTACTGAATTGTGTGATAAAGCGAAATGTGTGATAAAGCGAAAAAGGAAAGCGGAAAAGTTCGATACCTCGGTTTGGAAATGTTACATACCTCATTATTGAGGAAAATGAAATACATCTGGATGAAGATGAAAGCCATTCTTGTAGCTGGAGTGAGAGCCAGCAGGATGTTGTGGCAGTTGGTGTCAGGCTCCAGCTCAAAGTACTGTCCAAACTCCAGCCCGGAGTAGATCATGGAGCCGATGCCGAAAGCTGTAAATACAAAAATAATCATCATTATTCAGAAAAATATAAAAATCCATGAAACAAATTCAAACCTATACATGCTTCAAAACCCCCCTAACCATTCTATCCTAAAGATCGTAGCGATGGCGATTATCCTTATTTTATTCAAAAAACGAAACGTTGAGCAACTGCAGTTCTCGTATAAAATCTTCAGTTAAGATATGCTTCAAATTGGGAGTGGACATGACTAAAACCCGGACACGCATAATTATTGCTATTTTTTAAATATATATTTTCTATCTCTTCGAGCCCAGTAAAAAAAACAGTCACACTCACAATACAAATATTACGATTGAATTACTTTGGAGATGATTCTCAAGGATCAGGACCGGTCTATCCCTACGCTTTCAATATTAACTAAGCGGAAACCATTTCCCATCTTCATGAAATTATGTGGAATAAGTACGAAACAGATGTGGTCTATTTTTATAAATATAATGCATTTCTAACGCAAATCGAAATAAACACACTAAAAGCGTGGCGGGCATCAGTACACAAACAGTAGAATAAAATGCTTTTTCATTTTTCATACCGTATTGATTTATCAATCGATCTACCGACTGTATTTCAAGTCACTTCTGAAATGTTTTCATCCCTTCACACCTATCTTTTACGATACCGAAAATGAGGCTTAGAAAGAGATATCAACAACTGTATCTTTAATTAAGGATTTCAGCTAAGGGAATTCCAATATCAAATTTGAATTTTTTGAATTTTGTACGTTTCCATGAGTTTTGTCGCTAACGACCCAGGTTTCACCTTTCGGTTTCTTCAGGCATTTCAAGAGCACGGATGTACTTGAACTGTCAGTTCACTTGAAATGAGCCAGGGTGCCACCCTACCACCTTTTTGACTTTTAACTTAATTTTTGTACATCCATACATATTTGAATTGTATATAAACGATACAAACTGTTTACTACGCGTCAGTTCAAGTACATCCGTGCACATGAAATGCCTGAAGATGCCGAAAGGCGAAACCCGGGTCGTTAGCGACAAAACTCAAACAATTCAAATTTGTACCTTTTCTGTTAAATAATTTGGTACTATCCATAACATCTTTGTGACATTAGTTTTTATTAATTATCCTTATTTCAATTCATTGGATTGTGTGCCTCAGTCAATGTTTGTAACATGTCATGATGGGGTATATTTTTTGGTATTTAGATTTTTACCATTCTAATAAATACGCAAACCCTGTGATGTCAATCAATTTCTCAAATCTATTGACGAGTTGCTGAAAGGAAAAAAAAAATGTATTGAGGAGTGCAAAGGGTTAAAAAAAACTGTTTTCAAAAAAAGAATCTTCTTTTTCAACTGTTTGGATTTAACAATCAAATCGTCAAATCAGTTCCCGTGTGTCGTAAAGGGAAGAGGGAGTTTACTTATGTATAATAATTATTGAAACGTCGACTGTTACACTTTTCTTAGAGGGAAAAGAGTAAATAATATCGTTGGGGTAGTGCTTCCCAGTAAGACGGTATCACATTTCTCATTATTGTGAATAATATACCCTTCGCTTCGAACACTTGCCATAAATCCTGGAATAACGACGTTTGCCACTGTGGTAAGATGCACAGTGGTCTATTGTAGATGGAAAACTGACCACATTACGGGCCTATCAATTTTTTGGTTGAATTGGCATTTACTTGGTGGAACTCCATTATAATACGGTCGGAAAATAACAATGTATTTTAATTATATTTAAACTATAGTTCTGACGATGGTGTTAGCCGAAATAGCTATCAACAAATATGTAAAATAATTTCGGTAGAATTAAAATACATTGTTATTCCTCAAACGTTTTTGTTCAAAAGGTGATGGTGGCGATAATAATGACACAGTTTTAAAATTATAAAATTGAAAACAGTGTTATTCCACTGGTTGTGTAACTAGACGTTCCAAGCGTTTCACATCTTTGAATTTAAATTTTTTTAGTTATAGAAGTTTTTCCGGATAAAAAACAATACACGTATATTATTATTACCATGGTTACATGCACTGTCTCAAAACATGGCAATTCCGTAGAGTAGACGCCAACAAATAAAATTGTATTCAATAATAATTTATGAAAAAACGTGAAGTGAAAAGCAATATTTCCTCGTATAACGTTTGAATTTTGTACTTTTCTGTGAACTTTGTCGCTAATGCGCTTTTCGACATTTTTTGGCATTTCGAGCTCAGTCTTGCACTTGAAAGACACCAAGATGCCAAAAGGCAAAACCCAGGCCGTTAGTGACAAAAAACACGGAAAAGTAAACAATTAAAACTATTCAAATTTTATATTGAAATTCCATCAAGCACCTTCAGTCAAAATCCTCAATGATTTCCATATTTTTGTCTCTCAGTGCAGCGTTAGGCATAGTGGTCCGCTGTAGGTTTTACGGTGTTTCTTGGGCTGGTGGGATTGGTAAGGGAATTAATGGCGCAGAAACAGTTGGCAGGGTAGTGGTGTTGGCCGCGAGGGGACGATACAATATTTGGGGGGAAAAGAATGCGATGATAGCGTCGCGGCGCTGCAGTGACTTTTCCACGAACTTCTCACTTTTCCTCTCATACATTGTTTGATGCAGCCGTTTGCCAGGGAAACGGAACCGCGACGCAATGCAAACAATTGGTACACAAGAACGTGTAGCATTTGTTTGCTTTGAATTTAGCTAAAATTCCGGTAAATTATGGATATATGGTCACGCTACAGATTTATGAAAAATAAGCACATTAAATGAAAGGAATGTAAGGGTTACGATTTTTTTTGAAATTTTTCGTCTTTAATTTTTAAATTTATTATAATAGAAGATCCTAAAGAATACTTCGCAATAAGTATGAAATCGAGTTGTTTTAATTTACAGGAGCAAAAATGCAAAAATGCAACCACAAACTACCCAAATAATAATATTATACAGATAGAGACAGTCACATAAGTTTATTATTTGTTTAAAATAAAAAGAATAATTTTATTATAGGCTAATATTAAAAAACAAATTCTTCTTTCAGATCTCATACAATAATCAGTAATATTCTTCAGATTTAATCATTTTGATTCCACATTTTATAATAATCCACAAGAACTCAAAGAGTAAAGTCAAAACATAAAATTATAAGCCAGTATGTATAAATTTTTTGAGCTTAGCTCGAGAGGATTGGGGTTCTGTCCCGTGAACACATATCCATAATTTACCAAGATTGGTTTGTATATCTCTTCTCTCAGTGTAAGTATTTTAAAATAAAATTCTTAATTTTTCATAATATGGAATATGTATAAAAAAAGTCTTTTAATAATTAATTGAAATGTCTAGCGTTACATTAAATTGGCATTGACTTGTGTCATAATAGCTTCAAAGAACTTCCAAAAAGCTCCCGCTGAATCCATCGAAAGTATTAAAATAGAAAAGTTGTTTGTTCCATAAGAATCATAAAATATAATTGACAGATATTTCGGCATCACGTCATCACCAGAACCAACGCTGTGTAAATCTTATACATAGTTCTGAAGATGCTGATGAATGATCGAAAAAAGCGATTAGCTTAATTGTTTTGTAACTGAATATCTTGCTATATTTCACATTGTCAGATTAACTTAGTTTTATACCATTTTATAAAGTAGGCATTTAAAAAAAAATATCTGGCACACATAAAATTCAAATGAATTTACCGATATCAATATATTTCTACATATTCAAATATACTGTCGATAAATAAATAGCACTTTATCAGAACAAAATTCAAAAAAAAAAACGCTCGCTTGTTTTAATTTGAATTTGGAACCATTGACTTCTATAAACATAATACAGAAGATCTCGCCGTTTATTAAATCATTAAAAATGTCTTATTACCAACTGTTGATCGATTTTCACAGATAATCAATCCCCAAAAGACAACATGAATTATCAGGCAGAAACAACATAATATTGTCGATGGTAACAACGCTTCATAATAAAATCGATGGCTTAAAGCATACATGGGCAAACACCGGCCCTCCGAGCTATTTTATCTGGCCCTGATTCATCTCAGCAAAGTAAATTAGAAAGAAATTAATAGTTCCAGAGAGGGATAATAATTTTTTAAAACCATTTTCCTAGTCCATCAGCTCACACAAACATCACATATAATTCTTATGGAGGTAAATTAAAAAAATATATAAGTAGTAACATTGTGTTTTATTGAATTAAATTTTACTTTTGTATGTTTCATAATTTGGTCCGGCCCTTCACTCGGAGACAAAATGATAATTTGGGCCCAGACCTAAGAAAGGTTGCCCATGCCTGGCTTAAAGAGTAATTTCTCCAACTTTAACTCCACTTTTGGCCGAAAATTACTTAAAAATGCCAACTTGTTGTATCATGCAATGTGCATGTCCCGAAATTTGTTTTTACCCAAAACTTTTTTGAGTGCATCGTAAAAACCTTTTAGGAAAATTTGATAACTCCATTGTCGTTCTAAAACCTGCTCTGCTAATTATTCAACTCCACCATTTTATATTGTCACCTGTCATTCATTCGTTGTTTTTGATGGTACAAATAAATCGTTTGAAATGGGTTTTTTTTTTGTTTATAACACAACATTTTACATTCTTAAAATAATCAATTTTTACCCTCTCCTGCACAATTGACAAAAACGGAGACCAAATTTACTCTTTAAGCCATCGATATTACTAATTGCAGAGAGATTTTCAAAGATAATCAATCAATCCCTAAAAGACAACATGAATTATCAGGCAGAAACAACGTTATATTGTCGATGGTATCAACGCTTCAAAATAAAAGAGGGAAATATTATTTCAAAGACAATAAATCTCATAATTTTAATATTATCAATATTTCTACGAACTGTCAGACAATCAGATCCAAATTAATGTACTCTTCGCTTACAATACAGATGCACTACATAAAGCTTTTACGGCTGGGGGTGTTTATTCTTTATTTATATAACGACTGATACTTGCCTTAATATAATATTGCGCTGAGGTATATACCGATATATCTATATATATATTATTATATACATGCATCCGTATTAAATATCATTAATAACATGACTTTAATGAGACCAGTTTTTTTATAATTCCGTAGAAACACGACACGACACGAAATGAGTCACATTTAGTGCAGTTTGGAATCTGGCCGAGTTGCAACGTGTGGGTGATATTTAGACGTCATTATAATTATTAATTTATACATTGTTTTTATTACGATTGTTTTGTTTTTTTATGCGGCTCACCATTTACCGGTAATATTTTATTTGGCCCACCAAACGATTTCTGTTGGACAACGCTGCTCTAAAATATCTGGCCGTAAATAATATTGTATGATGTTTGAATTTAAATAAGCCATTCTTTCCTGTGTCTGAAAATTGTGGAGTTGTTGGAAATACGTGTGCACGTTCCATACTTACCATTGTTTGTTTCTTGCTCATTAGTAAACATTCGGCCCGTGTTAGTAAATAGCGGGCCATCGGTAGCTTATAAAAGCTCCAGAGACTCAGTACCCATGCATTTATTTATGTATGTAATAGCTACCCTTGTTTCGTGGTTTACTTAACATCGCACAGTGTGCTCTGTACAAGCGAACCCTCTTTAATTGGACTGAAATCGATGTAATTGGTAGATTTACGGCAAGGGACATACCATAGAAACAAATGTCTTTTTATGGGAAGTCAGCGATACACATATTTGAAACTCTCGAGAAAAACTATTTGCCATAATCGACTACATAACGAAAAGAGTAAATAGTAATAATAACCAATTAAATTCACACTCATTCAGAATACCCACTTATTTTTGTAAAAACAGACTTGTAAAAAAAGATGAAATTGAATGAAAACATTTATCATTTTTAATGTGTCCACTATTAATACTTGTTGAAAATGTATCATGTTAAAAAATAACTTCATTCATTCAGATCAGAACCGGTTGCGCGTATCGTTAGCATTTTAAACTGAGTTAAAAATGCTCGCGAAGAGCGAAACCGTTCCTGACATTAATAAATTAATTGTGGGATAAGTCAAACTACTTTTTTATCATTTTGTAAAAAATACATTTGATAGAAACGGCATTTACAAACTTTTTATGGAATAGGTAATGCTATTGATAGAATTGGCATTTAATTGGTAGAACTCCATTATAACACGTTGAAAAAATAGCAATGTATTTTACTCCTACAGAAATTATATTATATATAGTTGATTGATCGGCTTACTACTTAAACGTAAATGCATGCTTAAACATAGTTCTGACGATGACGTAAGCCGAAATAGCTTTCAATCATGTATAATATAATATCTGTAGGACTACAAAACATTGATATTTTTTCATTGCTTGATACGTAATGCTATTTGACAAGCCAGACAGTAATACATATTGCAACACTTTTCGGGGAATCCAGGTATTCATTTCATACTTTTAAATTTGGAATCATTGAAATACAAACAAATGACTCTTCCATTCAGGGTATTTATTCTGACGTTCGAATGTAGTAACACAGTCTTTACATAATACATTTTTTCCATGGATTCTTTAAAAAATAATATTAACATGGCGTTCAATATGTGTATATAATATGACTATTTTGATAGGTTATCCGCTTCACTAAAAGCATTGTCAAGACGTCTATCGGGAATATTTAACCCTCTCGTTGACGCGTCGTAAAATGGCTTGAAACCCTTTGAATGAGTACTGCTAGGAAGCGTCAAATCAGCGTCTCGAGAACTCGGATTATATGTATTGTCTCTTTCGACGGCGAGTAAAAGCAGCCGGTAGTTCCTTGTTTATAGAAATACTTGTATTCGAACCCGGCTTCGCTTGGACCAGTTTGGGGTTATGTTCAGCTCGGCGCGTAAATTCAGACGGGCCAAGTTGAAACAAATTTAGGTCAACAAGTCTAGGTCAATTAAAATGGAATTAAAATGAACATTTCAGACTGGCATTGACATTTCACAGCCCCTTTCATATATTGACAGCCCCATTCTCGCCCATTTAAATGTCCAAATTCAAGGAAAAAATCTAATTTGCTGTCAAAGAAATGTCAAATAATACCTTCACGTAAATAAACACATTATTATATTAATAAAAGCCGGGAAAAGTTCAGTAGAAGACTAATTTATTACATTTTGACATAATGTCTTCACCGATAAAAAAAATCAAACATATTTTCTTTCATATTCGTTTTTATGGCAACTTAATGACCAACAATGCAAAAAGGAATTACAGACCCACAGACATACATACGCCGTTTCGGTTTTATATATGTACTACTCGATATTCGAGTAATTGGAGTCTCTACACACACACATTGATAACGAAACAAATTTAACGTCGAAACTTTCGCGAGCGAAATCAATTCGTTTGTCTGAACTTGCAACAACAATGCAAAAGGGAATTACAGACATACATCCCCCGTTTCGGTTTTATATATAAGATGTTTTTTACATCATAATAAGACATTTAATTAAGACCCTGTCATTTTTAAAATATGCATTTTTGAAATTTGAATTAATGACTTTTTTGTAAAATGGACTCGCTTTTGATGTACTATTCGATGTATTATTTGAGTGTTTTTCTAAGAACTATTCAGATATCCGAATATATCCGGAATGTTTCAGTTTTACTATTCGATATTCGAATAGATAATGACGAATATTGGAAACCCTAGAAATCACCATTGACGCACATATTTCATTTAATTTATAAGGTAAATTTCCTTTCCTTCATTATCAATTAGAAATTTTTCTTAAACTATCTATAATTTATGCTTACCTTTCTACCGTATTCCTGGATAAAAATAGAGGTAAAATTATGTTGTATCGCGCTATTAGGATTAAATCTATATTTTCAACACTGAGAGTGTATATCTTTGAAAAGAGATTGTTTTTTCGAGAATATTTTGAATATGTAACGTTAACATAATCAAAACTAAAGTAGAATTTTTCGGCACGCCATTTGCTTTGGGTAAAGCAAGTCACAAAGGGGATATTAACCCAGATGTGGTGTCTTTTTTGCACTTTATCCTTTCCGACAGTCATGATGTTTTTGTTTCATAGCGAGCTCTTATCGTTACAGCTTTTTTCACTTCGGTTACACAATAATTTCCGGAAGGAAGTGTGAAAGCACGAAAAATTGTACTTTGGCTATATTTATGAACCGAAAATGGTAAACAACATTATTTCAGCCCATGTTTCTTCAATCATGTAGTCAAATATCCGGCTTTTTAAAGTTTTTTTTCCATCGATACTAAGTGGCGGATAACCCTATAAGTGAAAGGGCGCTTGGGGCCTCCAAATCTTGGGGGCCTCAAAAATAACACACATTGATATAGCTCAAATTAAATATTTCGAAAAATAGTTTTGACTCATATATTTGGTTTGGAATATTATATTATGCCGTCACATCAAAAAATGCACACTCAAAACAGTAATATTGAATGACCGATGGGTAATATAAATACAAGGCTGTGGAGTCGGTTAAAAAAAAGGTCGACTTCGACTCTAGCATTTACCAAAAACCACGATTCCGACTCCAACATTGACCAAAAACACGACTCCGACACCGACTAAAAAAAGTTTAATATCGTCACTTTGTTTGCCTAATTTTCCTAATTATGTGTATTCAATTAAATATCAACCCTACCAATCCGGCTAATAGCCAAATTTGACATATTATAAACAAAAATAAAGTTCAAAAATTTCCGACTCCGAGTACGACACCGGCTAAAGCCCCGCGACGATTCCGAATCCTACTCCACGACTCCAACTTCGACTCCACAACCCTGGTGTTTGTTTGATGATGGTGCGCTAGGTACTGAATTGTGTGAAGTGAACTGCGGGGAATGCCGTTAATTGTTAAAGCCATACTCTCGATCAGATACAATAAGAAAAGAAAATTACAATTTTGATAAATGACTCAGAATGAAATCAACATTAATAGCAAAGTATAAGTGATTTTACGACACTTTTTTACTATTCGAAAAAGAGGGCCTCCAAAATTATAAAACGCCTAGGGCCTCCCAAGGGGACAATTTGCACTGTCTATACTGATAGAAAAAAACTCTAATTACCAAAGCCCCAAATAAAATGGATAATGATGCCTACAATATACTGTATAATATACTATATACAGTCTGCCAATGGGGATGCCACTGGAAAGAGATTTAGTGATTTTTAACGAAATTGCTTCGAATGTCAACATATTTCACATGGACGTGAGTGAGTTCAGACGAGTACTGTTTTTTATGTATTATAGTTGATTTTGTCGGAACTCACTCGGTTGACTGCTTTGAAAATTTCTAATGTGATTTTATTAATTTTTCTTCTCTGTTCTTATGACTACAATGTTTTTATCTTGTTTTTAATTAATTTTAGATTTAAATTATGTATTTACAGGTTTGTATGTATATATATAAATAAATTTGTCAAATACATGGCACATTGGCGTCAGCTGTATTGCCATGATTTTTATTTTCTTTAATAAATAAATAAATATCCGTGGTCGAGTGACAACGGCGTTAGTTTTAGCTACAATTCTTACGGTAAGAAAAATAACAATGTATTTTAATTCTACAGAAATTATTTTATATATTTGTTGATAGCTATTTCTGCTTACGCCTTCGTCAGAACTATTTCTAAACTTAGTTTTCTAACCGTGTCAAAAGAATATTATTACAGCGTAAAAAATACATTTATTTGCAAAGCAACAGGTAAATTTCCCCGTGGCATGGCAATAATTTGTGTTGTTTAAATATCCTCTAAGCCAGGTAAAGTCGTTTATCAAAGACCAGTGTCTTATACCCAAGTCAAATGTTATCCATATAACACTGTCTAATGTGTGCTTATAATTTGAATAAAATCAAGATTTATTTCTAAAATGAATAATCTCAGGAAATAGAGGAATTCTCATATACACAATTATTAACGTAATGATTTTACAGTGAGTCGAGAGGCCTTTTTCAAAACTTTCATTTTCATCTTTCACTAGTTCATGATACTTTGTAACTTCTTACGTGTCGTATAATTAAGGATTTCGTCTTTAGACGCTTGATTGATTTGAATTGCTTTAATTTTATAGTTTTTCATAAGCTTTGATGAAATGACATTTTTTCTGGCGCGTTACTTTGAACTCAGTTTGTCACAGGTTACCGTTGAGTTAGCATGTTGTTCTTGGTATCACTTTGAAGCTCTGTGTGTATTCTTTCCATTTCAACATGTTTAATATTTTGTTTTACCGTTGTAGAATAATGGAGAAGCCTGAGATTGAAGAAACACATTTGCGCTATTTCCTGCTGTTTTTATTTGATAAAATATTAAAACTAAAAGAAGTTACGCAGACCATTTGTGACATTTACGGTGACGTCTTGAAACTTCAAAAGTGCTTTAGATGGTTTCAAAAGTTCAAAAGTGGTGCTAGGGAGTTCAAGGACAAACCGAAAACAGGAAGACCTCTCAAGATCGATGATGACGTCCTGAAATCATTGGTGGAAGCTGATCCTCGTTAAACAGTGAAGAAATTGTCACACGACCTTGGTTGTCCAATAACAAGTGTGCAAGATCATCTGAAAAGGTGGGAAAACAACACAGGCAAGGAATTTGGGTACCACATGATCTCTCTCAAACGGCCTTTGAGCAACGCGTAAACCTCTGTGCTTCCCTATTGTCCAGGCACGAAACGGATCTATTTCTCAGAAGGATAATTACCGAGGACGAGAAATGGGTCTTTTACAGTAATACCAGGAGAATAAAAAATTACGATTAAGAGCAGAGTTATTAAAAAAACGATCTGTTTTGGTCAATAACAATAGGCGGATTTTACAACATGACAATGCGAGACTTCATGCGGTAAAAATTACTCAGCAAAAAATAAGAGAGCTTGATTTCGAACTTCTGCCACATCCTCCATATTCACCGGACTTAGCGCCTTCGGATTATTGTCTCTTCAAGTCGATGGAGCATTCTCTTCGTGACAACAAATTTACAAACGCTGACCAGGTGAAAAATCACCTGGATTCTTATTTTGCCAGAAAGCCACCAGAGTTTTACGAAAAGGGTATCAAAAAGTTGCCTCTTTTATGGAGGAAGATAATAGAAAACGAGGGAAATTATTTAACTGAATAATATTGTATAGTTATTTTTTAAATAAATGTTTTATAACAGTAACAAATCAGAACATGACAATTCAGAACATGACGTTTCAGAACATGACGTTTCAGAACATGACGTTTCAGAACATGACGTTTCAGAACATGACGTTTCAGAATATGACAATTCAGAACATGACTTTTCAGAACACGACTTTTCAGAACATGACATTTCAGAACATGACATTTCAGAACAAGACTTTTCAGAATTTTTTTGTTATGATATTTTTTCCGCCAGAATAAGCCGTTGTTAAGACTGTTAATAAATAAAGACGTATTATAAAACTAAAACCTTCGTTATTTTGCCCGACTCCACCGCCAGATCCCACATACATATATATATATATACATATTTGTGCCAGCCCAACGAATGAATTTTAAAATGCACGCGAACTAACTACAATAGTTAGTGAACATTTATTTTAATTTCGGCGATCTCATAATTACAGTTATTTTCTTGTTGTGGCAGCCCTATTCATAATTGGTTAATTGTTTATAGACAAATATGTATGTGAAAACCCAATGTTATAAAGCGAGCGCGCTCGGACGGTGTCCGTAGATAGGCCGATTGTTCTGAAATGTCATATTCTGAAAAGTCTTGTTCTGAAATGTCATGTTCTGAAAAGTCATGTTCTGAATTGTCATATTCTGAAACGTCATGTTCTGAAACGTCATGTTCTGAATTGCCATGTTCTGATTTGTCATGGAACCAACAAAAAATGTCATTTCTTTCCGTTTTACCAATATATAAAAAGTAAATCAAGAAGTTAAATTGTTATTTTAATCATCGCAATTTGGATAAATAAGCGATTTTTTTATGCTAACGAGTAACTGTAAATAACATTTCAAATTTTCTTATGTTCGTCATTTTTTTTTGTTGATTTGACTAGAAATATAAATCAAAATATTGGGATTAAATTTCAAATAATATGTCAATTACTGCCATCTATCTTTTTACATAACTTCTAATTCTAAAACTGACAACTGACCTATAGGTCAAAATAAAAGGTCCTTGTCCCAGTTTTCGTGTTTAACGTGGGAAAGCAAATTGTTTTTTTGATCGCTACTATGCTGTAATAAAGAAAAGGCACCACCTCCCCTCGTTGAACTAACAAGGATCATCCATCAAATTGCTAATAACTGTCCAGGGAATAAGTTGTGCATTCAAAAACTGCGTGTTGTAGTGGTGTGAAACAATAACGACGGTATCCTTCATTTTTTCCTCGTCAGGTGTGGCCATGTACAAATATTTTGACACTGCCAAGTAGAACTTTATTTAGAAATTGGGTCAAAAAAGACACACATTAAAGTTGATAAAGTGGTGAAAAACACGCTATATTTGAAACGACAATCATCGGTGTGTATTATAAGTCAGGAGGAAATTTTCAAAAGTGGTGAAATCCAAAATATTTTTTTTCAACTGCCAGTTTCAGACCTTTTTTATTCACATGGAAAAGTTTGAATTTTTACACATTATCTCTAATTCTTTAATTTAAAACATATTTTAAAAAATATTGATAATAAACACAAATTTATGAGATAAAAATAATGAAAATATCTCACATTCTCAGTTTTTCCACAAATGGATTTGACCACTTTTGAAAACTATCTCCTGAAGTAGGTTTACCATACTTCTCAGTTTTAACGGGTATTTTGTTTCGTTTAACATTGAGACGGGTTTCAAAACTTCTGACTGTACTTCCAAACTGATTTCGAAATTCTTTGAACCAAAATTTGGTGCCACGACGAGCAAAAATTTTTATAATTTCAAAAAATGAAGTTCAACTAAATTGAATGCTTTGACAAATGTATCCAACTATTCAAACATTTGCAAGAGAAACGTATCGATATCACATAACCTGTCTAAAATGATCTCATATATTTTATGTCTACTAGAAACGTCCTTTGGAGCGTGTTTTTTGATCATAAAACCAGGGCTGTGGAGTCGGTCTAAAAAAGTCCGACTCCGACTCCAGCATTTCCAAAACCACTACTCCGACTCCGACATTGACCAAAAATACGACTCCGACTCCGACTGAAAAAAGGTTAATATCGTCACTTTTCCCCCCTAATTTTATTATTTATGTGTATTCAATTAAATATCAGCCCTTTCAATGCAGCCAAAAGTCAAATTTAACATATTAAATGCAAAAATAAAAAGTTCAAACATTTAAAAATTTCCGAATCCGAGTACGGCTCCGGCCAAAAATCTCCGATTCCACGACTCCGACTCCGACTCCACAGCCCTGCATAAAACACATTTGGTCGGATGACCGAAGCCGCATGCTGGAGTCTACCGTACGAGCGTATCTGTACTGTAAATTAAACTTTTGCATACCATGCAGCGATTTTCATGAAATAGTTTAAAAATACCATGTCTATGTCATGTATATGTCCACTCCGGCAAGTACAACTGGTAAAAAATTTTCATAAATATTTATTGTTAGGATTTGTTACTACCCCCTGCCCTTGTCTCGATTGAGAGCTTTAAATTTATGGTAAATCTAGTTATAATATTTTGAGCAAGTATGAAAAAAGAAAAAAACGTTATCCATCTTGGTATTCGATTGATTGTTCTTAAAAGATGAGTAAGATGTTATTTACTTATGCGCAAATATCGCTAAGGCGAGTTATGTATGGTAAATATTTAGGGATACTCAATCATTTGAATTGGACGATGATAACACTGTACCGTATGGAATGGAAAGGATTTCTAGATGAGGGTGAGATGGGTCAAAGGACGAGCAGTCAAACAACTAATATCTTGACAATAAGGGTGTTAGTGACATATTTTCTTCTCATGTTGATCTCAAATTAATCTAAGAAAATACATCTCAAATGCTTCATTCATTAACTGGCACACCGGTTATTAACTATTAAAATAAATCTGTTATTAAAACATCTCTGAAAATCGAGGACGAACACGATGTAAAAAGGTAACGATGCTAAAAATTAAATTTTTTCAATGAAGCATGCATCATTTTTACTGTCGGGACTTCCAATGGATTAGTGTAATAGATGTCTTATCGACGAAATAATTTCAGTGCATATAATAATATATAATCTCAGAATGGGTTTTCATCACGCGATATAGTGGTGTTCTCCTTCGAGGGTTTGTACTGGTTCGCGCGATCCGGTTGATAAAATTTATAGTTAAATAATAATAGAATATATATTTTATGTGCGAATATGTTTGATACATATGTATGTTTGTTTCGTTGATAACACACACATGAAGTCATATACATAAATACATATGAAACTTATCTTGAAGCGGTCACGATCGCGCTAAAGAAAACAGCTTGAAATGTAATTAAGAAAGAATATTTATACTAATGGATCCCTCATTGAAGACAGTTTAGTGCTTTATGAAACAATTGGACCAAAATGGATGGATGCAAAACGACATAGGCAAACACTTTTTAAAAACATACCACAGTTTTTTATCCTTCAAATATTAGCTGATTCATTTTGACAGCATATGTATATTAAATTGATCCGTTTCAACGTAGTTGGACTTGGTTGCGGATCGCGCGGATTCAAATCCCAGTTCAGACAGTGTCGTGTATCGATTGAATGTTTGATTATGCTCGGAGACATGGATGTCTGTGTTGTCCAACGTTTATTTTTAATCATAAAAAAACAGGACCCAGTGAGAAAGATAAGCTCATCACTAACTAGTCTTGTTCTACTTGTACGCTTTCAATCTCTGTCTTTGAGAATGAAAGGTTGAGCAACTTATTAAATTAGGCGTAGTAGAATATCGTATACGAAAGTTTTGGCTCGCTGTCAACTAGAGACTCCAATTCAAGTATCGAGTACTCGATACTCGAGTATTTAGAAAAATACTCGAGTAATACTCGTTTTAGTAATAATCGTCGATGTTTTTTCTACTGCGAGAATTATAAAAAAAACATCAAACCAATTTAAAATTTGAGTCGTTTAATTCTCTATTTTTGTTGAAATATCTGTTGCATAAATGGAAATAAATGTATTAGTAATATTCAATAAGTCTCTTTAATTTTTTGTCATTTATTATACACAAATTCGAATTAAAAAAATATATTTTGGTACATCTGAAACGACTCGAGTATACTCGAGTATTTTGAGATATTACTACTCGATACTCGAGTAGTTGAGATGTCGACTAATTGGAGTCTCTACAGTGTAAACTATATGGTGATTTTCATTTTATATCCACTCCGATGATTCACTATGAGTAGCACATACGTTAAAACGTGCATCACGGTAAGCTACATAATGTAAGATTATTCTCTTATATATCTCAATAATAACGATTAACGTGTCGACAAATTTGAGCCGGTTACATTATAAAACTTTGTTGGAAAATATTTTTTTACTAATTTTAAATTATCCATAAAACTTTAAAAACCGTATTTATTGGATTGTGTGCCTTACTTAAAGATTGTAACATGTCATAATGTGATATTTTTTCTGTATATCGTTTTACCATGCTAATAAATGCGCACATCCTGTAAAATTAATCAGTTTCTCAAACCTATTGAGAAGTTGCTGGAAAGAAAAAAATAATATATTAAGGAGTGCAAAAGGTTACAATAAAATAAAAGTCGATTGAATTCATTTCACTGTTCAGCTTCTAACCAACCTATCATCGCAGAAAAAACGGAATATAAGTTTGTTTAAGATCGGTATTAGTAAAAATAATATCGAACTCAAATGGATGTGGTTGTTAATTATTGAATGGGACATCCCTAGATATAATGAATTACCCGAAATGCGGGTAGAGTTGTTAAAGCGATGTGTGTTTTAGATTTTAAGCTACCATTATAATAATTATAATGTTTGGTTATGTAATTGTTTTTTATAGGCAATCTCGTGCATTGTAAATTCATTAAAAGCGAACAATGTGGCGTGCTGCATCCAATAAACGCACGCACAGATAATGATAATTTCACGTTTCGAGCTTGGGACACGGAATAAAATAATTTGAGACACAATTCATTTTTGGGAAACATTATTAAAACCGTAAACAAAATATAAAAAACCGCCAAAGTGGAGCATCTTATCAGGAGATGATTTTTTAGGAACTACATATACATATAGCCGACGAACCACCCGGTATCAATTCCCGGTACGAGAAATTTTTTTCAGTCTACCAATCATTTTAGTGCAAGCTAATCAAGTCCTGGGTAACTGCTTCCATGACAATTCCATAACTAAAACTGTATAAAGCCTCATTTTGTTGCCACGGGAAATGTCTGCTAAAACCAGATGTATGGCCGTGGCGGGTGGTCTATAAATCGATTATGTTCAAAGGCAATGGATGTTTGTATTGTTAAAAATCCCTTCCCATCTTCCCGATTACAAAGAACGATTAGCTAACCTTAAGACCTCGTATCTTTTAAATCCGTACTCTCATCGAATAAGAGGGGTTGAGCAACTGAGTAACAGCAGTTATTGTAGAAAAACATAAGTAGAGATAAACTTCGTTAGTAGTCCATATGTTCCAAGTTGGGAGCGAACATGGTTAAAAAAGAATATATATGGAGGTAGAAATACTACTAAATATTAGTTTGAAAAAAAGTTAATTGTCAATACTTGGTGGACAAGCATTTTTGGAATTAATTAAACACATTATTTCTTTCAATTGCGTTTTTCCACCAAGAACTGTCAGTGAACGCCTTAAAAGTGAAGAGAATTATTTTAAAATTGATAAAATACATTTTTTTTTCTATCGTTTGAATTTCGTTGTCTTCTATGAGTTTTGTCGCTAACGACCGGGGTTTGGTCTTTCAGCATCCTTAATTACAAAACCCAAACGATTCAACTTTGATATTAAGGTTTCATCAAGCATCTTAATTAATAAAACACGCAGTTTTTTTACTATGTAATTCCACATGCTGTATACCTATCAGATTCGTTCATCACAGCTGATGGAACCCATAAAATTTCACCAGTTATACTAACTGTGTATAATTTAGTTTGTTCGCCTTGCCGAACTGTTTTCTTTTTTCAAAATAAATCACGTCAGGAAGGCGCGAGACAATTTTATTGGCGATGGCGACATTTCGCAGGCTTGCCAATTTATGGCGGGAAATTGTTTTTGACGTCGAGTCTATCTATCCATCCATACGAGATAGTTTCTTGCAGTATCTTGTATCTTGAATAATAGAATTTAGGGCCGACTATAAATAAATTGCATGGGAAATTTTATATCGAGTATGAAGTCAAAGCAAGCGGGAGATAATATTTTATAGCGAAATGGGTAAACAAATAACAAGCGACAGGATGCTTGTTTGCTTTACGGCGTACGTGGCCGGGTCTTTAAAATATTTTATAGCCTTTCGAATGAGACGGATAATTCATGGTCTTTGAAATAGAATGAGAAAGCATTAGGTTCAATGGTTCTATTTCCGTTTCCAAAGCCAACTACTCGATTTAATATACATATTTTAAATAAATTGAGTATTTAATAACAATTTAATTAACTTTTAAAAGTCGTTGGCATTTATTAACTACCTAATTTAAAATAGTTAATTTATAAGAACCACTCTTAGTAAACTTTTAAGTGGTGCGTGCTTTCCCTTTTAAAGAAGAATTTTCAAGGAATGAAGAAACGCAAAAAACAATAAGCGGATTAATGTGTAATAATAAAAAGTCAAAAGATAAAGAAAATATATAAGAAATGATCAATACTTGTTTTGCTCATAGTTTTGTTAAGATTTAGAATACATTATTATAAAATTCAATGTCTATCCATTAAAAACCCTCAGTTGACACAATAAAAGTGATTTAAAAAAAAAACACCGTTTCGCCGTTCGGCTTCGTCAGTCATTCAAGTGTACACAATTTAAGCGATTCTAAATTGATATTGATTTTAATTGACACCTTCAGTCAATTATGATTATGATTTTCCACAAAAAAGATCCACCCGTTACATGTAAAGGGTCTTTTTATAAGGACGCTTAGTTTTGAAATGTAAATAAAACAAGTTGTTTGTGAGATTTTGACTAAATTTTAATTTCATTTGTAAGTATATTATACGGCATTAAATATGGAATATAGCATCAAATGTCTGCCAATATCCATTCATTATAAAATGGGCCATGTCGCTAAAGTTGACTTTTTTGACAAATTTGGGTAAACTTCCAACTGCTCCAGAACCCAATCAGGCGTTGTCTGTGGTCGTTTACCTGAAGTTCCTCGGTTAGTTGGATTTTATACGGGTGTAGACATAAGACCCGATTCAAAATTCGCCAAGTTGAAGTCGCAGAAAAGCCAAGTTCTTGTGAACAACGAGAAATAAGCTGCCTTGGGTTTTCCTGTACACTTTCACACACAGCAGCAATGTTTTCACCAGATATTGTATTTTGATGACGTACAGGTAGGTGTTGGCCGATTATTTACCAAACTGGTTGACTCAAATTTGGCCACTAAACAATGAATAATCTACTCAGCAGGACAAAGTGACATATTTTGAGCGTCCCTATTGAAATACCCTATATTTAGATCAAAATTTAATAAGATTTGATTATTTAGTAGATTTGAAGATTTTTTCTAATGATTGGCCATTTTCAAAAAAAGCGGTACAGAAAAAGGCGTTGAGTTAAATGTGGTGGGATATGCAAGGTTTAAACATCAAATACCGTTTATGTCATAAAATAAATGAATAAATAATGCATTGCCGCATACAATAGATGATAATTCGTATATTTTTTAAGTTCATATTGTAATGTATTGTTATTCTTGGTATATGCATCAAACATAATGTCTGTTTCTTTAAGAAACTTATAGACTAATGATCTAATATATTATTTTAATACAGAGCTACTTTGAGGATGACGTTGGTCATTTGACATTTTAATCAGCGCCTGGCTCGACAGTGACGAAGAAATTTAAAAACCACTAATTAAACCGGGGGGCGGTCTGGTGTGAACAAAAACAATATATATAAAATTATATGACACATCATTAGCAGTCTCGTTAATGGCGAGCCGGGCATCGGCATAAAATGGCGGCCGGCGCGCGGAATGGCGGAGGGTGAGTTTTCCCCGCCACAATTGCCAAACGAATCGAGGAGAATTTGACCGCTGGCGATCGGTAGCCTGCTAATAACTGACGCGTGTGTTCATGGACTGAGTGGACACGTCTGTGCAAATGGAAATCTAGCGTGGTAAACTGTCTCTATATTAGTTGGAGTAGATTTATCGAACTTTTGTTAGTTCAATGTTTTCAAGCTTCGAAATTGACTACAATATAAATTCACTGAGTACAAAATGTCAGGGATTTTAAATAAATTACGTTATATTTTAATAACAGATGCTATTTATTATAAAAGTGAATACATCACATACAATATTTGGAATTGAAAGTATTATTCGCGTTACATTATATGATAATATTTAACTTTTCTGCCCGGTGAGTGAGACAGTGATACTATACTATAATGTGTAAACTTTTGTTATTCTTAAATCATCACCTTTTGCAGAAAAAAGCTATGATTTTTACTGACTAGTTTCGTCGCAATTAAATAAAAAAGAAAATAAGTAAGATTATTATTGGTGGAAAACCATTTATATCGTCGCTACAAATTGCCAGGATTCAAAGTTCACTGCCGATGCACGATAATATAACGTTATATTATTTCAAAGGCGCCTCGTTCAAACGTACGTTTCAAATCAAACAGATGCTTTTTTACATTAAAAGTCGTTGATAAGCGCTCACGCTCATAGTTTTGATTACGCCAATCTGTCATTAACATCAACGCGAACAACTCGAATTTTCATGTGCGACTTAAATTATGAATAATTATAGAAAAACTATCGATTTTTTTTATTTAAGAACGATGTATGAAGATATGTTAAAGCATAATAACATTTTTATAATGCAATCTATGCCAATAAAGCCATACCACTGGGGTATTTTTAGACCCCTTTTCGAATCACGCGCTATTTTCCAGGGACCGTCTTTCGATGAAGATGTCACATATAATATATGCAAAGATTTTTTATTTCACACATGTAAAATTAGATGTCACGCTTGAATATTTAATATCCCACCGTATGATTGGATAATCCTGATATAATTATTCGAATAAAATATTGTAAAGTCAAAAGCTACGAAATTGAATATAAATTTAATCTGCCATAAAAAACGCTTTCACATGTAAATTCTCCATTCGTTTCTTTTTCTACAATATTCTTTCGTGAGGGGTGGATATTAACACTTCTACTGTTCCGATATACCTTCAAAAAGAAGATGCCAATGCAATCCTTTCAACATATCGAATTCAATAAATCTGACACTTTATTTTCCTTTTATTCCCTAAGCCTCTTTCGTTTCTTTGATGGTACACCTATTCCTTTAGTTTGCCTTCCTCAAAAGCGACAACTCTCCCATTCAATCCCAGCCATACATTTGCGTAATAATACAATTTTATAAATGAAAATATGTGAAACGACGAACAAAATAGTAAATTTATAATTAAATTATATTAAAAATATATACAAACAAGTTTCTCTAAAACTGTGAAAACTATTTAAAATTTTCGTGAGCAATATACTAATATCCGTTAGCAGGAAAATAACATATAACATAATGAAATAACAAATTTGAATCGTTTGAATTTGGTACTTTTCCATGAGTTTTGAACAGACAGTTCAAGTACATCCGTGCACTTGAAATACCTGAAGATGCCGAAAGGCAAAACCCGGGTCGTTAGCGACAAAACTCATGTAAAAGTACAAAATTCAAACAATTCGAATTTGATATTGAAATTTCATCAAGCACCTTCAATCGAAATCCTTAATAATGAAATAAATTTAATCGATATGATACAGTGATGCACAACCTTTTTGGCAGAAGGGCCAGTTTATCAATGTCCATATTGTTCGAGGGCCGCATGGGTAAAAGTGAATAAATCATAGCTATTTTTTCCCATACGGAGCATATGGCCGCCACAAGGGGCTGGTTTGTCCGCTCTCTTACCTTCGTGTTCATGACAAAGTCAAACCATCGTACTTCTAATATTCGCCGTAGGCATCTGTTTTCGAGACACAGTATACGGTTACCCTGTTTTTACGCTATTTTCAGTGTATATTATTTTATATTGTTCTTCTATCGTCCCGTGAAAAGTTCTGAAGAAAAAAAAGTGATTGATAATTGTCATATTGAGCCGTATGAAATGTCATTACGGGCTGCAAGTTGTGCATCACTGATATAATGATGATAAATTTGTTGAAAATTTGTTAGAAATAATGTGTATTGGGAAGCACGTGCCATCAAAGTTTAAAACAGTCTAAATCACTCAAAATAAGCCGATAAGAAACAATTTACTTTCGTCTGAAATAGAAAGTAAAAAATAAAAGAAATTCATTTGAAACATAATCGATCATTCTGAGATCTACATATAATCTCTATGATGTATGTATACAACGACACTATTCGATACAGAACTAAGTTTAGCAAAAGTGAAATAGACTTATTTTATTGAAAAACGATTTAACTTGTTAAATTGTTCACAGCTTTATTGAAAGCAAATGTCATATAAAGTCGTGAAATCGATTCGAAGCAAAGTGAGCGAAAGATCGTATAAAATATCAGCGCAATTTGAAATCTTTTCATACTGTTAATTTGACGCAATGAAGCGAAAAGGCTCCATCCATTATGACTCGAATTTCATCTGGGAAATTTGCATTTCATTCACGAGGAAAACTTCTGACAGTTTTATTGCTGCAAACTTTAGACAGATGACAATGGACGTCTTGCTTATATATAATACGATAATTTTGTACAGGCTATTTCGTTTAACGTCTGACGAAAATAATTACATTATTTATGGAAATGGTTTTCATGGCATCTTAAAAAGGTTGGATTCAGAAACATAACTATTTTTAAATCCAGAGTTGCGTATTTATTATGCCTTTATATTTAGTCTCATTAAAGATTTTTAAAAAAGTGTTCTCTGTACGGTTTACGTTTTTTTTATTATATCAAATAATTTTTCGAAATTTGATTAAAATGAGTGTCAAATTTTCAACTTGGTTACTTTGGTAAATTGTTCATTGAACAAAAAACGTTGATATACTGAAGGAGGTAAATAAGACTGCAAAATATAATCGTTTTTTTTTTAAATCGACTTTTAAAATGGTTGATTAGATAAAGCAAAATATAATAATTGAATTTATAGATTGCAGTGTAGTGAGTGTCCCAGATTTTATATTGGTAAAACTGCTAGAACCTTAAATATAAGAGTGGCTGAGCATTTAGCCGCTTTTCGCTTAAAAAAAGATACCTCCACCTTCGCCAACCATTTAATTCTTGAAAACCACACGTTTAATTTTGACTCAGGCATTAAGTTGTTACATACTAACAGGGGTGAGTTTAAACTATTTTATCAAGAAATCTTAGAGATTAATCGTGCTCAGCTCAACGGTCTGCCAATTTTGAACGAGCAACTATATTTGCCTAGTTCACCATTGTTGTACCCTTTTAAATAATTGTTAATTTTAATTTATTGTCATTTATTAATAATTGTCATTTATTTACAATTCAAGCACTTGCTATTATTAAATATCAATTCACTTACTATCATTAATGTAATATAATAATAAAGGCTTAAAATCAATCAACTCATTAACGAGACGACGGATAGGACCCTAGATTTATTTTAAATATTCTTATGTTATCATCTGGTCATTAATATTTTCAAAAATCCCCGTAATTATAACAAACCCACTTAAATCACGGAAACTTGTATTCATTCAAATTTCGCTAATTTACATTTTAATAACCTTTTAACTTAGTGACCTACTTATATTTTTGTATATAAACGATACAAACTGTTTACTACGCGCCAGTTCAAGTACATCCGTGCACTTGGAATGCCTGAAGATGCCGAAAGGCGAAACCCGGGTCGTTAGCGACAAAACTCATGGAAAAGTACAAAATTCAAAAAATTCTAATTTGATAATAATTGAAATTTGAATCGATTGAATTTTTTATTTTTCCATGATTTTTGTCGCTAACGACCTGGGTTTTGCCTTCGGCACCTTCAGGCATTTCAAGTGCACGAATGTACTTGAACTGACTCACGCAAAAGTACAAAATTCAAACGATTCAAATTTGTTATTGAAATTTCATCAAGCACCTTCAGTCGAAACTCTTAATAATAAAAAAAATATTAATGAAATTTTAAAAATCCAATCAGATATATGAGATACGATAAATATCGTTGACATTCTCGTCAACCATTCATTTGTAGTTTGCAAGTTAATGCTGCCATATGATTATGATACATACAACATATTAAAGCTATAACTGAATAAAAAATCAGGTTGAATTGTTAACAAAGTCTTCCAAAACTAAACTGAGGGAAACAGACATCAAATTCCTACCTGATTCATTAATCTCTTTTGTTTATTATTATATTAAATGTTAATAGTCTTACCAACTGCACCCATCCTGAGGTAGAAACTGCCGTAATGATATTGCTTAGATCCAACGTAGGCAAATCCAAGAGAAACCCTCTTGATGGCGGATGAAGGGTAGTGGGAGTCAGTGGCGGTGGACATCTCTGTATCCGTCTGCTTGTGGGAAGTCTCGGAATCTTCGCCGGATTCTGACAGTGATGAACGCGGTGGGGTGGAGGCCGTTGCGCGGTTTTCTGAAAACAACATCGTACTTTAAAACAATACACTTAAAATAAAGCTGCACTCAATTAATTCAGTTGTAAGCTGTACTTCAACTTAAGCGATAAGGTGCCATTCTTCATAAACCGGGTATCATTTATCTTCATGACACTTCAAGTTTCTTAGAAGAGCGTGAAAATTGACAATCAAATGGATGGCTTTAACACATTTGTTATGGGCATTTTTGCAAAATTGTTCTAAAATTAGGTACTTTCGAAAAAAAATTGGACACCAGCTGTACAACACCTTGTTGCATAATACTGTATATATTTTAACTTGCTTTTATTAGTGATGCTCAGTATTTTGTAATTTATAAAATAGAAAATCGGGTATTTGACATAGAATGATACATTTCATCGAAAACGTAATAAATAACAACCCAAGTAGTCCTAAATATATTATTCAATAAAAAACATTCAAACTAAAAAAACTTCTTTAAAAAAATTAAGTTATATTTATTTTAATTTCTAGGAAAATCACCGAATATTTTTTTATATTCTATTTTTTGAATGATGCATCAAACATTTGTTATGCCATTTCTGTAGAGAATCTAAAACATTTGTAGCATTGGATGTTTATATTTCGACGCCTCAGTTAGACAGGCAAAAAGACTCGCCAGGGAGTCCTCCGTAACCAATGTGTTTTAAAGAACATGTTAACGCATGAGTATTTTTAACTAATGGCGTGCTAGCGGAAATACAGCCAGTCTCTCTTACCCTTGCATGTCTCATAATTCTGACTAAATCCATATTATCATTGATCGGAAAGATTATTATCATTTAAACGCAAGAAAGCTTCTTAAAATGGTTATGAGAATCTTTTCAACGAAACAAAAACGTGTTCTCAGGTATCTACATTGTAGATTCTACAACATCGCATGTTTAATGAAAACTTGATAGAACTGTGAACAAAAATTTAAGCAACCAGATTTTTTTTGTTTAAATTGACATTTGTTTGATAAAACTCGACTATCACAGAGAGTAAAAATTGATATGTTCTTTAAATCTTTCCGCAGAATTTTTTTGTTGTACTGAGCATTCTTTCCTGGACTTTCCACGTCTCATTATGGATTACAGACATTAAGATATTTTTATTAATTGCACTTATTTAAAATACAGAGACCTTTTTAGGTTTTCACTGTCAATACTTGGTGGGAATTGATATTGCCCCCTTTTAATTCTATTCGCAGAACTTTGTAGTTCGTTGTAGTTGTAGTTGTGTAGTTCCCACGTCGCATTCGGGTAGACAGACAATAAGACTTATTTATTAAATGCAATTATTTTGGCTTTTACTTTGTGAATGATTATTCATACTTAATTGATTTTTGCTGTTATAGCTTGCATTACTAAGACGTCTTCAACATTTTAATTATAGTCTATTTTTCTTGTATTTTGCTTAGTTTTAATACCAATTGTTTTTCATACCTTGTAATTATTACTTAACTTTTGTTTAAATATCACTGTTTCGTTGTATTTCTTACCAGTTGACTCGCCATGGAATAAGTACTAAAAATGTTTTATTATTTTTATTATCCACATCTAGTTCTACATTTTTAAGATTAGAGGGATAGAATAGAAGATATGGTTTTATTTTAAATACACAGCAAGAATAAAATAAAATGATAATGTATTAACAATAAAATAACAAATTCTGAAGAGGTTGTATGATAAACTCTTTCGTATTTTAGCAAACGATTTAAAATGCTTGTTGTGTATTACAGATCTCAAAATATGAAAATCATCTAATGTGAATTTATCAAGAAACCAAAACTCATTGCAAACACTTCATCATCGTATACAACGATTTAATAAACCATTATTTTCCTTTGTTCTTTATAAAAATAGGAAATTTCTTATCGAAATTTATACAAAATTCAATGCAGTATTATTCTTGCGTGGAAATATTGCTGAGTAAGCAAAAAATTACAATTTTCGATGATTGAACAATTTTCGATGGGTGATACAATTCAGACTTGGTTGATCAACAGTTAATTACTTTTAAGGTGTTCACTGTCAATACTTGGTGGAAAGGCATTATAATAAAACATTTTAAGTACTTTTTCCACATGAGATTTATTTCATCAGGACCGGTTTCGCTCATGGCGAGCATTATCAACTGATAAGGAATACAATAAAACAGTGGTATTTATGCAAAAGTTAAGTATGAAAACAAGGTATGACAAACAATTGGTAAATCAACTAAGCAAATAAATTATAGCAAATTACAAGAAAAATAGACTAAAAATAAAATGTTCAAGACCTCTTAGCAATGCAAAACTAACACATCAAAAATCAATTAAGTATGAATTAACATTAACAAAGTAAAAGCCCAAAATTAAGTGCATTTAATAAAAATAAATAAATCTACATGTTATTGTATTCCTTATCAGTTGATAATGCTCGCCATGAGCGAAACCGGTCCTGATGAAATAAATCTCATGTGGAAAAAGTACTAAAAATGTTTTATTATTTTTATTTTAGTTAATTACTTGGTGATATTAGATTTTCACTTGAATATTTTCGAAGGTTTCTGCTGTAAATTTTTAATCTTAAGGTGATGATTGATTATGATAAGCCATGGATATAGATACAATTCTTTGAGTATACTACATAATCGTCGTTATACTGACAGAAGGTGTTAAAAGTTAGGTGTTTAGAGCTATGAATACGAATCGATAGATATTAACACGCTCTATCAACAAAATAAACAAGCTAACCGTTATTCCATCTAGTTTTTTCGAAATTTAAAGATGTACTAATCACTCAAGTCAATTTTGCTAACAGTTTATACGGGATGATGACTATAAATAACGAAAACTTAATTATACTCAAATCTGATGCGTTAATGATTAAATAATGTAATACAGTGGTAAGTTCAACAACTAAAGATTAAAATTTAAAAATATAAAGGTTTTAATTTCATGATTTTATAAAAAGTCGATTATCTCGAAAAAAAGATTTTTACATTAAGCATACTGCTAGTAAACTAATGATATGATAAACTTTTATTGGAAGGTTTTTATGGTTAGAAAAAATACTACAAACTTATGTGTGGTGAATTCTCTTAGAAAATTAATTTATTACAGAGGAGACGCACGAACTAAAGCTTAGAATTTTAATTCATTCATTTTCATACCATGATTATTTTTTATTCAGATTTATCTGTCGAATACCAAATTTTTGCACTGAGAAAATGTTGACTATTTTAAAGTCTATTAAAAAAAACACAAACCGTTTAAGTAAATGAAATTATTCCCATTGTGAAATATAATAGATAAAGATATTTGTTTCAATCAAATAGCGTAAAAATCCATAAATGCGGAGGCATTGTCCTACAAATGAAAAGAAGGAATTCGAAGGGGCTGGTAAACACGATCGTATCCGCAGAACAAATAAAAATAACATCGAGAACATTTGAATAATATGCTGAATATGGACATGGTGATTGATTGACAGCATCTGGTCGATAGCCGAAGGTGCATTAAATAATACTTGGAGAATTGTTTAGTCAGCATCATAAATAAAGTCTTGATCTGTTTTTCAAGCGGTAACCAAGAGATGAATGGATCGAAAAGGAAATTCATATCTTTGAACCCTAGGGGGGTATGTAAGTTCAATAATATTATTATTTCGTAAGTTTTCTCTGAATCATTAATGAAAATAAATGGATAACAAGTTATGTGAAGTGAGAAAATAATTACAAAAGAATTTAGTTTATACACGTCTTGGAATGTCGCAAAAATTGAAACATGTCGAAGCATCCAAAAAATTTGAATACTTCCACTTGTTTAATTCAAAGATCATATCCGGTTTCACTCATCTCGAGCATTTTGTTTATTGATAATTTGATTGCATTTATCTGTAAATTATTATCATATTTCTACTACACAGAGGTTTCGTTTTTTCTCAATTTGATATCAATACCCATGTTAGTTTTTATGGCATTTCAAAAGGAGTCCGGGTATGGTTGGAATTTAAAAAAAGACAAGAATCAAAATAATAAAAAAAAATATAAAATATAAATAAATGGGTGTATCGGCTGCTCGTTAAAGAATTTCTTATTGATTGTTCAATAATTAAGTATTTTGACTGAGGATGCTTGATGATATTTCAATATCTAATTTGAATTTTGATTGTTCAATAAATTGAATGATCGATTTCTAGCGATAGATTACGGTACACCCGTAAAAGTGTAGAAAACAGAGCAAATATTTTATCTACATACATACACTATAAAGCGCTTAATTTTTTGAGTTATTTTTCAGTGCCAGGTTTATATTCACGTGAAAAGGGTGCATTGATTAAAATATGCTGAGAGGCACTGAATTTTATTCCGCTGGATAGAAGTTGATGCTTCAAACACAAACAAAATTGTAAATGATGCGTATTATAGATAGAAACTTTCGTAAGTAAAGATGGTGCATACAAAGAAATACAATCAATATTTACGATCACTTCTCTCTCAAGTGGTTAAACAGTATGCTTCTATAAAAACAACAAATCAGATTTATTCCTATATATGTAAATCAAAAGCTCTTTGCAACTGGATTGCGTATAGTCCGGATTATATGGCTTTCTCTGGAATAGACATATTCCAGAGAAATATTTGACGATTGTAATATTTTCAGTAAAGCTATTGTACATATCTACATTTTACAGTGAAGGAATGAGTTTTTAGATGAGCACACGTGTACAAATTTTCAACTAATTCTGCTAATAACGAAGAAATTTAAATGTAGTAAATTTTACAAGCTGAACTGTGAAACAATTGAAGACTTGTCGACACGTTAATCGTTATTATTGAGTTATATAAGAGAAGAATCTTACATTATGTGGCGTACCGTGATGCACGTTTTTACGTGTGTGCTACTCATAGTGAATCATCGGAGTGGATATAAAATGAAAATCACCATATAGTTGACACTGTAGAGACTCCAATTACTCGACATCTCAACTACTCGATTATCGAGTAGTAAAATTTCAAAATACTCGAGATATACCAAAACATATATTTTTAATTCTAATTTGTGTATAATAAATGACAAAAAATTAAAGAGACTTATTGAATATTACTAAAACATTTATTTCCATTTATGCAACAGATATATCAACAATTATAGAGAATTAAACGACTCAAATTTGATATTGGTTTGATGTTTTTTTTATAATTCTCACAGTAGAAAAAACATCGACGATTATTACTAAAACGAGTATTACTCGAGTATTTTTCAAAATACTTGAGTATCGAGTACTTGAAATATGGACGAGTATACTCGAGTATCGAGTACTCGATAATTGAATTGGAGTCTCTACTCACCATGTCCGCTCACGATATTATACACATGAAATCGGAGTGTAGAACAAGGTAGAGAATCATCACAAATTATTTGGTGATTAAAAGTGTGAGGATACGAGAAGACAGGCCATGATTTCAGATAAAATTTGATGAATCAAATTTAAAATACTATACCAAAGAATTGACAAGATTTTTTTTTGAAATCGGACTGAATTTAAGATAGTTTCCAATCACTTTTAAGGTATTCACTGTCAATGTTTGGTGGAATGGCATTATATAATAATAACACATTTTTAGTACTAATTCCACACAAAATTTATTGGATCAGGACCAGTTTCGACCATGGCGAGCATTATCAACTGATCGTTAGATTAACTGATTATCAGATGATAATGCTCGCGATGAGTGAAACCGGTCCTGATCTCAATAGAACTAACGTGGCATAAGTACTAAAAATGTGTTATTATTTTTATTATAATGCTATTCCACTAAGTTTGACAGTAAACATATTTAAAGTGGTTAATTTTAATGGTTAAAACTGTTAATTACATCTTCACTATATTTATGATACGAAAATGAGTAGTTTACTAAAAACCAACAATATTTTATCGGGAAAATAAATTAACGTTCGTAAAATTGTCTTTTTTGAGTTTCAGCTTGATTAATCTATGATTTTTGTTCACCTCTTATGTAAAATTGACACTTCATATTGATGAGCCTATAAAACTACTTACACCAATACTTAGTTCGCAGTCAGAGCCTTCTGTCAAGAAAACAAACACGCGATGAGACGAAGCGAGCTTTTGTGCTTATTGCTAAGTCCTCAGAGATTACGTTTGGGTAAAGCTCAAGTGGAGGCGCTAACCTTTTAATTGGACTGAAAACAGTAATAATATCATATACATATTATATATATTTCTAATAATCCTTTCAAGCGATTTGTACTTATTCTAGAACTTAAACAAAGAAGACTACATGAACACCACAATGCTTTTGTCTTAAAACGATACTTAAGATTTTTTGATCGTACTTACAGTAAATATATTATTATTTATTACTATGTGCAGTGGTGAAGTGAGGCCAGGTCAGCGATTTGGCCCGTGAAAATGAGCCAGGGTGCCGCCCTACCACTTTTTTTGACTTTTATCTTAATTTTCGTACATCTATACATATTTGAATTGTTTGAATTTTGTACAAAAATAGAAAGAATTTTTGTATATAAAAGATACAAACTGTTTACTACGCGTCAGTTCAAGTACATCCGTGCACTTGAAATGCCTGAAGATGCCTAAAGGCGAAACCCGGATCGTTAGCGACAAAACTCATCGAAAAGTACAAAATTCAAACAATTCAAATTTGGTATTAAAATTCTATCAAGCAGCCTCAGTCGAAATCCTTAATTATACATAAATATTCAATGAGTAGAGTTTTTTTTTTTTAAAAAAAGCGTTTTTTTGTCGATTAAATTGTTTTTTTTTTACTTGAGACGGATATAAAAGAAACAGGGAAGAAGTCAATGACCGACCTGGTACCTATTTATTTACTACTACACCACTGACTTTGTGCATATTCGTGTTTCAATTAAACAAATTCAATAATATTGTAGAACGTTGAATAAAATAACTTTTTATGACAGCAAAAGCAGATGTGGTTAAAAATTACTTTACCTAATTGTCCGGAAAATTCCAGGAATTCATTCGAGTTTAACTGGATATCTGCTAACCAGAAACGACTCAATAATTTTTCAGTACTTTTTAAAGCAATATGATACCTAATTGTCTTAACCAGAATTTTATATTTAAAAAAAAAAAGGATTTTATGTCAGCTATTTTTGAAAATAGCAACACGATTTAAAAGAGTATTTTTTTAAAACAAAATAATTCAAAATGTAATAGGGGTGAAAGCTGCTAAGTAATTTAACACTAATCGATAACAATGTGCTTAGGATTTGGAATTTTTTTACTTTATTAATATTTTGTTTTTAAGATGATGAGAAAATGTTATGTTATTTTAAGTGTGAATATCATTTGTTGTAATGCTTGATGGAATAGTAGATAAGTGGAGGTGTTGTTAAAAGTCTTTTGTACTTTTTATCAGGGCTTTGGAGTCGGAGTCAGCGCGGCGTTTTGGCCGGAATCGTACTCGGAGCCGGAAATTTTGAAAAGTTTGAACCTTTTATTTTTCATATAATATGTCAAATTTGGCTATTGGCCGGATTGGTTGGTTGGTATATAATTGAATACACATAAAAAGGAAAGGTAGGAAAAAAACGTGACGAAGTTAAACGTTTTTTAACATAAAATTTAAAATAACTTTGATTATTCCACGTATTGTGCTACTTACTGTGACACGTGTTTCACCTCTTTCAGATGCATCTTCAGACTTACTATCAAGCAAAGTTTGCTTAAGTAATGAAGCAAGATTGATTCTAATATTTTAAAATGATAAAATTATGAAATGGAGTTTGGGATTTTTCCTTTTTACCGGAAGCATGGAGGGAGTTATAGAATCAAAACAAGCAAACAAATAATTATACTACAAATGATGTTAGCATTACAAAACATTAACTTATGAGATGCAATCAATCAGATAGGTTTGGGTAAAATATTTTAATTGTAAACAATGTAAGCAGTGGCGAGCAACCTGTCCTATTAAGAATATTATTTAATAATCTTTTTTGTTAAGAGTTTTATTTATTTCTAAGCAGCACAATTTGTGGAATAATAAGAATTATTTTTAATTTTATATTAAAATAAACTTCCATAAAGTTACCGCCGAATCCATCGAAATTATTATTAATATTTTGTTTTTAAGATAATGAGATAATGTAATGTTGTTTTTAGTGTGAATATCCTTTGTTGTAATGCTTAAAAAAATAAGTGGAAGTGTTCTGAAAGGAGTTTTGTTCTTTTTATCCAGGACTATAGTATAAGAAGCAATTGATGATTTATAATAAATTGACAAGTATCAATATTGCATTTGAATGAAATGCAATAAATCGTATTATTCAGTTGCCATTGTATTTATATCGGCTGGTGTAAAGTGGGCAACATTAACAAATGGCTTCCATCCATCTTCCGGAAGTAGGAATTTCGTTTCCCTGCTTTTCTGACAATTATTATTGTTATGTGGAGGGGGGGTGGGTTGCTGCCTCGTTGAGGGCATCTTATTTTGATTAATTGGAACCGGGTACACTCGAAGGGGCAGTCGCCGGAATGGAGTGCTTCTGGGCCGGAAGAATTCTATGAATTTATCAGATACTCACTCCTTGAGAGTAAGTTGATGCGTACCTGCCGTGTCTCAAGAATCGTCTAATTGGATATCATCTCAGAATTGAGGATGAAACAAGGATGTGTATTCTATTCTATCCGTTACTGCCATGATTGGATGAATTTACACCATCAAATGTTGAATTGAATTTATTTTAATATTTTCTATGTTAACTAATAATAATAAACATGAAAATCATGTGGACTTGCTATTTTTTCTGACCATGTCCACTCCGAAGTGGAGCATCTGGGCTCCTTGCGGAATCTATCTCAACATTTGTTTTTCAAGTACATTTCTATTTTAAAATTCTTTGAATGGTAAAATGAATAAAATTAGAGTATTACTTAATATATCAGCGACGACGAGTGTAATCGCTTGTTTAAAGCATATGGACCCCTTGCGGAATTTATATCAACATACGTTTTTCTAAGAGAACTGCTTGTTACTCAGATGCTCAAACAATCTTTTTCGAAGAGTGTAGGGATTGAAAGAATACGAGGACAGGACTAGTGGTTAGCTATTCGCTGTCGTTATGTCCACCGCTTATAGGATCGGATGGGTGGGATGGAATATTTAGACAGCACAAACATGCCTGCCCATGCCTTCGAACTGAAGAAATGCTGCTCATACTGGGATTCGAGCCCGTGAGGTCCACCACGGAAGCCAACGAAGTTGACCACTGCTAATTAATAACCATTTATGGTGAAGCGGATGAATGCTAATGGAGCATTACAACAGAGTTGGTCGACTAGAACTGGTTGCTATTAAGTAACTTCTACAAAGCTACCGCCGAAGCCATCGAAAGTATCTATTGGTTAGACTTAAACATATCAATCAGGTGGGTCTGAAGTCAAGCTCCTGCATGGCCAATTTCAAATTTGGTTTTTTTATATATTTTTTAATTTATAATATGGCTTGACTTGAGCTGTAATGGTAGATATTTAAATATAGAAATCTTAATAAAGGAATTGTCGATGATGTTATTATTAAGATTAATAGTAGACTTCTTGTATCGCATCGTTTTGAGGATCAAATCGGTGAGAGATAATAAAATCATCATAAAAATCCATGCATTTATTCTGAAGATGTCATTCAAAGAAGAAAAACACCGTATAGTATGAAAGTGATAAATATAAAATTTAAAATAACTTTGATTATTCCACATATTGTGTAACTAATTGTGACACGTGTTTCGCCTCTTTCAGAGGCATCTTCAGACTTACTATCGCAAAGTTTGCTTAAGTAATGAAGCAAGATAAATTCTAACATTTTAACATTTTAAATTATGAAATTACAAAATGGATTACGGGTTTTTTTCCTTCTAAAGGAAACAAGGAAGGGGGTGATGAAAAAAATTAGTAGCCAATGTTTTTGAAAAGCACTCTAGCGAAAGGAGCTTTTAGTTATTTACTGTGAAGTAGCATGTGTTGCCTAAAACAGGGAGGCAATAAAAGCTACTTAAATATTAATAACGTTCCTAAAATTCGCTACTTCTTTGTTTATGATACTACTGAATCGATACTAATATAATAAAAGATTTTGCTATATCAGTTATTCTTAACGGGGACTTTTGTTGGTTTAAGCATTTGGGGAGCGTTGTTTGCAAATTGACGATTACATATTTTTTATTTTATGATTATACATTTTCTTTATAAAAAAGATGAATATGTAGTGTCAATTTAACTATACTCAATAACAGCGTGCCTTTATATTTAAATTATAAAACAGATATAAATGTTCCTAATTTACAAATAATAATAAAATAATTACACGGTGAAAAAAATAACAATGTATTTTGATTCTACAGAAATTATTTTATATATTTGTTGATAGCTATTTAGGCTTACGTCATTTTCAGAACTCTGTTTAAAAATGCATTTACTTATCTATATATACTGTTGTAGAAAGGGTACACGATACATCTTCTTTTCTATTCTACCATCCTATTTTTGTATGGTAAAAATAAGTTGTTAAATGTGACACATTGGTTTTATGTATTTCTTGGAATGAAAGCTAATCTGACTGAATCAGTGACGAAAGCGTAAGCCTAACAAGCTATCAACAAATAAATAAAATAATTTCTGTAGAATTAAAATATATTGTTATTTTTTTCAACGTGTTATAATGGAGTTCTAACAAGTAAATCTCAACTCAATCAATAAATAAAATAATTATAAGCAGCTTTCATTGCAAGAAAGGAAAACACCTGAATTTCGACGTAAAACATTTATGAGATTTTTTTTGCAAATTATTTGAATTGAACTAATCTGACAACACATAACCCAAAAGCTTTTTCATCCACAGGCTGTGAGCGGTTATTTAATGGGTGAATTAATAATTTCCCTCAAACGTTTTTTTATGATGTCAGTCTATTACAAATTACGAATAAATAATGTTGAATTCTAAATATATAATACAAATATCATTATTGTAAGGTAATGAATATAATGTTGTGTTCAAAAACACAACATTAAATATATTTTTCCATAAATTTTGACTTTTCATTTACGGTGCGAGTTGATGTTTCAATTTAAATATTATTTCACCAAACAAACTCCAACATAGAATTTTATTCGTAAAGTTTTATGTTAGAATATCCAAGTAAAGTTAAATTACATAATTATACGGAAGCACGTGAAGAAAAACGCTACAAAAACAACTTTTTATCACAATAGATGGAACGAAAAAATTTAAAATTTTCAAAAGTGGAAAGTTTTTCTTTTGTTCCTTTTCGTATAATCACCGTGACGAAAAACAAATAAACAAACAAAAGCGTTCTTCACGCCATAGGCTACAACCCAGCGTATAGTATAAAGAAATCAAAATAAAGAGCTTTATTTGGACGAATAATGGCGATCCGGCGGACAGTGTAAGCCTCTTACTGACAGTTCAAATATTAATGAACAAATAAATTCATTATGGTCAGTTGCACGCCGGCAACACTCCCAAGGGAAATCCGATTACGTTCGGCGCTCAATATAAATAAAGCTCCATATTTGAATTTCGTTTCATCCTATTCAGTTAGCTGTTAGTAGCTCAGGATTTATTTCTAAAGATTATTAATTTGAGATTTAGATTATACAAAATTGATAAGGTAGGGTAACTAGGACTTAAGACATCTAAAAATTATCTTTTAGTTTTATTTATAATTATTAGTGATAAGAGCTACAACAATGCCTTTTCGCTGATTCCAGAAAACCAGTTCCAAAAAAATATAATCATCAAAACCGGATTAGCTCATCGTTAGATTTTTCAACTTATGGATTGTGTTTTTTTAATAGCTTCTACACAATTTTAAACGTAAAAAGCATTTATGTATGCTCTCTGTAAGTAAGTGTCAACGAATTGTTAATTTTTAAATATAATATCTTGAAAAATATGAATTAATCGATTTGTACTATTAAAGCTTCTAGCGTTGGCAGACATATGTAGCATTTCCCACGAATCCAACTTTTGGTTATTTGAGATTTAAGCCCTCATTACAAAAAGTAGGGTTTCACTCGAATAAATCTAAGTATTGAATGACGTACATATGTATGTACTCAATTACTATTTTATACCCAGACTTAAAGTGGCATGCTTAATATACCTTGAATACAACATTGATGTTGTCACACATCCGCTTTCATTCACTAAATACTGAGCAAATCAGGTGATTACAGGTAATTTTTTTTAAACCATGTCCGCTTCCAACTTGGAACATACGGACACCTCACGAAGTTTATCTCAACATATATTTTTCTACGAGAACTGCTTGTTACTCAGTTGCTCAACCTCTCTTTTTCGGAGAGAGTAGGGATGGAAAGAAAACGAGGACTAGGACAGGTCTAGTAGTTAGCTAATCGATGCCACTATGAGTCACTCACTATATAGGATCGGAAAGGTAGGAAAGAAATTTTAGCAACACAAACACACCCATTGCCTCTGAGCTGAATCCATTTACCAACTGAAAAAATCTGCTCGTACCGGGAATCGAATCCGGGCTGTCCGACACGGTAGCCAACGACGTTGACCACTGCCTTACGGACCGGGCAAATTGGTGGTATATAACTTGAGATCAACCCGCGGATAAAAGACATCTCAACCCTCAAGCCCGTTTGATCTCTAGAGTAATGCTATTAATATGAACACTACATCACAGTGTCTGGTAGTTATGCATTTACAACACATTACAAAAACAACAAAAAAACATCTTAAGTAGCCCAGATTTTAAAATGTTATATTTAATTATAATTAATATTTTATTATATCCTAAAATTTAATTAAAGCAGTTACACTATAATACCACATACACACATATTGAATTTAATATAGCACATAGGTATTAAATATTGAAGACAGAATGATATTATGGTAGAGTTCAAAATAATCCGTTTTGTGATGAGTTCTGTCTATCTGATCTTGGAATTTCAATTCCAATTTAAATGGAATGACATCCAATTTCTGTGGATGACTTTAATTTCCGAATCACAGCTCTACAGCCGAGCATAATTCCAAGTATCTACAATTTATATCAAAATCAATAACGCCTGAATCTATATTTAAGATCAGTCATTGTGTGGGAGAATATTCCATGGGAAAGATATAGAAAATATTTCATTGTTTATTTTGATAAGCTTTAGGTGTATAGGAAGAGAATCGATAATATTTTGGAGCTATTTATTTAAAACATTTAAATATTTAACAAGGTTATAATCAAATATATAAAAATCAATGTTTTTTGGTATTTAATGCGTTGCCATAACGTTCTTCCGATTGCGATAAAACTTTGTCAATTAATTGCTTGCACTTGCGCGACGGGTTATAAGCATAGTAAAATCAACTTATAGTAGGTCTTGTTTTTTCATATTTTATGCGCTGCCATACAGTTCATTTTGAAAAATTATTATTGCACTTGCGCAAAGGTTATAGGCATAGTACAGTTAACTTTTAGTTGGTAGCGCGTGTAAACAAACAGCAAATTTCAAACCGTAAATGTCATCGATACCAATCAATCATGTGCATCCGAAAGCACTTCAATAAATGCAAACACATTCTTTCTTTGGCATTGCAACGCTTGCCAGGTATCGGCTTATTTTGAATTTAATCTTCTTTGAACAAAATTAGAATAGAGAAGAGAAAAATAAATTCGGCAGTACTCAGATAGCCTAAGTAACATTTACTGTAAGGCATTGTCCAGTAAAGTTCATATCATGAAACAGCGAAAAATTGTGTGCTTATGAAATTCAAAGAATGTGTATAGTAGAATTAATTCGTTTTTAACCATATCTTCTAATTATATGAACTCCTCATGGTTCACTGTTCTGTCTTGAGTATTTTAACGGAATGTGTTTACAAGCTGCAGGTTAGTCGTTCAATATCTATAATTAGAGACAGTATTGAAATGAAGATTTGGTTCATAAAATATATGTAATATTAAATAACTTTGATTATTCCACGTATTGTGCTACTAACTTTGACACTTGTTTCGAATCTTTCAGAAGCATCTTCGGACTTACTATCGCAAATTTTTCTTGAGTAATGAAGCAAGATTGATTCTAATATTTTAAAATTTTAAATAAAAAAATGGAGTTTGGGATTTTTCCTTTTTACGGGAAGCAAGGAGGGGGTTATAGAATCAAAAAAAGCAAACAAATAATTATACTACAAATGATGTTAGCATTACAAAATATTAACTTATGAACTGCAATCAAACAGATAGGTTTGGGTTTAACCTATTATATGAAAATAATGTAAGCAGTGGCAAGCAACCTGTCCTATTAAGAATATTATTTAATAGTAATTCTTTTTTGTTAAGAGTTTTATTTCAGGCGAAACACGTGTCACAGTTAGTAGCGCAATACGTGGAATAATCAAAGTTATTTTTAATTTTATATTAAAATGATCTTCCACAAAGTTACCGACGAAACCATCGAAAGTATTAAAATATTTGTATTTTGCCGATCGCTTTTTTAAATTTTATAATGATTAAATATTTTTTATGGATTTTTCCGTATGAAACCTACAATATTTTCGAAGCGCCAGGTGATTACAACCAATAATAATTTAAGAGATCTTTCCAAAACATTACTCAATGAATCTAAGACTTAAAAAACCAAAAAAAACAATAGTAAATACATCCCCAATTAGAATGGATTCAAAATTTGAGAGAAATTAAATCAGTCAAACCAATTAACAGAAATTATGACTGAAATTATGATGATAGTTGATAATGCTCGCCATGAACGAAACCGGTCCTGATGAAATAAATCTCATGTGGAAAAAGTACTAAAAATGTTTTATTATTTTTTATTATAATGCCTTTCCACCAAGTATTGACAGTGAACACCATATGATCACTTTTTATCACTACAGTGATATGTATTATATGCAAAAATAAAAAGTTCAAACTTTTTAAAATTTCCGACTATGACTCAAGCCAAAACCCCGCGACAACTCCGACTTCAGCCAAAAAACTCCGACTTTACGACTCCGACTCCACAGCCCTGCTTCATATACTTAATGCCTTCTTTAGATAGGGTGGTGAAATTTAATCCTAACAACTATTAAAAACAAAGTCGGCTTGAAGAATATGTTTAGTTTATAAATAGACACTGCCATCAATTCATAATATTCAAGTAGAAAACCACGATAAGACCCAGACTAAATAAATAAATATTTTTTAAATAGATAAAAGTAAACGCGTCGAGCTCTCGCCTTATATCCTATTCAGAAGCGGTAGTTCAAACATCTCCGCACTCTCGTCTTCGCTTACGTTCGGTGATAAATAATCCATTTGTGGAGCGGAGCCAAGAGAGCTTATTGCGACTGCCTCAAATAGGCTTTTGAAAGCTTTCACTAAACGAAAACACGGCCCAGGCGAAAGTCGCTGAAATTTAACACGACTTTTCATTTCTCTTCGGTATAAATGTGTTAAAATAATAATTTTTCGCTACCGACAAAGTAACTTCAATTAAAGTGATTTAATATTTTTGAACTTAATTAATATACCAATTTGGGAATATAACATTACAATGGCAGGGCATGAATAGTCGTGAGTAGAGAATTCAATTCGATACTCGAGTATACTCGTCCATTTTTCAAGTACTTGATACTCGAGTAATTTGAAAAATACTCGTAATTTATAAATGAAGATTTATTTAATTTTAAACAGCGGGCAGAAAAACTGAAAGAATTATTTAATTGATTGTTAACTTTTAAGCCGACGTCCACAGCAACATAGAGTTTTTTCTACTGCGGGAAAAAACAAAAATTCTAACAAAAATAAAATTTGAAACTTTTAATTCTTTATTATTTTTGAAATATGTTTCATAAATTGAAATAAATGTATCAATGAAATTAAATAAGCTTTATATGCAGAATTTTGAATTAATAATTTATATTTTGGTACATATGAAACTACTCAAGTATACTCGAGTATTTTATAATTTTACTACTCGATACTCGATTAGTTGAGATGTCAAGTAATTGAAGACCCTAATCGTGAGTATACGTACAAACTGGACACATATCTAGCATAACAATCGAAATCGGTACCAAAACAAATACGTTAGTTCAGTTGTCGATGGTCGTGATGATATATAATATTTTTTATTCACTAAGAAATGACAGTTAACACATGAAAAGTGACGTTTGATCAACATAAAATTAACAACATTGTTATTTCACGCAAAGTTTAACAAGTTTTGACACGTGTTTCACCTCTTTGATAAGCATCTCCGTACTTATTATCTAAAAGTTACTAAGGTCAAACAGGCGAAACACGTGCGAGAACTTTCTATACAATTCATGAAAAAGTAAGTTATCAATTTAATTTTATAGCAAAATGAGTTTCCACAATGTTATCGCTGAATCCATGTATGGTAAGTTAATTAAAAATTTTCCGATTGGCAAACATCGCAAGGCTCTTCTCATATTAGGTTCAAGGAAATACAAAACTTCTAACTATTTTTTTTTACAAGTGTTAAAACTTTTTTGAACCAAAGTGGAAATGCCACTTGACTTGCATTTCCCATCGGATACATTTCAAGGTTTTTTTTTTCTATCTTCTATGATATTTACACGAAGTGGTTGTGTTTTTTCAATCACAAGATGAAAAGGGGTTATACGTTATAAGTAGTGAGAAGACCTTTATTCCGGCTCCCTCGTAAATCGAGAAGGAGCCTCCTATCCGACACTCAGGAGAGGGATTTTGTGAACGGAGTAGGAGAAACATGGAACTCTTTAAAACAAAACACGATCTCAAAGAGTTATGTGGGTGCGGTTAGCACCCATTATTTAATCGTTAAGGATTTACACAGACGTTATACAACACACAAATATTACGATAGCGAAGAAGATATCAGGAATTTGACTCGAATTTAATTCTTAGGGAGAGGATTAGGCGCGTGCATTCTCAATGCCGTCCAATCTCTCACTGCTGCATGAAAACAAACGGTTACTTTAGAAAGAAAAAACAATGGCCGTTTCAAAAATCGTTAACACGTGCGCCCGCCGACAAGGGATTATTTATCGCCTAACGAACTTTTTATGAAGCACATACATTGTCGGGCGTCAAGAGATAAGAGAAATTGAAATACTTCTGTACTGAATCGCTATAGATTTCAATACAGATTATTATAAGAATGAATTTATTTCCTGATATCGACTTAAACTCATAGACTGAGGTGAAAAATAGATCGTTCGAGAGAGTTCTGATGACCTACCACATAAGGCGGTGTCAGTAGTTACAAAATTCCCATAAAAATTGATGGCTTTTCTATAGAGATAACTGTTTTACGATATCGTGTAACATAGGAATATTGATAGATAATAACTTTTGAATTAAAACCCAGTATGAAAGATAAATTTTACAATTCCCTATATTTATACCATGATAAAGATATCTGTAGCTTGAAGCATTTTAGCATATTGGTTTCCTGGAGTAGAGCTCTCGCTGACACATGGTCTTGTATTTTCATGGTCTTTTATTTTATCATGGTCTTTGAATTTTTCAGTTCTTACTTTGCTACGCTAAATATTCTAATAAAAGACGTAAAGCGTACGGTGTATAACAATTAATATCTTTTCTATTGATTGAATTGGCATTTACTTAATAGAGCTCCATTATAACACGTTGAAAAAATATCAATTTATTTTAGTTCTAAATACATTATCAGATATATACATAGTTATCGCGATAGTAAGTCTGAAGATGCATCTGAAAGAGGCGAAACACGTGTCACAGTTAGTAGCACGATACCTAGAATAATCAAAGTTGTTTTAAATTTTATATTAAAATGAATTTCCACAAAGTTCCGCTGAATCAATCGAAAGTATTAGATATATAGTTGATTACTATTTCAGCTTACGCCATCGTCAGAACACTGAAGTGCACAATAGAGTGTCGTTTTCAATGAGGCATAAAAAAATTATATGTCCGAATCGGAAACAAGAACATTCGTTGTAAACTCCACGGATTCTCAGTATACAGACACATAGGATACTTAATATCACTCTAACAAAGTGGCTGAGCAAGTCACATTATGTTTTTTTTTTCCTTTTTTATTTTTTTTCTCTTTAAGCACCTTAGTGCATGGTTAAAAGATCAGTCCCGTGCAGCTCTGTCTCCGGCCAAGTAAGTGAGGAGTAAATTCGTTTCTTTTCTTGATCGTATAGCGTTATGGAAGGCGGCTGTGAAACACGGCTGCACACACATAACGGAAGGATGGTGGGAGAACCAACTTGTTCACCCAAATATATAAGAACATTTCTTGAAGATTTTTGAAGATTTTGTGAAATTTACAAAATCCTATATTTGTATGGGTATTAAATATCCATAGAGCGGGTTTTTATAACATAGTTTTTATCTATTGACTGTATAAAATATTTCATCTATTGAATTGTTCGTGAAACAACATCACGATAATTGAGTTTTACGTTTGACAGACCTGTAAGCAATAGCCTTGCGTCTCTTTGGCAAAAGCGGACCTAGCGGTGACATAGCTCAAATTCTTGGGCTAGGGAGTGGTTCGGTTTGCCAGGTTTCTACAAGAGAACAGCATAATGCTGGTCAGCTAAATTATGTATAGTTGTAATACCTTTTAAGCCATTGCATGGGACCTGCATTGAAATCGATACAGCGCCAGTATCACGGCTGTTAGTAACAACACAAAAGATGCAACTTATTACTATTTATATTGATAATACAACATTTATTTTTTTGACGTGACAACGTCTTATAAATCGATGAACGCCGGCTGCACGCACGAAAAAACATGACTCATTGTCCCGTTTGTCGCGTTACGCCGAAGGCAAGCGTGCGAGCGAGAGCGCGGATAAGCGATAGAGAGGCACGATCGGCCTACCGTTCGGATTGTGCCGCATCTATCTCTCTTCCACTCGATTGGTCGATGCGTCTGAGTAGAAAAGAGACAGCGGCAGCACACAACTTATACACCTACAGTACCTACACGTGATCTGTTTACAACTGTTTATAAAGTGAAGTGAAATGTTAATGTGGTTTTCATTGTTTATATTACAACAACAATTGCGGCAATAAAGGTAATTAATTCTTGCATATTAAAAATCTGATTAACGTATAACAAATATACAAAATATCGTATCCATACAAAATAATGATAATTCAATAAAAATGATTCCATTTTATTCATAAAAGTATGCAATCATTTCATCAATGTTTTCTTATGACGTTGTCACGTTAAACTATCGTCCGTAAACCGACTTTATTTTACCTGGAAAAACTAGAGTCGGTTTTAATTGATGCTTAGAAAACTATCGATGATATAATGTATAAATTCGTTTAAAGTTATCTTTATGTTAAGATGAAAAAACATTAGGATTTTAAGCCTAGCTGCAAATTATTATTTAAAATAAATGAAGCACTTTTAGTCGTACAACTTCTACATACATATGTTATGATTAATAAAAATAATAATACTTTTTTATACTTTTACCTGATCAGGACCGTTTTCGCTCATGGCGAGCATTGTCAACTGATAAGAAATACAATAAAGCAGTGATATTTATACAAAAGTTAAGTATGAAAAACAAGGTATGACAAACAATTGGTAAAACGACTAAGCAAATTTACAGATAAGCAAATTAATTTTATCAATTGTTTGTCATACCTTGTTTTTCATACCCAACTTTTGTAAATATAAATAACACTGTTTTATTGTATTCCTTATCAGTTGACAAAGCCCGCTATGAGCGAAACCGGTCCTGATCAAATAAATTTTATGTGGAAGAAATACTAAAAATGTATTATTATTTTTATTATAATGCCTTTCCACCAAGTATTGACAGTGAACACCTTAAAAGTGTTATGATTAAGATCAAGACCTGTTTTGTCAGCATTGTCAAATGATAAAATATACATGTTTTTCCTACCGCCCCTTATCTACAGCATAATATATGTGAATTTAGTCCAATAAATAGGATATCACCAATTAAGCATAGAGAGTTAGTAATTGCATCTTTTCACCGAGACAAACCGGTCCTGGTAACGACCACAGTTACGGATTCACAATACTCTTACAATTACAGGTTTTTATCAGCGTAACAACTTTATTGGAAGCTAAAAATACCAGTAATGTCTTAAGGGGGTTCCCCCAAGTGATTTTTTGAAACAAACTTTTTTTTTGTTGCTTAGAATGATTTTTGAACACGTGTAGAATATGCTGATTAAAGTGATTTTACAATATTTTAAGTCGATGGAAAGTTATTGCAGTTAGACTATACTTGTTTCGAGGCGGGACATCGGTCACATTTTGATGCTTCGGCTTGTTACATGAGAACTTTCAATACACATGTAATTTCAATTCATGAAAAAAACCAAAATTTAAGCAAAAAAAAAAGCAAGCAGCTTCAAACGTATTAAAACAGGAAGAAAAAAGAATTATCTATAGACCACGCATAGCAGATTGATGGGGAGTAAAGATTTCATAGTTTAAATCGTAGTTGAACTTTAAAACGCGTTTTTCTCAAAACTGTGTTTTCCTAACTGGCCTTCACGATATCTCAAGAACGGGTTAACCGATTGCTTTGAAATTTTAATGGTAGATTAAAAACATGTTTTGTCATCGTTTGATTTAGGATGATGAAAAAATTCCCAGCCTTTTTGTTTTTACGTAACCAAATAGTCGAAAAAAATCATGAAATTTGAACTTTTTTTTCAAAAACTTGTCTATTGTTCAGTTTTCCACATTATGAAAAGATCCTAGGTCAAACGATTTTTACAGTTTTATAGATTAAAACGCGGTTAGATTTTTTCTTTTCCGATAAGCCAATCAGCCGGTCGGATGGAGGCCGTTTTTTCGACATGGTGCGTTTGGGGTGGTGCACCACACATTGTGATGAAGATTTCAGTCTGAAAATATTTTTACTTACTGTTAAAATGTCAATAAACATATGGTAAAATTTGAAAATTTCTACGTTGATAAGGTTCGTCAAAAAAAGTCCCGAAAAACCGGCCGTCACTTGGGGGGAACCCCTTAAGATAATTTCCACAACAATTCAGAAGAGTGCAGAAAGAAAATTGCAATTATAATTTGTTGCCTTTCCACCAGACATTGTCAATTTTCACCATTCATTTGAATGAGAAGTAGAATAATGCATTTTAATTCACACGTCCTTCGACTGATATCTATTTGATTAGCTTAAAGAAATTAAAATAATGATTAAGAGAATTACAAAGAAAAACAGTAAAAATCTCGTATTTATTGATTGAGTAGGCATTTACTTGGTAGATCTGCATAGTTTTGTCGAGGGCAAATAGCTATCAACAAATATATAAAATAATTTCTGTAGAATTAAAATACATTGTTATTCTTTTACCGTATTAACCCTCCCCATACTGTGCTAAAAACTTCCGCGAGCTCCGGTGATATGTATTTACTACACCATATGAAAAAGTTATTTAAAAACCGGAAAAATGTGAATATTTCTAAACATTGCTTTGATTGACTATGGTTGAAGTTGAAATATAACAATTTCTGTAATCTAAGTGTCTGAAAAGAAGAAAAAATCATCGCAATTAGCTGCCGCTCCGACGTGTTCACCCGTCGGCAGTCGAATTCGTACTGACGAAATGTTTGGCTAGTTCGAAGTCCATCACTTCTACGCATGCGCTTTCGCGCCGGGGCTGAACACCTGCAAGAGTACTTACTGCGACTCGTGCACACGTTTGTGTGTATGGGTGATTCTTTGCCCGATTCTTCCACTAATTATTTATTTCCATCGCTGCAAATGAATAACCATACATAACTGTAATTTTATTTAATACTTAATAACATTACTGAGGAATACAAAAATTCTCAGATCAGTATCTATTATATTTAATAGAAATATTCTCATTATTAGAGTCGAGTTGTAGTAAATACATATCATCGTGCAGCGAGGGTTAATCTCATATTTGTCTTCAATGTATTATATTTGCTTCCAATATTTAAGGTTATGGACTGATTCACAAAAAATAGTTGAAACAGACAAATCAAACATGGTAATATGTTTACGTACAGATTGCAAAGCAAAAAATGGAGAAGAAGGAAACAAAATTTGAATTAAATGATATCATCTTATTAGTACTTACCTGAAGTAAACTTAATCTCATCCGAATTTAAAAAAGGAATATATTAATAGGACTTTTCAAGAGTTTTCTTTTCCGAGAAGGTTTATTAAATTTGTCGCTGAGATACTCGCTGGAGGCGCAAAAATCTGATGAAAAAATGAGGTATTTACACAGATAGAGTGGTAGGCGTGTATTGAAAAGCAAGTCAGGAGAGCCCGACGCAGATAAATAAGGATGAAAAAGCGACAAGTGGAAGGGCGGACGTTGCGACGGCAGCGGGAGGCTCAAGCGGCGGCATTTCCCATAATAAAACATAATTTAGCATCTCATATCCGGCGCAGAAACGATTCGTAAACGGTGAAAATTCGAGTGCTCCGCGTGGTATAATTGCTTCTTTGCTTGAGAAACGGTACAGTATTAGATGTAGTTTCATGCAATACTTCCGTTGATTTAATAAAAACAACAATTTATTGATTGAGTAGGCCTTTACTTGGTAGAACTCCATTATAATACGGTGAGAGAAATAACAATGTATTTTAATAAAAATAATGAAACAGTTTTAATACTTTTTCCAGATAAAATTTATTGGATCAGGACTGGTTTAGCTCATGGTGAGCATTGTTAACTCATTGCTCGCCATGAGCGAAACCAGTCCTGATACAATAAATTTCATGTTGAAAAAGTACCAAAAATGTTTTATTATTTTTATTATAATGCCATTCCACCAAGTATTGACAGTGAACACCTTAAAAATGTATTATAATTCTACAGGAAATTATTGTATACATTTTTTGATAGCTATTTCGGCTTACGCTCTCTTCAGAAGTCAGAACTGGTTCTGACGAGGGCGTAAGCCGAAATAGCTATCAACAAATATATAAAATAGTTTCTGTAGAATTAAAATACATTGTTATTTTTCTCACCGTATAAGAACAACAATACTATTTAAATTTTTCACGAATTTGTCGCTTATGACCCAGGATAGGCTTTTCAGCATCTTCAAGTATTAATAGAGCACGAATGAACTTGAAATGACGCGTATTAAAAGCCTTTTGTAACGCTTACATATATATAGGAATAAAAACAAGTCACTAAGTTACATTGCTATCATCGCAATATGGATAAATAAGCAAATGTATTGATGGCACTTAATTTCTATGAATTATGGGTAATTTAAATGTGATATCGTAAAAAATAATTACCAGACAATAGCATGGAAATGCCGACGAATTTAATCTGTGGGTTTTATCCGACGTTTTAGTAAATAATAAGTGTATTACTATTGTTGGAATTGATAATTTACATATAATGGTTAAACAAGGCGTGTGTTAGGAAGATTTAGATGCTCATTTAAAATTGGCAAACTATATTTGATTTTGAAATTCCATCAAACACCTTCAGTCAAAATCCCAATTTTAAATCAACAATATTAAATGGTTTTTCAGAGCTAATTGGTGTATTAACTATTATTTATTCTAAAGATATACAACTCTGTTATTCTACATGGATTGTGGCAAATGTTTTGCAAATTTGCGATATGTTTACTAATTTAATAAAAAATAATGATGTTGTATTAATCGTAAACCTTTAATCATTGACATAAATATGATGTAATTTGACTGACAAATTGCTCATATCTAGCAAAACTAATTATTCATGTGAAGATTGAATCTATAGAGAGAAGAGAATTTAGAAAAAGAAGTCACCCGTCTTATAGAAAAGGTTGTTCTAAAAGTTCTTATTATGAATTCCCATAAATAAACCATCTTGAATATTCCTTTCACAAAAATCTTTTAAGCACATAAGTGCTCAATTTCTGTCATATAATCTTATATATAAAACCGAAACGGCGTATGTATGTATGTGGGTCTGTAATTCCCTTTTGCATTGTTGGTCATTAAGTTGCCATAAAAACGAATATGAAAGAAAATATGTTTGAATTTTTATCGACGAAGACATTTAGTCAAAATGTAATAAATTAGTCTTCTACTGAACTTTTCCCGGCTTTTATTATTAATAATAATGTTTATTATTTACGTGAAGGTATTATTTGACATTTCTTTGACAGCAAATTAGAATTTTTCCTCGAATTTGGACATTTTAAGTGGCGAGAATGGGGCTGTCATCAAATTAAATAAAGTTTGTGATTTTATTTTAACTCTATTTTGGATGTTAGATTTTGTGATATAATTATGTCGAATGATATAACATTAAATAATTATTGGTCGCTTAGTCCGAGCGACGCCGGGTAGCAATACTAGTATAATATAAGAATACAAGTAAATCGCTAAGCTGAATTTTACTATCGAAATCTGGATGAATTAGCGAAAGTTTTGATGTTAATCTGTTTCAATGAATTGTGTGGGCAAATTAAAATTACCAAGTATTTTAAATGTGGTATAGTCAAAAATTATTTAATATGTGGGTTTTATCCGACGTATTATTAAATTATTTATTTATTTAAATTTTTGAATTTACAGTCAATGATATTTATTTATAAGGATAAAACAATGGTGAGTTTGGAAGATAAAGTTCCTCATTTCAAATTGGCAGCTATTCACCTATTTATGTCTAATATAAAATTTAAAATAACTTTGATTATTCCACGTATTGTGTAACTAACTGTGACACGTGTTTCGCCTCTTTCAGAGGCATCTTCGAACTTACTATCGCAAAGTTTGCTTAAGTAATTACTTTGCGATAGTATGAAGATGCCTCTGAAAGAGGCGAAACACGTCACAGTTAGTTACACAATACGTGGAATAATCAAAGTTATTTTAAATTTTATATTAAAATGAACTTCCACAAAGTTACCGCCGAAACCATCGAAAATATTTATGTCTAATTCATCTAGATTACGTTAATAAAAAGCGACGCCGGGTAGCAATACTAGTATATTTATAAATACAATTGTCCATGTCATTTTTTATGTGTATACTTTCATCTATTATTTAATATAAATATTATATAATATATTGGAGGGGTGCACAGAAGTATTTTCCTCGGGAACCAGCAATTCTTAGTCCGCTTGTGATTTGAAGGCATGCTGAAATCCACTTTAGAATGCGCAGGTGACAGGAAACGATGAAAATTGGAAAGGAGGCTGTTGAAAGCCTTCTATCTACTGCCCTCCCCCCCAATCCGGGGAATATTATCCGAGAGTTGACAATGGCGAAAAGAAAACGACCTCTTATATTTGGGGTAATTTTGAAAATAATAACGTGAATTCTGAGGCCTTTGAATCATGCACCCTTATAGTACCTATTTAAATCTTGGATATTTTTAGTGAATTGTAATTGTTTTTTTCCTAATTTTGTCCTCTGTACAGCTCAATTTTTTCAATGTATAGTTTTAAGAAATAAGTGAATTATTTTGATGGACTCGGTGGTAACTATGTGAAAGGTCATTTTAATATAAAATTGAAAATTAAAATAGTGCCATGTTTTATGCCTCTAAAAGAAGCATAGTGAGATAAACTACTGCGATATAATGTCTTTTAATTTTATATTACATATATGTATGTAATGTTTTAAATTTATTTGGCAGAACTCCATTATAATACGGTGAGAAAAATAACAATTTATATTAACACTACAGAAATTATTTATTAAATTTGTTTATAGCTATTTCGGCTTACGCCCTCGTCAGAACTATGTTTAAAGCGTGCATTAGATCTTGTTTGTAAACCATTTATACAGGGTACACACTACAACTTCTCCTCTGTTCCACGATACTAACTTTATATGGCAATAATAAGTTATTAATAATTTATTACTGCCATATAAAGTGAATATAGTATTAAAAATAAAAAATCTAAAACAGAACTCAAATTTGAATTTTGTACTGATTTGTGAAATTGATTTCAAAAATCCCCATAATTATAACAAACCCACTTAATTCAATGAAACTTGTATTCATTCAAATTTCGCTATATTACATTTTAATAACCTTTTAACTTAGTGATCTACTTATATTTTTGTATATAAACGATACAAACTGTTTACTACGCGTCAGTTCAAGTACATCCGTGCACTTGGAATGCCTGAAGATGCCGAAAGGCGAAACCCGGGTCGTTAGCGACAGAACTCATGAAAAAGTACAAAATTCAAAAAATTCAAATTTGATATTGAAATTCCATCAAGCACCCTCAGTCGAAATGCTTAATTATAAAACTGAACTGCTTAATTATTTTTACGCAAACGAAAAAAAAAACTTTTTTTGATTAAAAGGTTTAAATTATCGACAATTTTTTTTTTTGTAGAATTTTAAAGGCGCGTTTTAATTAATCATATCGCTTACCACCCAAAAAATGTGAAAGTCCTTACGATTCCACAGCTTTTCAACAATTTTAGTTTCTTGATCCTTTTATGAAAGTAACGGTTCCATGACAAATCAGAACATGACTTTTCAGAACACGACTTTTCAGAACATGACATTTCAGAATAGACTTTTCAGATATGACATTTCAGAACAAGAGTTTTCAGAATATGACTTTTCAGAACAATCGGCCTACCTACGGACACCGTCCGAGCGCGCTCGCTTTATAATATTGGGTTTTCACATACATATTTGTCTATAAACAATTTACCTATTATGAATAGGGCTGCCACAACAAGAAAATAACTTCTTGTAATAAGTCTTGTTCTGAAATGTCATGTTCTGAAAAGTCGTGTTCTGAAAAGTCATGTTCTGAATTGTCATATTCTGAAAAGTCATGTTCTGATTTGTCATGTTCTGATTTGTCCGGTTACCGAAAGTAACTGGCGATCATGCACCACGCATCATAAAAAATATTTGAAATAGAAAGGACATATAATTTTATCAACAAAAAGTCTTATACACGTTTACGACGAGATCTATAGACTTAGAGTACGTGTTGCTGTAGTTCTAAACATGCATTCAATATGAAACGCAATCTTAAAAATCCAAATATTAACTACTATGGGAAGCTTTATACTTTTATTGTGATATTCAAATTATTATTCTGATAATATAATACTGATACATTGATACACGATAATTCATTCGCAAAATTTCGAAAAACCAAGGGCTTCATTTATGGAAGATATATTATAATACGGTGAAAAAATAACGATGTACCTATTTAAATTTTACAGAAATTAATTTATATATTTGTTGACAGCTATTTTGGCTAACGCCATCGTCAGAGCAGAAATAGTTCTGACGATGGCGTAAGCTCAAATAATTATCAACCATTATATAAAATAATTTCTGTAGAATTAAAATAAATTGCTATTTTTTAACCGTATTATAATGGAGTTCTACCAAGTAAACGGCAACTCAATCAATAATATATACCAGGGCAGTGGAGTCGGAGTCGGAGCCGTCGCGGTGATTTGGTTGAAGTCATCATACTCGGAGTCGGAAATTTTGAAAAGTTTGAACTTTTTATTTTTGCATTTTATATGTCAATGTTTGGGCTTTGGCCGCATTGAAAGGGTTGATATTTAATTGAATACAAAAAATTAGGGGAAAAAAGTGACGATATTGAACTTTTTTTGGTCGGAGTTGGAGTCGTGTTTTTGGTCAACGTTGGAGTCGGAGTCAAAGTAGGACTTTTTTTCACCGACTCCACAGCCCTGATATATAATATGATCAGCTGGGTACCTATCACTGCAGATTCGTCTTCTGTTCTTATCTGTGAATCAGTTTTTTAACTCTCTACCTCAACCACTAACCACTTAAACTGCAATTCATATTCTGGGGATAAAGCTATCAAACTAAGTACTAAAAAAGTACTTAGAGTAAGAATTATCTTCATTCAAAGCATTTTTTAAATATTAAAAATCAAATGAAAATAAGCTTTGCCAGCCAAATTTGTACCAGACTTATATTTTATACGTCACCACTAGAGACTCCAATTAGTATACTCGTCCATTTTCAAGTACTCGATACTCGAGTAATTTGAAAAATACTCGAGTAATACTCGTAATTTATAGATAAAGGTTTATTTCTAAATTTTATTTTGTTTTAAGCAGCGGACAGAAAAACAAGATAGCACTATTTAATTGATTGATAACTTTTAAGCCGATGTCCACAGCAACAGAGAGTTTTTTCTACTGCGGGAGTAAAAAAGCAAAACTTCAAACAAAATTAAAATTTGAGACGTTTAATTATTCTATTATTTGTGAAATATAGGTTTTATAAATTAAAATAAATATATTAATGAAATAAAATAAGCTTATTTATTTGTTTATCATCTATTGATATACACAAATTTGAACAAATAATATATCTTTTGGTATAAATGAAACTACTCGAGTATTTTTAAATTATACTACTCGATACTTGAGTAGTTGAGATGTCGAGTAATTGGATTCCCTAGTCACCACTCAATCGCAGCCCACCAGTTGAGGACCCGCGTTATTTTCAATGAATATGAAATTAGGTATTTTTTTAAACGGCTTTTACAAAGATCGCAGGGTTTACGTGATGTATTTCGCATGACCTTTTTTAATAAAAATAAAACCTCAAATCAGCGCTGTTTTTGGGCAAAGTGCTTAAAAATAAAATAAAAACGAAATCTCTAGGGATTATAAGCGGCAGACAGAAATGGCGCGATTCCAGATGAGGACAAGTTTTAAGTGTTTGTTATGTTGAAATGCACTTACGTTTTGAACAAAACCACAGAAAAAACAACTAAATTACGAAGGCGTTAATGTGAAGTATTGTGAAGTGACTTTTTATGCTGAACGAAAATATTGTCTCATATTTTATTCGTCGAAAGAAAAAACAGTGATTTTAGAATCACAAACACCAATGTTTACTGACGAGGGCGTAAGCCGAAATAGCTATCAACAAATATATAAAATAATTTCTGTAGAATTAAAATACATTGTTATTTTCCTCACCGTATTATAATGGAGTTCTACCAAGTAAATGCCAGCTCAATCGACCAATGTTTTCTATTTCAAACTATGTCTACAAATATTTTGTGGAGCATGTAGATTCTTTATGGAGTATCTCAAAAAGATTGTGCTCTACGACAACTGTTTGTTATTCAGTCGCCATACGTATTGTGACAATTTAATTAACGGTTTATACGTTTTATTATCGTAATAATTATACAGTGACCCCAAGCGAGAGCGATTAGCAAACCACTAGTCCTGTCCGAGCCCTCATATCCATTCCATCCCCTACTCTCGTCGAAAAAGAGAGATTGAGCAACTGAGTAACAAGCAGTTCTCGATGAAAAATATATGTTGACATAAACTCTGCGAGAGTCCATATGCTCCTTATTGGGAGCGGACGTGGTAAAAAAAATAAAAAATAATTACACACATAAGGTTTCACTTGACTTGGTGGAACGGCATTATAATAATAAGGTATTTTTAGTACCTATCCCACTTCACTTACGATGAGCGAAACCGGTCCTAATCTTGATAAATCTAATCTGAAGTATTCAAAATAATTAAGGCTTTAACCAATGTCAAACTGGTCAAAAATATCTGGCAGAAAAAAAAAACAAAATGCCAGCAGAAAATGGGGTGTCAAAAGTGACACAAAATATTTTCTCAAGATGAAAATTAATTTTAAAAGCTTTCTTTAGAGATTCCTTCATTTTGACTGGATTCGTTTTTCTTCTCTCTATGCCTTCATTCGCCGGATATAATTAATCTGAGGATTAATTTCATAAAGCGCCACTAATGCTAATCCTGTCGAACAGATAGCAAGCAAAGTTTAACTAATGCCCTATGCATAAATAATATTGATTACCTCCATAGTCTTGTTTGGATTGTGCATAAATACCCGAAGATACTTTCGTTCATAAATCATAATAGTTAATCTTGCTATCATTGTTGGTTAAGTGTTTTTTTTAAATTATATATACTAGACCAGTGGTTCCCACGTAAAATAAAGCTGTGGCTGCATGAGGAACATTAGCGGTCCTACGAAAATGTCTGGTGGCCGCACCAAATTTTTGTGTTGAGTTGAGATTTTGTCAAAAATACCTAAGCATGCGTGTGTTTGACTTTTTGCGAACTAAAAATTCTTGATGCACAATACCTACAATGTATACAAAATAATACATTTTCAGTGTCTTTGTTGACAAATTAACTTGTAAAACACATTTTATTAAATATAAATACCGCCCTTAATGGTAGGTCATCAGAACTCTCTCGAACGATCTATTTTTCACATCAGTATATGAGTTTAAGTCGATATCAGGAAATCAATTCATTTTTAATAATACTCTATATTGAAATCTATAGCGATTCAATATTGAGTGATTTCAAATTTGTAAAAGAGACATTTATGCATGACGTTTCCGAAATGGTATTGCGGACTCTTTCACGCCCTGAGTGCATGAGATACGAGGTATTTCATGAAAAATTGATATTGAAATTCCATCAAGCACCCTCAGTCGAAATACTTAATTATACAAATGGTGTTTCAATTATTATTAAAAATATTATTTACATATTTAGCACCTAGATCGTTCAGACGATTTATCATTTCTTAGTTGGCCAACAATTTCAATATTTATCCTAAAAAACATATTTATAAGAATTTTGTTTTTAAGCCTCGAAAAAACTATCGATCTTAACTCTAGGTGGCATTCAAATAATATATTAGTATGCTAATGTATGGTAATAATGGACATAGAAAGCTCCCTGAATTAGAGCACGTAATATTCTTGCGGTCAAGTCCTGGAGTAATCCTTGGGGAGTTTCTAAGCCTCGCCACCAGAGGTCGGACATTAATTGGCTCTTCATGTCGAAAGTTAAATGCAGTATTGAGCATAGTGCTTTGATCCCAGCCTTCCGGCTCGTAGCCAGACCCATGCAACTCGAATGTTAATTAATTACATTTTGCGCCGCTAATCGAGTTTTTTTGTTTTCGTCCCAAGGGTGGTGTAAACATCGTCAATCATACGCCCCAAAGAGAAGGGTTGCGATAAAAGTTCGAAACAAAAAAAAAAAAAATTATTACAATATTTAAGACATAAATAAAAAAGGTAATCGCTATATTTTTTAAGTTTACAATTTTATTTCGGAATTCTTTAAATAGTTGAAAACATAACTAAAATTTAAGTATTATTTAATATATCGGCGACGACTAGTGGTAACGCTTTTTTACATCTCCCCTCTTTGAAGCATATGGACTCCTCGCGGAGTTATCTCAACATAGTTTATGCTTGTTTCTCAGTTGCTCCACCTCTATTTTTCGAAGAGAGTATGGATTGAAAAAATACGAAGACTACAACAGGACTAGTGGTTAGATAATAGCTCTCGCTACGTGCCGCTTTTTGGTATCGAAAAGCTGGCAAGGGATTTTTGCAATACAAACGCCCATTGCCTTCGAACAGAATCAATATATTATATAAACTGAATAAATCTGATCGTGCCAGGACTTGAACCCGGGCGGCCCGTCACGGAAGCCATCGACGTTGACCATTGCACCACGGACCGTGCACTGCCAGACCAGACTGGTAACGCTTTATATCAGTGTTTTTTAACGGGGTGTAAACGACCTCCCCCCCCCTAGAACCGCTTTAAATGATTATGTCTTTTTTTAGCGTTCGGGGATCTATTGAAATCCGTGTGGGTGTTTGAATCATTGCAAATTGCAATGATGTACAATAATTAAATAGGTGACACAATTTCTTGGTATCAGTGTATTCCTGTTGTTCTGCATTAAAATATGTTTAACTTAATAAATTTGAGCTTTAGGCTCTAGGACCACCTTATCCGAGTTAAAGTCTTCGTCATAGCGGATAAAAGAAATATATATTATTTTTTTCCAAACTTTCATTTAATATTATAGTATGTCTAGCCCAATATGAACAGATATTGAATAAAAAATGTTAGCAATGAATGGCTGCAAGCCAAAAATGCACCAAAGCATATTTATACAATTTTAGGGAAATATGTACCTATCATGCTACAGGTAAAATTCTATTTTCCAATAACATAGAACGGCAAGCTTTGTTTCATATTCCCGGTATGATTCACGGTGAAATACCTTATGGTTTCACAAGCAATTGACTATTGCACAGAAAGGTGAGCTTTAATCAAATATTTCAATAAAGGAAATGTACCAATCGAATCTTACAACCTGGGTTTGCTTTTGACTATTTGCATTATATATTTCAAGCACTTATTTAATAAGACTATTGATCCGTAAGTGGCTGTCAATATTTAGACAATGAAAACCTCGTTTCTTTTATTTTAAGCTCACATGTTATAAAGTTGTTTTTGTCCATAGCATAAACAATTCCAGAACATTATTTTGTGAGTGTTCATTGATCTATATTTATAGCATTTCACTCTTCCACAAACAGTAAATCAAACATGTGCTGGATTGATTCAAAATTAAGAAAAAAAAAGTTAAATCTAATATCTATAAAACTTAACATAGCTCTGGTAATATGGCCTGGGTTCAAGTACGAGCAAAATCAAAATTACGTTGATATATTTTTAATTTTTATTTGAGATCTTGGATTGGTTTGTATTATGGATTTTTCAGGTGTTGGTGATATTACTTCTCTTCGTATTAATCTCGAGTAACTTAGAAAATTCAAAATATTATAGCATTTTGAGCTGCATCGAACTTTTTGTTTTAATTAGACGATTAGGTATATCGATTTTGTGGTGTTAACTGTCACTTATTAGTGGAAAGGCACTATATCAATATATGTGAAATTGTACCTACTATAAAATGTGTTATATTGAAGATTTAGGATGATTTGAGGACTGTTTTTTTATTTCATGCAAAACTTTGTTCAAAATAAGTTATTGTCGTGTAACCAAGCGAACTTTTGGTCTTATTGCAGCTAACGTTGACGATATGTTGACAGCTGTTTTGCGATACCATTCTAGACATAGCGCTCTACCTAATAATAGATAGTTGTGATGATGTGTTGATAGACAGAAACAGTTGGAACCATCTGTAAAAGGCACCTAATTTGTACAATTAACAGAAAATTGTTTTTCACATACAGAGCGTGTATTTGATATTTTAAATATTAACCTCTACAGGTAATTGTTGTTAAATCAGCGTTAAATGCTGTCGTTAATATATAAGTCTTCTTTCACGTTTCATTCCCACATTTCTTCAATTACCCTGCAGGCTAGTAAACTTCTTGGATTCATAGTTTGGCAAAGTAAGCCATTTGAAAACCCTACTGTGCTTCGTACTCTTTATGTTTCCTTAGTTTTAAGCAAGCTAGAATATGGATCTATTATTTGGGGTCCATATGAATATAAATATAAGTCACAACTGGAGCGAGTTCATAAAAAATTTCTGCGTCATTATTATTTCACAAATTCAACTATTTTCCATATGACAATTCATTAATGGAATATTATCCAATCAAGTTTCTTTTAAGAATGCTGTCATTTCACTCTCTTGAAGCTCTAAGATTAATTTCAATATTGAAACATTTTTCTCTTATTCTTCGGGGCCAAGTTGATAACCCTGACATCCTTGAAAATTTAAGCTTGCTCCCAGCTTTTACCTACGTGGTCGTAACAAAGACAAATCAATTTTCTTTGTCAAAACTTGTTTGTCACGTAGGTCTTTTGAATCTCCAGTTGCAAGGGCTATTCGGCTGATAAATACGCTGCCTGTTGATGTGAACATCTTCGGCGGTGAAATTGATGCTTTGTTAAAAAAAAATATCTTATGTAAATAATATGTTTCTGTTCTGTTTCTTATTTTTGTGTAATATTTTATGTAATTTGTATTAATTTGTCAAATGCATGGCGCATTGGCGCTTGCTGTAATGCCATGTATTTTATATAGTTTTTTTGCCAATAAATAAATAAGTATAATAATGGTAGAAGCAATTAAAATTAATTAAATGGCATAGAAATATTACAAAAAATCGGAATAAAGTGGGTATTACTTGGTTATGGAGAACATTTAATTATTGTATGTTTTCTTATAAACAAAATACAAGAGTTCATTATAAAATTGAAAACCATTTATTTTGCTAATTGATAATTTTTCGAACGATTATTTAACGAATGATGCAAACGATAATGTTATGAAATTATATTTGACTAAAATCAATATATTTTAAATTGCTTTCTTAATTGAAGTTAACAAACCAGTATGTAATAAAAATATATTTAGTTGTAGATGTTATTCTTAAACAGTGGACATCATAAACTCATAAAGGACATGGCAAGGAAAGCAACAAATTTGTATGACCCATACAAACAAATGTGAATATTTACAGCTGGCTACGTCATTCTCGACTGAAAATATTTGAATTGTTTGAATTGGGTTTTTTCCATCAGCATCGAGTGCACGGATGTAGTTGAACTGACATTGACAGAAACCCGGAGCGTTGGCGACAAAACTCATGGAAAAATACAAAATTCAAGCGATTATAATTTGATATTGAAATTCCATCAAGCACCTTCAGTCTAAATTCTTAATTATAACGTTATTTGTTTTAATACGACTAAATCTGGTGTATTTATTTGACGAAAAGTTTTTAACACACTTCTTTTGTGATTTTTACTTTGAAGTTTGTGTAGAACGCTCACCTCTGATAAATTTGAGTAGGAAGAAAGGAAGTACAATACAACTTAAAATTACAGTGAAATAAATTTTACAATGTACACACCGGGGAAACATTATTGCACCATTCTTTATAAACCTTTGTTTGCCGACAGGTTAGACAGACGACCCCAACTGCCACATTATCTTAAATATCTATCTTAATCACGTTTAAGGTGTTCACTGTCAATACTTGGTGGAATGGCATTATGATAAAAATAATAACACACTTTTAGAACTTATTTAGAACCAGTTTCGCTCATGGAAAGCATTATCAACTGATAAGAAAAACAATGAAACAGTGATATTTATACAAAAGTTAAGCAAGAATTACAAGGTATGAACAGTTGTGTATTATTTAGTTGCGTCGCAATTAAATAAAAAAAATATGTCTATTATTATTGGCCCTAAAAATTCTTTATAACGTCGCCAGAATTTGTCAGGATTTAAAATTCACTGTCCATAAGCGACTAGATAACGTTATATGTATCTCCATCACGCCTCAATCAGACGTCTGTCTAACATCAAATAGATACTTTTTCACGATACGTCTTGCATGAATATATAGAGTTGATTTATCGTCTTTTTCATGCGCATCTTGAGATATGAAAAATTAAAGGAAAACTATCGATTTTAATTTGAAATATTTTTTAGAAAGATTTATAAAAATACAAAATAATTCATTTTTTAATTGCAATCTAAGCCAAAAAAAAACCCATAGCACTGGGGTTTTTTTAGACTCCCCTTTAGCTGGCCCGGTCTTTTTTGGGCACCGCTTTCGAAGGTTAACATAGTACTGCATATACGGAACGACTGTATTGTAACGTCTGCTGTGTTAGTCTGCCGGCGAAAAAAGTGATCCTTGCAAAAGGAAAAAGAAACATTCAATAGTGGCGTAAAACTACACCGTTTTCCGCTAACGTAAAGTTTGCTACGAATAGAAATCATTTGCTCAGTTTAAATTAAATGTTTGCATTATTGAAAAGTTACGTTAAAGTATTTTCTTGTAGGTATTTAATAAAGTTGATTAATAAATTACAGTGGTAAACTAAAATAAAACAATGTACAATTCTCAGGTGTAGAAGAGAAAGATTTTAATGTAATGAAATGAAACAGAATCGTCGGGCTACTGCTAAGACTTCCTTTCACAAGATATTTTTAAAAGCCGTTGAATCACAGCTAAATAGTCATTTTATCTCATGTTAGTTTGACACCGTTGCAGAAATCAGAATCAAATTATGGTATTAATTATGTTTTAATCGTATTTTGTATAGGCATATTATGATAGTTGAAAACTAGCTGTGTTTTTTTTTTTTTTTAACCATGTCCGCTCCCAACTTGGAGCATATGGACTCCTCATGGAGTTTATCTCAACATATGTTTTTTTTTCTACGAGAACTGCTTGTTACTCAGTTGCTTAACCTCTCTTTTTTGAAGTTAGTAGGATACGAGGACTAGGACAGGACTAGTGATAAGCTGATCGCTGTCACTATGCGTCGCTCTTTGGGATCGGATAGGTGGGAAGGGATTTTCAACAACACAAACACCCATGCCTTTGAACAGATTTATCGACTGAAAAAATCCACTCGTACCGGGAATCGAACCCGGGCGTCCCTTCACGCAAGTCAAAGCTGTTGCCACTGCGCCACGGACCGGACAACTAGCTGTGTAGTATTATATTTATATTTCATTCTCTGCTTCAACATATTTCACTTAAAAGATAACGATATAGAGTCAAAACGTGCAAGGAAAACTCATAATTTTCTGTTAGTGTAATTTTCCTTTTATTTTTAGGAGTCTATATTAGAACCATGCATGGTAAATTATCAATTCTTTGATAATTTTTTTTGAGAGTTTTCTAAGAACAAATTGTTTCCATGATAGGTTCAGTGTAACCCCGATCTTACGTTCTCGCATTAACCGTTTTCCCGCATGGTTCGTTCATTTTTTATAGTCCCGGTGAAATACCCATAAAAACAATGTTAAAAAAAACCGCATTATCCGTTCCCCGATTTAACGATTTCCTCGATTTAACATCGAAATATTATGGCCCCGTCACAAATATTATCCCGATTTACCGTTTTGTTGAATATTTCTTAGAAACTGCAACTGTGCAATTGTTAACGTTTTATGGTCATGATTTTTCCGGTAATTACTAAGCATATGTGTCTTCTGTAGAAGAAGATGGTGAAAAACGCAATAACGAACCATGGAATGACATTTACAGCAGCGTTGTTGGCGATCCCTTGAAAAACGTAGAATCGGGGTTTCACTGTACTATCAATAAGTTTATTTTCATTCCATGTATAATAAAAACATTCAAAACTTTGCATTCGAATGTTGAATCTGAAATATAAATAAGTGGCATGCCATAAACAAAAGGACGAAAGCTCGACTTACTCGCTTGCTTGTTGGCTGCAGAAAGAGCTTTGGAGCGGTCCCTGAGGAGTGCGGCGTACATGTACAACAAGAACACCATGCTGCCAATGTACAGGTACAAGTAGTAGCCCTGCAAATAAACAATCATGTTAGCTACCGTAACTCGATTGCTCCTGCGTTAGAGATGTGAAATCAACCGAACGTTCGAATACCCGAGTATTCGATATTAAATAAATGCAGAGCAATAAAAATAATTAAACATTTTTAGTACTTATTGCCCTTTTAATTTATTTAATCAGGACTAGTTTCGCACATGATAATGCTCGCCATGACAACCTGTCCTAATTTTATGTGGCATAAGTACTAAAAATTTGTTATTATTTTTAATATAATACCATTCCACCAAGTTTTGACAGTGGACACCTTAAATGAAATGCAAAGTCAATATATTTAAAAAAATTGTCAATGGAAAAAAAACATCCAAACATAAAGTGTAATATACTCAATATAAAATTTGAAATAACTTTGATTATTCCACGTATTGTGTAACTAACTGTGACACGTGTTTCGCCTCTTTCAGAGGCATCTTCAGACTTACTATCGCAAAGTTTGCTTGAGTAATGAAGCAAGATAAATTCTAACATTTCTGAGTTTGCCAATCATTTAATAGAATATGACCATAATTTTAATCAGACTAGTAATGTAGAAATACTCCACCGAGTAAATAAAAAAGGTTTAAAGATGAATAGTCTAGAATTTTTAGAAATAAATAAAACTCTTAAAAAAGATGTATTATTAAATAATATTCTTAACAGGACAGGATGCTCGCCTTTGTTAACATTATTCCCATTCAAAAGAGTAATCACCCAACCTAACTGATTGATTGCAGCTCATTAGTTTATAGTTTATTAGTTTGTAATGTTTAACGTCATTAGAAATATATTTGTTTGCTTAGTTTCGATTCTATAACCCTCTCTTGCGTCCCTTAAAAAGGAAAAATCCCAATCTAATTGATTGATTGATTGCACCTTATTAGTATCATTATGTTATTGCATTGTTTTGATTCAATCACCCCCTTCCTTGTTTCCTTTAGAAGGAAAAAAACCCGTAATCCATTTTGTAATTTCATAATTTAAAATGTTAAAATGTTAGAATTTATCTTGCTTCATTACTTAAGCAAACTTTGCGATAGTAAGTCTGAAGATGCCTCTGAAAGAGGCGAAACACGTGTCACAGTTAGTTACACAATACGTGGAATAATCAAAGTTATTTTAAATTTTATATTAAAATGAACTTCCACAAAGTTACCGCCGAAACCATCGAAAATATGTAATATACTCAGTTATTTCTTATTTTATATTAAAACAAACATCTACAAAGCTACCGCCGAATTTATCTTAAGTATGAAAAATATCATATTTAAAATAGTAACAAATATCAACGAGATAAAATTCAGTCAGCAAAAACATTGTGTTGATACAAAGATAATCATTGTATAAGAAACATGAAGAAAAATTGTATTTTAATAGATTCAACTAGAAATATGTGTTTATCATTTATTTTACGAAGTTAATGGTAACTTTGTTTGATATATTATAAGAATCTGACAAGACCAATCTTATTTTCTTGGGGAAAGCCACTGAAAGATAGACAGGGAATTTTAGTTATTTTTTGTATTATTAGCGAAAATGGTTCTCAGAATATTGGGTAACTTTGTTATTTGAATATTTCATATTCTGGTTTACATCCCTAACTTCGATGTTTTCACTGAGAAACCTGAAACAAAGCGCCCGCTTCCTGCTCCGAACATGATTAGCCCAAACTCAATAACGGAAATTGGATTACAATAATCAACTGTGCAGTTTTTGAAAATTGGCGAAAATATTCGATTTGATCTAGTAAAACTCTTTGCGAATGTTTTTTTGTTCAATGAATCTATTGTATTTAACTTAATAGTATTATCATTGAAAATAATATCAAAAATTGACTGAATTTTCCAGGCATAAGTAAGCTTGAATATGGAACTATTTTATTATTTGGAGTCCATATGCAAAAGACCGTACATCACAATTGAGGCGAGTATATAAGACATTTCTGCAATATTATCATTTAAAGAATTAAATTATTTTCACCATGAAAATTCCTTCAAACAGAATTTTTCTACCAAGTTTCTTCTATGAATGCTTTCGTTTCATTCTCTTGAAGCTCGAAGATCAATTTCAATATTGAAACATTTTTAGCTTCTTCTTCGGGGCCAAGTTAATAACCCTGACATCCTTCAGACTGCAAAATTTTATACTCCAAGTTCTTAACTACGTGGTCGTAACCAAAGCCATTTTTTTAAAACTAGAACTTGTTTGTCGCCAAGGTCATTTGAGTCACCAGTCGCAAGGGATGTGTGGCTGATTAATGCACGGCTTATTGGAATGGAAATTTTCAGCAGTGGACTTGGTGCTTTATTTAAAATTTCATTTTACTATTATGTTTTTTTATGTCATTAATATGTTGTGTTTCTTTTCTGCCAATAAATATTTTTAATGTTTCGATATATTTATATTATGTTATATGTATTTTCATGTATGTAATTGTCAAATGAATGGCGCATTGGCGTCAGCTGTTATGCCATGTATTGCATTTTTTTTCCAATAAAGAAATATTATTAAGTGACTCAATGGCATCTTGATTGATATAGGAAAGTGTGTGCAAATTATAGGGTAATAAAGAGGAGTAAAGGAAAATAAATTCTTTGCAATAATAACTCATTTACCTCATAAAAGGAGGGCGGAATGTATGTGGAGATTACTTCAGCCATAGGAAAAGCGATTCCCATAACGACGAGGAGTTTCCCATAGAGTGCAGACAGCGTGTCAGCCAACGCGTCACCGCTAAAATCAAAAACACATTTCACATTGTCAGTCTTTTTTGAGCAAAGTAAAAGATTACACAATTTTGGAGCAGAAAAACCCTTTTTATGGAATCATAACATATCCTTAGATCACTTTTAAGGTGTTCACTGTCAATACTTGGTGGAAAGGCATTATAATAAAAATAATAACATTTTTTTTAGTACTTTTTTCACATCTGATTTATTACATCAGGACGGTTTCGCTCATAGCGAGCATTATCAACTGATAAAATACAATAAGACAGTGGTATTTATGCAAAGTTAAGGATGAAAACAAGGTATGACAAACAATTGGTAATGCAACTAAGCAAATAAATTAAGTAAATTACAAGACAAATAGACTAAAAATAAAATGAATTTACATTGTTAGCACAACTAAAATTCATAAATACTTAATTGATTTTTGATGTTTTAGTTTTGCATCATAAGAGGTCTTGAACATTTTATTTTTAGTCTATTTGTCTTGTAATTTACTTAATTTATTTGCTTAGTTGCATTACCAATTGTTTGTCATACCTTGTTTTCATCCTTAACTTTTGCATAAATACCACTGTCTTATTGTATTTCTTATCAGTTGATAATGCTCGCCATGAGCGAAACCGGTCCTGATGTAATAAATCAGATGTGGAAAAAGTACTAAAAAATGTGTTATTATTTTTATTATATCCTTAGATAATCCTGGATGTTATTATTCATGAATTATTATACAGTTGCTTTATCCATAGCATAGACTTCGCCAACCAATCCTCATTATATTCCAGTTTATATATTTTGTATATTCCAGCTTTCTTTAAATACCTAAGTATCATAATAATAGATTATTTATAAGATGTGCACTGTAAATACTAAGTGGAATGGTATCGTACTAAAAAAAATATTAAAACATATTTTGTACTCGCTACACCACGGGCTCCCAACCCATGGGTCGTCAACTTATACAGTCAACTAAAAAAATATTCATTATAATGCATTTTCGTTTTTTTAATTACATACCTTATTAAAAATGCCTTTTTGAATTGCATGGGGGTCGCGGGTCACATGGCCCAAAAAAGGCTGGGAACCTCTGCGCTACACATTAATATTATATGGATGAGGACCAGATACGCTCATCACGAGCATTTTCAACTGATAAGCCAGATGAATACTAATGAAATCGATCCTGATCCAAATAAATTTAATTTTGAATTAGTAAAAAAAAAGTATTATTTAATAATATATAATCAAATAATTTATAATTGATAGGTATTTAATGTGTAAACATATTTTTTTAAAGTTATTCCGAAATAGTATTAATGGATTATTACGGATATTCGTAATGTTTACATCCCATCCATAACTCATTACAGAAGCCATCCATCGCCATCATAGAAGAATATAGGCAGAGCATCTGAATAACAGCTTGTTAAACAACAAACAGCCTTGATATGCTGCATTCATAGTAAAGGGTCTTTTTACAAGGACGCTTAGTTTTGAAATGTAAATAAAACAAGTTGTTTGTGAGATTTCGACTAAAATTTAATTTCATTTGTAAGTATATTTTACGGCATTAAATATGGAATATAGCATCAAATGTCTGCCAATATCCATTCATTATAAAATGGGCCATGTCGCTAAAGTTGACTTTTTTGACAAATTTGGGTAAACTTCCAACTGCTCCAGAACCCAATCAGGCGATGTCTGCGGTCGTTTACCTGAAGTTCCTTGGTTAGTTGGATTTTATACGGGTGCAGACATAAGGCCCGATTCAAAATTCGCCAAGTTGAAGTCGCAGAAAAGCCAAGTTCTTGTGAACAACGAGACATAAGCTGCCTTGGGTTTTCCTGTACACTTTCACACACAGCAGCAATGTTTTCACCAGATATTGTATTTTGATGACGTACAGGTAGGTGTTGGCCGATTATTTACCAAACTGGTTGACTCAAATTTGGCCACTAAACAATAAATAATCTATTGATTGAGTAGGCATTTACTTGGTAGAACTCCACTGGCAGAACAATATATATGATTCACAATATGCAAATCACCTTATAGAATTAGCACATAATCCGAATTCGGTCCCGATTCGTTTACATTCCTGCAATAAGGGCCTAAAACTGAATGCATTGGAACAGCTTGAAATTAATAGATATAATCAGTCCAATGAAATTCTTAACGATCAGATCACAATTAATAGCTCACCTCTGTTAAAACCATTAACAAACAATAAACTTAAAACAATTTAAAATAGATGCACTTAGAAATTGCAGATTTTAAGTGGTTTCACACGATCAATAACCCAAAAATACCCAAATTATTGTTTCCCACCATTACTTTAGACCAATAAATCAAACTTATTTAAATTCTTTCATGTAACGTAGGTATGGTTTCAACAGAAAGAGATTATGTAGGAGGCACCCTGTCTAGCAACGGGTATATAAGCTATCTCTAATACACGTTTTAAACATAGTTCTGACGAAGGCGTAAGCCGAAATAGCTATCAACAAATATATAAAATAATTTATGTAGAATTAAAATACATTGCTATTTTTCTTTCCGTAGTACCGTATAATAAATAATCTACTCAGCAGGACAAAGTAACATATTTTGAGCGTCCCTATTGAAATACCCTATATATATACTCCACATTAGAAAAAGACATGATTTTAAAAAAAAACAAGCACGACATCGATAGAATTAATAATCACAAATCAAAACGAATATAAATTTAGATTCTTTATAAACATATATTCTGAACTTCCTTATTCTCTAAAATGCGCATAACTATAACGGGTGCATATCAAACGACAAATTTTTCTTCAAGAACTATTTGAATAAAATATTGAAAGGGAAAATGTGGGGATTGCCAACATCTTGCCACTTTAAAAACTATTTGAAATAAAATAAACATCCATATGTTTGTATGTATATTTTATTTCAAATAGCTTAGGTAAGAAAGAACGATAAAATCAATAAATAATCCATATGGCTTAAACAAGTAAGACATATGGAAAGGAAGGGTAAAGAACCTCATCTACGTAATATATTTTGCAATATATGTATCATATATTATGCTACTTTAAGGAAGAGTTTAAAAGTCTGCATATTGATTTCTAGCTAGAGGCTTTGAAAGAGATTTACTTTTCATGTTCTTCCCCCATGGCAAGTCTAACCACTTTATCCCCTATGTTTAGTTTGACTTCATGAGTATATTATATATATTATTTCTGTTCATTCACCGTCATTAGAGGTCTGCACGGGCCGAAATTTTGAAATCTTACCCGAACCCGACCCGAGCCCGACATTTTTCACCCTTGCCCGAAAAAAACCCGATTATTTTTCGACAATTCTAATAAAAAATATATTTAATTAAAATTGACTCACCAATTATCGTGTGTGCAGTTTTTCAAAATACATTTAAGAAATACTAAATTCGGGATCATATTATGCGTATTGTACCAACTCCTCAACAGAAGACTATCTATTAAAAAATGATATAGTGGTGTGGAGCAGTCATTAAACCGAGAACAATGCGTGTTGTTCTATCGAATGGATGTATTCATAAGGGAAAATATGGTTTTTAAATAACGAACAAAGCGTCGAAAAGATGACTGTAACGAGTACGTGAAGTTTATTATAGTATCAAATTTAGATTTACGATATTGGTGAGCTCATTCGGAAATAGCCCGATTTTTTTTATATTTTTTGTGTGCCTGGGCCCGAGCCCGACCGGGCCGGGCCGGGTAAGGCCCGCGGGCCAAACCCGAGCCCGTGCAGACCTCTAACCGTCATATAAGAAAGGTTGTAAATGAGAATATTGATGAATAGAACTGATACCGTATCTTTGAAAACAAAATTGAAATCTTGGCTGCAACAACTCTATATCATACTAAAAATAATGACATATTTTTAGGACTTATTCCACATTACATATACTAAGATAAGGACCGGTTTAGATCATCGGAAGCACTATCAACTGATAAGAAATAAAAAAATACAGCGTTAATTATACAAAACTGAAGCGAGGCTAATACAGGTATGACAAACCATATAAAATTAAGATGGTGGAACAGAGAAGAAGGTGTATTGTGTACCTAGTCTTAATGTTACATATAGATATGTAATCTAATGCACGTTTAAAACATAGTTCTGACGATTCTGACTTTTCTTACCAATGCAATTTTTTTAATGACAATTATGAAACATTTTTTTCATTCTGAACCTGAACATATTTCGTTTTATTGCCGAAAAAATGAGTGTTATAATTATGACAACTATAATTAAACAATAGTCGAAAGATGCTTCGCAATGAGGCGAAACACGTGTCATACAATACGTAGAATAAACTAAGTTATTTTAAACTTTATTTTATTATAATTACTCATATACCGTATAAATACGCAAACGAATATATTCCAAAGTGTATAGCTGCTAAGTACAAGCCAAATTTTAACGACCCGGAATTCTCCTTTCGGCATCTTCATGCGTTTCAAGTGCACGAATGGTTCGTTAGCAACATAAATCATGGAAAAGTACAAAATTAAAAACATAAATTAACTCAAATTTTATATTAAATATCATATTTTAACTGAATAAACTATTTTATATATGTAAAAAAATGCAGTATTTTAAAACCACAAACATTAAAAAAAAAAAACACTTTTTATCGTCTTAAAAACATAATATGTGTATAAATATATTCCTTTCTTTCCAAGAGTTTTTAAAAGTCTGATATATTGATTTCGTGTTAGAGGCTTTGAGAGAGATTTGCATTTCATGCACTTACCCCATGGCACATTTAACCTCCACCCCCCCTCGTATATTTCACCTGCTGCAGAGAAACGAAGATTAATATCCTACCTGACTGCTGAATAGCGATTCGGAAGGAACTTTGCTCAGGTGGGCTTTTTTTGTCGATTGGGTTGTAGAACATAACATTTAAACTTTCGACACGACATGGAATTATTTCGTAAATTTTTCATTTTAAATAAAATAAACGTTGCATTAATTTCGATGGATTTGGCGGTAACTTTGCGGAAGTTCATTTTAATATAAAATAACTAAGATTATTCCACGTATTGTGCTACTAACAGAGACATATATTCGGGCTTACTATCGCAAAGTTTGCTTAAATAATTATTTTAAGTAGTAATTAAGTAGTTTAAATGCTTAAGTAATTAAATACTTTCCTTAAAGGAACTTTGCGATAAAGTCTGAGTCCGAAGATGTCTCTGAAAGAGGAAAACACGTGTCACAGTTAGTAGCGCAAATCGTGGAATATTCAAAGTTATTTTATATTAAACGTTGCAAATTTAAACCGTTTCTTTTTTATAAGTTTTGTCACTGACAATCAGAGTTTCAACTTTTGTCATCTTCAGGCATTTCAAGTGCACTAATAAACTTGAGCTGACTAAAATGAAAAGTACAATATTCAAACGATTCAAATTTGATATTGAAATTCCACCAAGAACTTTCTGTCGAATTCCTCAAATTTTACATTTTAATTATAAAACCAAATTATTTCTATATCAATGGCTTAATAATATGGTATAGTAATATTTTTCTTTATTAATTACAAATACATAAATGTGTTTAAACAACGATGTATTTAAATTGATTGATAAGTTCATGCAAATAGTGTATGCGATGTTTTAAGCACCGTGTTTCTTACACTTACCCTTTGTTTCAAATAGGCCGTAATGAAACCATATGTTTAGCTAACTATCTCTTTGAAAATAGATAATTTTGGACGACTGACATACAACCAAACTCCTGTGGCTGTGATCCATTACGAGGCCATATGCCTTACATTGGGAGTGGTCATAGCCAAAAAAATATTTCTTTGAAGAATCTTCTGCGTCAAATACTTACTTCGATTCTGTTGTAATATATACCCCGAATGCTAATCTTCTTTCGTCGATTTTTTCGCACGGCAGTAAAAGGTTGCGAATAACTTATTCATAGCATATTCGACAATATCTGAGTTGAATGCCTTGGCTTTTTAATGACTAAACAGCTTTTAAATGCTTTATCGCATGGAGTGATTTATCATGTTATTATATTTTACCAGCATCACAATGGAAATGGTAAGTAATATAGCTTATCAATTTATCTTTTGGTAAAATAACACTTAAATGATTCCACAGTACACAATTATATATTTATTAAGATACACAAATGTAATACAGCATTAAATTATCTAGTTGCGATCAATCAAAGCAAGCCAATCCAACAAATGCGCTGTAAAATCAATCACTGAGAAACTTCTTTTGAAACACTGCATTATGAGGCCATGGCTTAAAAAAATAAATGTTAATGACATCTTTAATTAATTTTTGCTTCTGTATTTTTTGAATCTTTAAGATATTTTATGCAATATTTCTTGATCATGTCGTTAAATTCATCACTAATTAGGGTACCCACATACGTGCGTACATTGCGTGCAGCTTAGAGGAAACACTGTTTGTGATAATAAGAATTTATTCGATAAGCAACTAAGCATTTATTCAAAAAAAAAAATCAAGTAATCAAGTAATTGTGACAGATATTTTTTGGTCAGTCAAGAAAGGTTTTAACAATTTTACTCCAGAAAAGTAAAAAATTAAAACATTAAAAATTTGATATTGAAATTCCATCGAGCACCCTCAGTCTAAATCCTTAATAATATTGATATTAAGGCAGTATTCTGGTCTAGGATTTTGAAGAAATCATTTTTTTTTGCAGATTATCAAAGTTCAAACCTTTAAGAATATACCCTTTAAAATTGACTTGAAATTCCGAGTATTTTCAGAGATACAACTACTTTAGTGACGTAGTATCTAACGATGCGGCAGACATTTTTCGACTATCTGAACTCGGGTTCCCTTGTAAAAAAATATTTATTCTTAATATTTATTTAATAACCAATGAACATAGAAAGAACATATGAAAATTCTTTTTTTGAAGAAGAGGAAGGCCCATTGTATGGAGCAGAAATTGAGGATTAAATAAATGTAAGCGTAAAGTACTATTATATGAAACTTCGCCCAAAACTTTAAACACGTTTATCTCGAAACTACTTTTTTCAACATAGTTGCCATGATATCTCAAGTTTTACTGAACCGATTTACATGAAATTTGGTGTGAACCTTCTTAATACATCCAGTTTTAGCGCATTTTAAGATTATATAAAATAAATGGTTGTCTGTAAAGTCGGTTTACGGACGATAGTTTAACGTGACAACGTCATAAGAAAACATTGATGAAATGATTGCATACTTTTATGAATAAAATGGAATCATTTTTATTGAATTATCATTATTTTGTATGGATACGATATTTTGTATATTTGTTATACGTTAATCAGATTTTTAATATGCAAGAATTAATTACCTTTATTGCCGCAATTGTTGTTGTAATATAAACAATGAAAACCACATTAACATTTCACTTCACTTTATAAACAGTTGTAAACAGATCACGTGTAGGTACTGTAGGTGTATAAGTTGTGTGCTGCCGCTGTCTCTTTTCTACTCAGACGCATCGACCAATCGAGTGGAAGAGAGATAGATGCGGCACAATCCGAACGGTAGGCCGATCGTGCCTCTCTATCGCTTATCCGCGCTCTCGCTCGCACGCTTGCCTTCGGCGTAACGCGACAAACGGGACAATGAGTCATGTTTTTTCGTGCGTGCAGCGATTTTTTTTCAAACCTCTGCCATTTTCGAAAAATAAATATTTTTACATTTCTCTGATATGCGCGAAAATGACATCTTAACCAATTAAGGATATATTTTAGGTGACTATAAAAGTTGGAATCGTGGCAACTAAGGTGCCCCATTTTTTTGAGACCCCCTACTTTACCAGCCTGTAACTTTGTAGGTTATAATATTAATATTTTTTAATCAACCAACTATTGATCAATGATTATGTTTTGAATTCAGAAGTTATAAAAGGAAGATAATAAAATAAAATTAGTTTACCAAATAGTTTGTTAAGGATGGAAAATTTCTTAAAAACATCAACCATTTACCAATCTTTTAAACGATATGTAGAAATTTCCATCAAGATATCATATGGTCCAAATTGAATATAGGCTAATCCAAAAACAATCTTTTGTATAAGCTTAAACAAAAAATGCTATGATTGCTCACCCACCCATGACCAATAGAATATATATCAAAAGTTAACTACTCCACTAAATTTCCCTTTAAATCGCTAGTGTTGTTAAAATTGTAAATCTTTTGCGCATTATACCCTACAAACAGTTACCAAACAACATTAAGATTTTGGACTTTGCCTGTTTCTTGAGATACACAAACCAAACCATGTAACAGATATTTTAACTAGTTCCACACAGCGGTAATATTTCAACGAAATAAGTAAACTGTACTCTTCCCTTTGTGTTAGTTTGAACTGTTAATAAAGGGAAACTCTAAGAGTTCTTGCATTGTTTGGAAAGTTTAAGAAAAGGATCCGCGATCAAAATTGTGTGTACATTTTAATGTGCAAGCAAGTGTTTTGGAACAATGGACTTGTTTATTTTATAATTAACGAAAAGGCGATGATTTGGCAACGTTTCTGTACAGAAACACTTGCATTGTTCCTACTTACATATCAAAATCAAACGCCATTATTCAAATACTTTCGATGGTTTCGGCGAAAACTTTGTGGAATTCCATTCTTAATAAAGGAATTTCTATGAACGGTAATTCTACTACATTGTGCATATTCAAAATACAAATCGGGATCCGCGGTCGAGTGCCAACGTCATTGGCTTCATATAAAATTAATTTCATAACCTTGTTGTTCCACGTATTGCTTCAAAAATGGTGACACCTGTTTCGCTTGCCTGTTTCATTAGCATCTTAAAATTTAACTTTGGCTACGCTGAAAAACATTTCGACTTCCACAAAGTTATAACTGAAACCAATGAATGATTCTTATAGTATTTAAAGTAGAACTATCCACTTTTCGCCATTTCGAGAAAAACACGAATAACTTTTTGTTGGCTTTTTGAGCTTTATTTTTTTTTCAATTTAAAAAACAGCCCATACAAGACTGAAAAAAATGTTAACATTGCAACATCACATAGGATAACTCTGTGATTGTTTGAATGTACGATTGAACAACCATTATATAGGGTATTTCAATAGGGACGCTCAAAATATGTTACTTTGTCCTGCTGAGTAGATTATTCATTGTTTAGTGGCCAAATTTGAGTCAACCAGTTTGGTAAATAATCGGCCAACACCTACCTGTACGTCATCAAAATACAATATCTGGTGAAAACATTGCTGCTGTGTGTGAAAGTGTACAGGAAAACCCAAGGCAGCTTATTTCTTGTTGTTCACAAGAACTTGGCTTTTCTGCGACTTCAACTTGGCGAATTTTGAATCGGGCCTTATGTCTGCACCCGTATAAAATCCAACTAATCAAGGAACTTCAGGTAAACGACCACAGGCAACGCCTGATTGGGTTCTGGAGCAGTTGGAAGTTTACCCAAATTTGTCAAAAAAGTCAACTTTAGCGACATGGCCCATTTTATAATGAATGGATATTGGCAGACATTTGATGCTATATTCCATATTTAATTCCGTAAAATATACTTACAAATGAAATTAAAATTTAGTCGATATCTCACAAACAACTTGTTTTATTTACATTTCAAAACTAAGCGTCCATATATAAAGACCCTTTATAAAATTTAAAATAACTTTGATTATTCCTCAAATTGTGCTACCAATAATCTACTACTGTTAATCAGTAGTAAGAGTAGTAATTTAGAAATACTGCACCGAGTAAATAAAAAGGGTTTAAAGAAGAATATTTTAGAATTTTTAGAAATAAATTAAAGTCATAACAAAAAAGAAGTATTATTAAATAATATTCTTAATAGGACAGGTTTCTCGTCACTGCTTACATTATTTCCAAATAATTAGGTTAAGACCAAACCTATCTGATTGATTGCAGCTCATTAGTTTATTTTTTGTAAAGCTAACGTAATTAGTAGTAAAATTATTAGTTTGCTTTCTTTTGATTCTTTAACTTCCTTCAAATTCTTGCTTCCCGTAAATAGGAAAAGTCCCAAACTGCATTATGTAATTTTAACATTTTAAAATATTAGAATCAATCTTGCTTCATTACTTAAGCAAACTTTGCGATAGTAAGTCCGAAGATGCCTCCGAAAGAGGCGAAACACGTGTCACAGTAAGTAGCACAACACGTGGAATAATCAAAGTTTTTTAAATTTTATATTATCATTATTTTATGTTATTAATCACCGTAAATATGTTGTTTATTAATTACAATGGCGATGTGTAAACAAGTTAATATAACACTTCATTTGATTGGAGTAAACCTGTTTCGGTTTCTTAACATATTTAAAAGTAAAAATAATAAAACATTTTTAGCACTTATTCCACATAAAATTTATTGGATCAGGACCGGTTTCACTCATGGCGACCACTGTCAGCTGGTCAACATTGTCATCAGTTGACAATGCTCGCCATGATCGAAACCGGTCCTGATCCAATAAATTTTATGTGGAAAAAGTAGTAAAAATGTTTTATTATTTTTTTTATAATGCCATTCCACCAAGTATTGACAGTGGACACCTTTAAAGTGATTTAAATTAAGGATAATTGGGACACTTTTTTATGACAGCGGAAATTATTGACTTTTATATTATAATATGTGTTATAAACACGACTAAAAACCTCTTCGAAATAGTATATCTATTCGAACAATTAAGCCCCGATCAAATTACGCAAAGAATGGCTAAAAAAGTTTGATATTTTTAATCAAAGACAACAAGCTCCGTTAAGACTGTGAAAAATAGAGATTTAATTTGGCCGAATTCTCGGCGCCGTTTTTTGTGAACTTTTTGCCGGGGATTTTAATGCGTCCACGTAGAAAGCTTTTAAAGCTCTCGTTCAGGAACAAAAGTAAGAGATTTACAGTTTGCTATTTCCACTTTCCAATGGACGATTAGGGATTAAGATTGAAAAGGGCCTTTAATCCGGTGATCTCATTGGCGGGCGCTGCATAGGTAGATAGGGTATATACCCACTTCACATGAAGTGGAGCTTTTCGATTTAGGGAGGTCCCCGAGGACGAGTTCGACTTTGAATATTTGACGCCCTAAGCGTTTAACAGATTAACGCTTAGATTTAGTGTTCCAAGTAGTAAAAAAACAGTTTGGTAATTCTGATATCGAAGTTGGATGTTTTAATTGCTTTAAGGGACACTCCAACTAAAACTGTATGATATTGACTTTAGATTATTAAAGCTTTCAATAAATCATGTGGAAATCATTGAGTTAATTATCAATAGAACTTACAAAGGAGAAAATGAAAACAAATATTAGTCTCAACCAAAAAGGACGATAATATTAAAACTGTTTGTATCGATAGCAAGGAGTAAACTTGTCTTCTTGAAATGGTTAAAAATAGCAATGGATTTATGCGTTTAATGAATAATTTAATTTATATAAAAGCTCTTTTTTCAATATGCCAAAGTCATAATAAAGTTTTAATGATTTTTCAACTTAAATATTGCAATATTTTTGCAACAAAAACTATCGTAACCAATGTTATCTGTGAGCTACGCGCGCGCAGCAGTTTGATAAACTCCGCGCACTGGTACTAGGATGGCTTATACTTTAAAAGTTAATGAATTTAACGACATGATATAGAACTTTTGCACATATATTGAAGGATTCACAAAATAGAGCGAAGCATAAATTAGTAAAACATTCTTTAATCCATGCCCTCTCAATTGTGGAGCATATCAATTTCAGAAGATTCTCGATGATTGAAATTGTGTTGCGCATTTGTTTGATTGGGTCTTTTTGGCTCCGAATTTTCCGCGCAGCTAACTTCTCGGTTAAGAGATAACATTGTTCATAACTATGCTTAAATCGATAAAAGTGGCGTTCATGGAGGTAATAGAATAATAAAAATTCAGACTCCAAATAATATTACATTTGATCTTATGCAAGAGTAAAAAACATATTCTACTTTTGTGCAAAAGATTTTATCAATAACATAAACAGTTGTTGAATTATATTTTCAAATATTTAATATTAATATTCATTCAAAAATAGAAGCCAAATGCTTGAAAGAAAAAATCAGGAAGCAAGCGTGCAGAAAAATATTACGTTTTTCTTTCAATCAATATTGCTATATTTTCTCAAGCGATGTGTGTATTCATATTTGTATAGCTCAAATAAAATAAATGCCTTATCAAATGCTACTCTCGACTCTCTTCGCGTTGAATCAAATAAGCCTGAACTAAAAGGCCTGATTTATACAGTCAAAAGTGCCCGCAGGGTTGATACGAAGGAGAGAGGAAATTCGTTCCAGCAATTGAATAAATAACACTTGCCACATGTGGGATTATACCACGACTTTAAAAGATCACACGCTACATTTTAAATTGTGTGAGTAAGTCATTACTTTTATTGTAAGTTAAATTCATTTTATTTTATTATAGGCGTTTCTAGTCCAAACACAGGGTAAGCAATGATTGTAATAGTATACTTGGTCAATGTTGGTTGCAGTTAGAACAGCAAGCAAATCAAATCTGTAAAAAGGGAACGTAAAATAATATTGAAAAATTTGTTGAATCCTTGTATCTGACAGAAAACATCGCGTTTAAAATATGACTAAGCAGCAAACCCTACTATATAGCCTAGAGATTAAAACCACACTATAAAAGAGTGCCTTATAGGAGGTTAGACAATCATACAAAATTTGAGGTTAGGGTTATTCAATTAGATTTACGAATTGAACAAAACCTTAAAATCATTCTCCATTTTTATATTATGACTTTGTTCTTTAATTATTTGGTTGACAAGCGCGTGTCAAGACCGTTGAACCTTTTATGTAATGTATAATATTAACAAAAATTCTCATTTGACTTTGAAAATTTTGCGTTTTGTAGAACATTTGCTATCGGAGAGATTGAGACACAAAAAACTGTCGCTATAGGACAATTCTCTACTGGATAGAACGCCAAAGAGGGATTGACTGTACATGCTATAAAAAGCTTAACCCCATGCTGGATTTGAGGAAAAATCTTTCCTTAAATGGAAAACTGCTTTATTATACTGATATAAATCTTAATATGCACACTGCAGGCACTTCACTGTTATGATATTTCAAAATAAATGTCTTCGGTAAATGTGTAATGGGCTTCACAGTATGTGTAGAAATCACTCCTATACAGAGATTTAAAAATATGACTAAAGATATAAGAGATCCATAGCGGTAGAAAAATGATAAAATAATTTTGTGATAGTTACGCGAATTTCGCTATAAATTGATAATGTTAATTATTTGCCCATCTTCGGGTGTGTGCTCCTGAAATTTGTGTTGCATACAATTAAAACGCGTTCCGTAAACCCGGGAAAATAGAGACACTTTTTACCCTTCACGACTATGTATCTTCATACCTGCACAAAATAAATCAAATATGAATGGCTTGAAACGTGTTTCTATGGTCTTACTACACATTCATGACAATCTTTTTCAAATATTCACGATCGTTTTTAAGACATAGTCAATTTTGTTCGATGTCTCTATTCACATTGAAATGGGGTAAATAGAGACGAGAGAGGGTAAATAGGGACTTGGCAGGTGAATAGAGACAAAACAACAGATTGTAGTGATTGGAATATATGAACCTCTATTCTATATGGTTTTCTATTCACTCTGTTTTACAGTACTTATTTTCTAAAAAAACATGATTTAATTTAATTTTCGAGCAATAAAAGAGAATTTTATAAGGGGTCAAAAAGTAAGGATGCATCGAACTTAAACACGTTTGTTTCAAATTTGGCCAGTCATTTAGCTAGTTTAGTTTTGTCATTCGAGAGATAGTGTAATAGCCATTGTAATTAATTATATTTAAATATTAAAAAATACCTTGGATACTTAGTAAAGTTGTGCTAAAGCTCAACCCGTTTTACGGTATACTACATCTTTGATTTATGTTCACGAAGCTGTAGGCCGTATTTAATTTTATTCATTTATTTTAAATGTTTTTCTCTAAGGAGCAATATATTTTACTACGGTAGACTTTTCAAAAAAAAGAAATATTTTAACAAATAAAAACTTTTCATGAGTGTGAAGAATTTTCTTTTAGTAAAAGAAACTATAAATAAAGAAGCTCTTAAAATACGTTACATTTTTTTAAAACCTTAACGAGCGTAACTAACGAAAGTTTTCCACCAACTAAAAAGTTGTAAAATATTATTTTCCGAAGCGAAAAAAGCAAAAGAGGTTTCAACGAGCCGTGAAGGCTTTCACTTCGCAATTAGCATTATTCACCTATTTGATATTTAAAATTTTACGCCGTTCAACTGTCACGGTTAGTTAAGTTTACGACTGTTGCGCATAACTAAAAGTTAAAATGGTAAATCAAAATATTTCGATACAAACGTTTGACTACTGCAATATTTTTTTTCGAAAAGCTCGCCTTGAACCAACTTACATGAAATGTCATTTTCGATGCCAATTTTAAGTTTAATGTCATTTAAAGACTTGTCGCAGATACTTTTTTGAAAGTTGCAGCAACTTTTAGTCAATTATTAACGCTATATGGCTTTCAATCCAAGATCTAAGGTTAAATCAGCGATGGAAAATTATTTAACATTTAATAGTACTACGTTCACATATATTCCGTTAAACCTAACCCCGTGTCTTAGGTAAGCGACGCGAACCGGCAAGAGAATTTAGGCGAATCCAGTCAATTTAAAACGTAGTTGATCAAAGGTCTTATGTGCCATCGCTCGGCCAGACGCAATTAACGCTCTGGTGAGCTTGGACCGTTTCATATTTTCAAGCGATTCGCGTGCGCCATGAGTGCGCACTTGAGGCGACTTGCGACATATGCCGTCCTGACCGGACCGCTTCGCCTACGTATGACACTTGCATGGGCGAGGACCGTTTGATATTTTAAAACTCTGCCGCTTTCAAAGCCGCGCCGGAACGCCTCGCCTAGATTCGCCCAGCTAAGACGACCCGTAAGGCTGATTGATGTTGATGAATCATTTCATAATGCTCGCAATGATCGAAGCCAATCCTGATGTTTATCAGAATATATGTGGAAGTAGTATAATAACATGTTTTTATTAATTAAAAATTGGTGTCTGTAAAGTCGGCTTACGGACGATAGTTTAACGTGACAACGTCATAAGAAAACATTGATGAAATGAATGCATACTTTTATGAATAAAATGGAATCATTTTTATTGAATTATCATTATTTTGTATGGATACGATATTTTTTATATTTGTTATACGTTAATCAGATTTTTAATATGCAAGAATTAATTACCTTTATTGCCGCAATTGTTGTTGTAATATAAACAATGAAAACCACATTAAGATTTCACTTCACTTTATAAACAGTTGTAAACAGATCACGTGTAGGTACTGTAGGTGTATAAGTTGTGTGCTGCCGCTGTCTCTTTTCTACTCAGACGCATCGACCAATCGAGTGGAAGAGAGATAGATGCGGCACAATCCGAACGGTAGGCCGATCGTGCCTCTATATCGCTTATCCGCGCTCTCGCTCGCACGCTTGCCTTCGGCGTAACGCGACAAACGGGACAATGAGTCATGTTTTTTCGTGCGTGCAGCGGGCGTTCATCGATTTATAAGACGTTGTCACGTCAAAAATGATAGGAAGAAGTGGAAGTTTACATGTAACGATTCTTTTTCGACATAACATCAAAATAATTTAAAAACGATAATACCAACTTTAATTATTAACATACAATTCAAAATTGTTTGGAATGCATAAGAGATTAGAAAAAACAGCTGAATGAGAGTCGAAAATAATAAAACTTTCGAAAATGGAACGTGTATTATATTTCAATTCTATTATATCAACAAACGAGTGTTTTCAGTATTTTTGAAAAATTAGAACTAGCGTCATACTTACGGATAAGACTTTTTCACATTCCATATGATGCGGTCGTACTAATATATTGATTTCCACTAATATATCAAAAGAATGAATAAGTACAATATCATCAAAAGTATATATTATAAAAGAGAGTGTGAGAATCGCCTAGAATAAGCCGAAAGGGAAATAGGTAGAAGAGAAAAGAAAGAAAAGTGCATAGTGGAAAATTATGCATTATTTATCCAGTGACGACTTGCGACTACGCAGAGTGACAAACATCAAAGAGGCAATCCACGTAACTGACTGAGGTCCCACTTAAAAAAATAGCCTCGCGTAAAAATGACATACACTAAAAGAAATTCATACGAATCATTTTTACAGCTCTCAATAATTTGATCTAACATTCACGATTGAATTTTTGGTAATATTCCTGTTACTTGTATTCAATATAAACTCGGTGACGTTTAGCATGCAAATATATTTAAATTAAAAAAATACAAAATAAAGTCTATTTCTGCATACATATTTTCGGATCAAGATCAGGGAGCACTCTCAACTGATCATAGTCATCATCATCACCAGTGGTATAATCAGTTGGCAATGCTCACTATGAGAGAAACCGGTCCTGATATTTATGAGAACATATGTGGAAATAGTCATGTATTGATTGATTGAATTTTATGTATTGATTGATTGAATTAATTTGGTAGAACTATATTGCTTAGTTATGAATGTATCATACGTTTTCATCGTTTAAAAGATGTGTTTGTCGTTGACCAAATCGGCGTGGTTCACGAATCTAAACATCGTCTTTTTACAGCCATATTTACAAAATTGGGTAACCAAACCTTGATTTGTTTGAATTTTGTACTTTTCCATGGGTTTCGCCTTTCGGCATCTTCATGCATTTCAATTGCACGGATGTACTTGAACTGACGCGAAGTAAACAGTTTGTATCGCTTACATACAAAAATAGAAGTATATCACTTAGTTTAATTGCTATTAAAATGTAAATTAGCTACAATTGAATGTAAACAAGGTTCAATGAATTAAGTGGGTTTGTTATAATTATAGGGATTCCATCAAACACCCTCAGTCAAAATCCTTAATTAGATAATTCATTATTCATTCATTAGTATAAAAGCTCGATTAGATCATCTGCAACTTAAAGATTTAGAAAAAAGCTGCAACGGACCTATTTCGGAAAACTGATCGCTTCGTGTATGTTTTATTGTGCCACCCTGGGCTGAATTCTTTCCGCGAATGATTTACGCGTGAGTGTGGCGAATGGAGGGCGTGAGTGGTTAAGGGAGGATAGTGGGAGTGAAGGAGGCTCAATTTGAAAAGGCACGATCAACAAAGTATTCATCTCTACTTCAGCGAGCCGGAATAGTGGTTGGCCTGTACAACATATTCCATTCGCGATTTAGAATCCGGTTCCAGAATGGTGTCATTTTAACAAGGGTTGTGGCAACGTGTGTCAAGAACTGTCAGTACTTTTAAAGTAAGATATCATTGTCATTGATATTTTGAAAATGGAGCTCAAAAAGTGTTTATAACATGATCGATTAATGACTTTAAGAAGCTTTGAGCTTAATTTAAAACTCAATTAAGATCTTTTGATGAATTCGGCGGTAACTTTGTGGAAGTTCATTTTAATATAAAATTCAAAATAACTCTGATTATTCCACACACTGTGTAACTAATAATGTAAGCAGATTGATTGCATATCATTAGATTATATTTTGTATTGCTAACGTCATTAGTAGTATAATTAGTTGTTTGCTTTGTTTTGATTCTATAGCCCCCCTCCTTGCTTCCGGTAAAAAGGAAAAATCCCTAATTCCATAAAATATTAAAATCAATCTTATTGATTGAGTAGGCATTTACTTGGTAGAACTCCATTATAATACGGTAAGAAAAATAACAATGTATTTTAGTTGTACATAAATCTAGTATGTATCTCATATGTCGGTCCCTGTGGTCTAGTGGCAAGAGCTTTGTCCTAGCAATCGGGGGGCCCGGGTTCAATCCCCGGCAAGGTTAGATTTTTTCAATTGAAAAAAAAGATCTTGGGCTGGGTGTTATGTTATTTATCGTTGATTTTGTGCACAACTGATACATTATTTACCATCGAGTTAATCTCGTGTGACTTTCACAACTCAGAATATTTGGCGCATTGGCGCAAGCTGTAATGCCAAATATTTTTTATAAAAAAAATTAAAAAAAAAATTAATTTAATTTAAATTTAATATGTAAAACTCAAATCAATCTTGCTTCATTACTTAAGCAAACTTTGCGATAGTAAGTCCGAAGATGCATTTGAAAGATGCGAAACACGTCAATAATCAAAGTTATTTTGAATTTTATATCAATTAAGATCGTTCAGACTGTAAAAAACACGTTACAAAGTTTTATTAGGTGCAGTTAACTTGTATGTGCATATTTTGATAGACCATTTATCGTATCGAATAGCTGTTCTATTGATGTTCTCGTTTTTTTATGAGGACGTTCACCTTGTTTCTGCTGAAAGGACTAGCTTCCATCGCAGTATCATCTGCATTTTGCGCAATTTTCCGCTAATTTCGTTTGTGAAAAGATTATACATACATATGATCTCGCTGGTGGACTCGAGTCACGCGCCGTTCATTTGATTCCATTGATTTTAAAGATGAATTGCTTCTTCCCCGCGAGTGGGTCGTTTATGTAATATATTGAGGGTTTGAGGCTTACCTCAGCATCTTTAAATATCATCCCCTAAGTTCAAACCATCTCAAAGGCTTGGGCTATATCAATAAGCCATCCAGTAGTGAAGTATCGGTGGCTTAATCCGTCTGAGATCAAATATTCTGCTAAGAGCTAAGCGTAGTAACCGGTGGATTTTGAAGAGCTTCATTTCTAACGCGCGTGCTGCTCATCGAGATTTTCTTTTACGTGCTAACTGTCGCTTTTTGATCGAAAGGCAATAAAAAAGTAAATAAAAAACATTATAAATATATTATCGATTCCACAGCAAATTTGCATATCTTTTAAATCATTTTTTTAAGCAACAGTTTAAAAACATTATCTTAATAAAACAAAAATAAAACACGTAACATTGTAGAACTCCATTATGGAGTTCTACAATGTTACGTGTTTTTTTTTCTACGGTGAGAAAAATAACATGGTATTTTAGTTCTACAGAAATTATTTGATATATTTGTCGACAGTGACTAAATGAACAAATCACAATTAACGCATCACCACTTCTTAAGCCGTTAATGCAATATTAAATAAATCAACTTGATACAATACTTATTGTAACCCCACTTAGTAAAAGCCCAGATTAGCTTTCACTTCATGATTATATCAAATCAATTTGTCACATTCAATAACTTATTATTTCCATATTAAGATGGTGAAACACAAAAGAAGATGTATCGTGTACCCTGTCTAAGCGGGCTATATATGTGTACTTGTTCTAATGCGCGTTACAACATAGTTCTGACAAGGGCGTAAGCCGAAATAACTATCAACAAATATATTAAATAATTTCTGTAGAATTAAAATACATTGTTATTTTTCTCACCGTAATATATTTATTACCTTAAAGATAAATTTACAGTTTTGTGTGTATGTGTGAAATAAGCATTAAGGAGATTCCTGCAACACAAAACCGCACATTGCATGTATCCCTATAAATATCAGGACTGGTTTCGCTTCTTGCGAGCATTGTCAACTGATTTTCCTGTTTTTTCTCCATTCTGATATTTATGACGCGTTTGATTATTTCTCCAGTTGACTGCAGCATGCTTTCACTGTTTCATTGACATGTAAAGTGAAGAATAAGAATCATTGTCAACGGTATAAATGAAAATTTTACGATACTGAAAATACTTCTCAAATAGGCATAACATGTGCCACAGCTATAAAAACAACCAGTGGAATAACAAAGCTATAAATTTTGATTAAATAAATTTCCGTGAAGCATACAAGATTCCGCAGAAAATGTTGCCTAAAATTTGTCTATCGTGTCCCTGCGTAAAAATAAGGCTTTTAAGGGTGGGTTGCATTCAATCTTAGGGCAGTTTTCCCTGTGGTAGAAAAGCAGTCGATAAGTTCAGAGACCTTTTTTTCTACTCCATTGGGAGATTTTCCTCACGTTTTCTTTTTACGTTTATGATAGCACCCCACGGTCAGCGACGGCTCTAATAAATTGGGCGTAAAACTTAGTATTCCAATAAAAAACGTAAAAGTACAGTGTGCACGGTCCAAAATAAAACACTCGAATAGATCACGTTTGTACCTATAACGGCAACCATAAAACGGTGGATGTTGAGTAAAAATACACTTTATATGCATCTATTTTAAATGTGTAAATTTTTGAAGCCGTAAAGGAAACCAGACACTGGAGGAAACATCGATTGAGTGGTCGATGTCGAATTGTTTCTTGATTATAACAACGATTATCATTTAAGTATACTAAATACAGTTGTTGGAATATAAATCTTATATATAAAACCTGTGCTCTGCAACAGCGCCTGTCCAGATCCAGACTACTCTCTGTTGAGTGCGGGGCAAGAAATCGAGAGAGTCGATGGTTTTAGGTACTTGGGAGTACACATCACGGGAGATGGCAACCCGCGTAATGAGCTCGCGATCCGATTAGGGATAGCAATGACTTTATTTTATTTCTGCAAATATTTTCATCGGAGTTATCACATAACCAAGCATATTGTAAATAAAAAAAAATCCATTCAACACAGTATTTTAATGTCTTGGCCGTGGTTCGTGATCGATTCCCAGTCCATGCAGTTTCATTTTTTAATCGAATTATTGATTTCAGTTCGGAAACATGGATGTCCGTCTTTTCTAAAATTTACTCCTTCGACCATCCGATCATTAAAACGGAATGAGCTCACCACTTGCCCTATAAGCTAACTACTTGACCTTTCATTTATATCTCTTCTCTAATAAAAAAATGGTTGTCTGTAAAGTCGGTTTACGGACGATAGTTTAACGTGACAACGTCATAAGAAAACATTGATGAAATGATTGCATACTTTTATGAATAAAATGGAATCATTTTTATTGAATTATCATTATTTTGTATGGATACGAAGAAGGAGTGAAATGAAATCTACAATTTTTTATTGATATATTTTATTCGCACTCATTAATTCAAGGATTAATTACCTTTATTGCCGCAATTGTTGTTGTAATATAAACAATGAAAACCACATTAACATTTCACTTCACTTTATAAACAGTTGTAAACAGATCACGTGTAGGTACTGTAGGTGTATAAGTTGTGTGCTGCCTCTGTCTCTTTTCTACTCAGACGCATCGACCAATCGAGTGGAAGAGAGATAGATGCGGCACAATCCGAACGGTAGGCCGATCGTGCCTCTCTATCGCTTATCCGCGCTCTCGCTCGCACGCTTGCCTTCGGCGTAACGCGACAAACGGGACAATGAGTCATGTTTTTTCGTGCGTGCAGCGGGCGTTCATCGATGTATAAGACGTTGTCACGTCAAAAAAAAAACATCAATTACCGCAATCCCAGGAACACAAATATCAAATGTCGTAAAATATTAATGACCAAATAATAACATAAGAATATTTATCTCATGTTATTATTTGGTCATTAATTTTTCAAAAAATCCCCATAATTATAACAAACCCACTTAATTCATTGAAACTTGTATTCATTCAAATTTCGCTAATTTACATTTTAATAACCTTTTAACTTAGTGATCTACTTATATTTTTGTATATAAACGATACAAACTGTTTACTACGCGTCAGTTCAAGTACATCCGTGCACTTGAAATTCCTGAAGATGCCGAAAGGCGAAACCCGGGTCGTTAGCGACAAAAGTCATGGAAAAGTACAAAATTCAAAAAATTCAAATTTGATATTGAAATTCCATCAAGCACCCTCAGTCGAAATACTTAATATTACACTCATTATCAGAAACAAACTTCAATTAAACATTTAAAAAAAAATAATAACTGAGTTCAGTTGATAATGCTCGCCATGAGCGAAACCGGTCCTGATCAAATAAATCTCATGTGGAAAAAGTACTAAAAATGTGTTATTATTTTTATTATAATGCCTTTGCACCAAGTATTGACAGTGAACACCTTAAAAGTGATTAAACATATTTTGATATTAAAGATAATCATAACACCATTCTTGGAGCCGTATAAAACCACCCTATGCAATACAGAAATCTGAAAGGGTAAAATTGTCAGGCTAGGTAAGAAACTCGAAAAGTAATTTATTTACTGAAATAGCAGAGTGCTTCTTTGGGTGCTGTTATTGGCAGGTAATCGATAAGTCAGGAGGGCTTTCTTAATTATTTTGACAGGAAACCAGATTCCAAAAAAAGCTAAAATTTCCCTGTCATTAAGCTTTCTCCATTTAAGAACGTCTTCTGGCAAATTTTGCTGTTTTTATTTTATTTTCGGTGATATTTTCGAAAAACATTTTCTTTCTTTGCTAATTGGATTATATACATATTCACTTTTAAGGTGTTCACTGTCAATACTTGGTGGAAAGGCATTATAATAAAAATAATAGCACATTTTTAGTACTTTTTCCACATGAGATTTATTTCATCAGGACCGGTTTCGCTCATGGCGAGCATTATCATCATATACACCATCACTTCATTATCAGCAAAGACTCTATTTACGAATCATTATAACATACATTCATTTTCTTGTAAGTTTATGTGGGATAAGTTAAACAATTCGACACCTTAGTTTGAAAAGGTTCTAATTGCTCTTGACACTGTTTTGAGATATGAGCGTTTGATGCTTCACTTGTAACAATGAGCCGGTAAAAATGTTTCTAATTACTTATTTTAAGCATATTTTTCACTTATCTTGCTGAGAATAATGATCTTAAAGATCTAATGATGGAAATAATGATGACAATCTTACAGAAGAGTAGTTCTGAGGAGGGCGAAAGCCGAAATAGCTATCAATAAATATAAAATATAATTTCTGTTGAATTAAAATTCATTGTTATTTTTCTTACCGTATTATGATGGAGTTCTAACAAGTAAATGCCTACTCAATCAATACAATCTTAGAACTTTGTCAAATAAATTACGTTCAAAAAGTGTGCAGATGCAGTGCAACTCTGGAATTATGATAACTCCGATATTCAACTTTTCCGATCAAAAGGCCATTTAGGTAAAAAATTCAATTATAACCTTTTCAAAGTAAGGTAATGACTTTCCAAAAGAATATCTGGAAGATTTTAAGGAATAGGTATTTTTCGCCTCCCCACTACCTTCCTCAGATTTTACAATGTTTAGTATTTTTGCCACTTTTGGAATAGGATACCCCATATAAGGTTTCGCGGTCTCCCCTTGGTGTTAACTCGAAACGGGGCTTGTATAGTATGCAATAACCCACACTACGTAAACGAACGATGCAAGTGAAAAAGTATTAGTAACCAGTCCAATTGAAATTACATCAAGCACCTTCAATTATAAATTAAACACGTAGTTCGCTCATCACTTTATATACACACATTTTTCTAGGATTGCTTAAGGTAAGAATCCTGAATCACTATAGAGTTTATCTTAATAAAAGATTTCTGCGAAAATTGCTTGCTGAGGATTTGGACATAATAGTTTTTAGGAAAAATACAAATGTGTTTGCATTTTGTACTTTTTCGTACGTTTTGTCGCTAGCGACCCGGGTTTCGTCTTTAGGGATTGTCATGCATTTCAAGTGCACGGATAAACTTGAGCACACTCTTGCACTAAACATGATTGAAGATGCCAAAAGGTGAAACCTAGGTCGTAAGCGAAAAAGTTCATGGAAAAGTGCAAAATTCAAACTATTCATATTGTATATTGAAATTCCATCAAACACCTACATAATGTCGAATTCTACATAATAGGAATAATAATTATACTGATAAATGAAACTGAGACTCTAGCCCATGATCTCCGACACAAGCCAACGACGTATACACGACATATATTACTTTTAAGGTGTTCACTGTCAATACTTCAGTAAGAGGTCGTCAACATTTTAATAATAATCTATTTTTCTTGCATTTTACTTCGATTTATTTGCTTAGCTGTAATACCAATTGTTTGTCATACCTTGTAAGTCTTACTTAAACTTTGTATAAATATCACTGTTTCGTTGTATTTCTTATGAGTTGACAATGCTCGCCATGAGCGAAACCGGTCCTGATCCAATAAATTTTATGTGGAATACGTACTAAAAATATTTTACTATTTTTACGACATTCATTACTGGAAAGCAACTGATATCAACGTAAAGATTGACAGAAGGTAAAATGAGATGGACACAGCCTTCTCCTTGCGTGGATACGATCTTTAATGAAATACGAAGAGTTAACACTTTTTACAAATCAATGTAAATTATTGCGTTTCGTCCAGCCCTGGAAAAATACTTTCCCATTCTGAACAGGTAAGCCGTAACTTTATCCTTTACACATAAACTACTAACTACCCATCGCCCTTAAAAGTTTGCGGTGGTGAATTTCTTCACATCCACCGATGGATGAGAAGAGATGCTGAAAACTTTGAAACAAATTGTCTGATTTATTCATTCACACAGTGAGCGAGCGGAAAAGTCGTGAGCCGTGTGAACAATACAACTATATTGTATCTCCCTTTTCATCTCGCAAATAAGGCATCCATGTATTATATATATGTACATAAGAGTAGAAAATCCAATTCTAGTATCAAATACTCGATACTCGAGAAGACTCATCCATTTTTCAAGTACTCGATTCTTGAGTATTTTTCAAAATACACGAGTAATAATTGTAATTTATAGCTGAAGATTTATTTACTTATTAAAAAAATTATTACATAATGTTTAACCGTTGCGATTAACTGAGTCTTACGCGTGGATTTTACTGTCTGGCAATATTTTTTATCAATTTATCAAGCTTATTTATCATCTACTTATACACACATATGAATTAATCATATATATATTGGTACATTAGAAGCTACTCGAGTAATTGTAGTCTCTACAAAAGGGTGTGCAATAACGGCCACTGTGAAAATCCCGGGATTTCCGAGAGAAAAATACGTATTCTGTATAACAAGAGAGAATAAAAAAATATAAAATTGAAAATAACTTAGTATATTCCATGTATTTTGTAATTATCTGTGACCCGTGTTTCGCCTCTTTCAAATGCATCTTTAAGATTATTATTGTAAAGGTTGCTTAAATAATAACTGGCTAAGGCAATTTTTCACATGTTTTTACTATGGGGAACTTTCACAAAGTGACAATAGCATCAAAAATATTTGTAATATAAAACCGTTTTATCAGCTATTTACGATGGTAACCGGACAAATCAGAACATGACTTTTCAGAATATGAATTTGTATACACATAATAATAACAATAAAAATTATTAATTATGTTGTTATATGATATTTTTTCCGCCAGAATAAGCCGGTGTTAAGACTGTTAATAACTAAAGACGTATTATAAAACTAAAACCTTCGTTATTTTGCCCGGCTTCTTCGCCAGATCCCACATACATATATATATAGATATTTGTGCCAGCCCAACGAATGAATTTTCAAATGCACGCGAACTAACTACAATAGTTATTAAACATTTATTTTAATTTCGGCGATCTCATAATTACAGTTATTTTCTTGTTGTGGCAGCCCTATTCATAATTGGTAAATTGTTTATAGACAAATATGTATGTGAAAACCCAATATTATAAAGCGAGCGCGCTCTATGTTCTGAAAAGTCATTTTCTGAATTGTCATATTCTGAAAAGTCATGTTCTGATTTGTCATGGAACCATTTACGATATTTGGTTCTAGAAACCTGTAAAACAAAGAAACCTTGTATCTTCAAAAGGACTATGGATATTGAAAATATCTAAAACGCATATGAAAGACATTTGCAAACATAACTACAGTATATTAATTGAATTAGAATTTACTTGGTAGAACTCCATCATAACACTGTTAAAAAAATAGTATCAACCATTTATAAAATAATTTCTGTTGGACTAAAATACATTGCTATTTTTTTCACCGTGTTATAATTACAGTAATGTATCAATCAGCTGATAATATGTCGAGCTTAAAGTGAAAATTTTGACAGACTATACGCAGACAAATGCGTGTGTTTAAAAAAATCTTAATACTATTTTTTAATCTTTTTAAATATCCAATATCTGTTCAGATCCGAGAATTTCCTAGACGTGAAAATTTTGGAACCCGTGTCTCGTGGCTTCGGAATTCCTAGTTGGCACAAGAAAATATGCGGCAAGAGAAAATTCGGCTGAAGGAATTGTCCATTTGAAAGGGTTAGCACAACTATTTTTTGTTGACAATAGTCAATCACTGGATAAAGGTTTATTTAACAATCGACTGCCATTTAGATATCTCTACACAGTAGAATGGGCCAAATACTTACGAGGAAATCCGAAGGACCCTTATTACGGAAATCAATTTATGAATATCATTTTTACATGGTTATTATTTTAAAGTATGAATATTTATTTAAATATGCTATTTTGGGATATTTTTTAATAAATAGATATGCCTTATTGAAAATATGGAATTTACTTTCTTCTCTGCAATTGATAAATATCAAACCAAAGTTGTTAAAATCAGTTGAAAATGCTCGGTTTAAGCGAAACCGGTCCTAATCTAAATAAATTTACTGTGGAATAAGTATAAAAATGTTTTTTTTTATTATTTATTTTATTGATTTCCACCAAATATTGACAGTGACAGCACCTACAAAGCTATTCCCATTCCACTTGTTGTGGCATGTGTTTCGCTACTTCAAGTACATCTTCAGACAAGTTATATTTTATAATTTTTATTTACTGGGTCATTTATTACTTCCGAATAAAAATAGTCTGAAGATACCTCTCAAAGACGCTTAACAACTAAACGTATCCCAACTAGTAACTTATGTATAGAATAAAAAATAACAAATTTTAATTCTATATGAAAAAAAATCCACATAATAACCGGGGTATCCATTTTAAATATTGATCCTCTTACAATAAGAAGTTCTTGGCAATCTTGACATATAAATGTAAATGGCACTGAATAAGATGCTAATCTCTGATCCCTTGGGAACTCTATAGCATATGGCTTTAAAAAATACACTTCTCGCTTGATTTATTTAAGGGAGAGAATTTTTACAGGGAACTCCGGTTCGAGCTGTGCAGTAGATTTGAGTTGGGTAACACGTGACCATACAATAGATAAGACTTAGTTCCCTAACAGCTTATTTTATTTTATTTACAACTGCTGCATTTTATAATGGACTAAATTAAAAACATTATAGTAATTGCAAAAAAATAATGAACAGATATTTCAGGAATCATTTTTCATTAATATCAGTGAACAAAATCACCACTATCATGGAGTTATATCAAGGAAGTGCAAATTTGATCACTTTTAAGGTGTCCACTGTCAATACTTGGTGGAATGGCATCATTTTAAAAATAATAACACATTTTTAGTTGGTAGTTCTATTCCACATAAAATATATTGGATCATGACCGGCTTCGCTCATGACGAGCATTGTCAACGAAACAGTGATATTTATACACAATTTAAGCAAGAATTACAAGGTATGACAAACAATTGGTATTACAACTAAGCAAATAAATTTTCACGAAGGATTGCATATTTATATAATCGTTTATATTGCTAAAACTTCACAAACGGGCTTTTAAGAATTAAATATTTCATTGTCTATACATGGATACATGGACTCTTTGCCTAAACTTTGAAAAGATTAGGTATTGGTCTACAACTAGAGACTCCAATTCGAGTGTCGAATACTCGATACTCAAGAATACTCGTCCATTTTTCAAGTACTCGATACTCGAGTATTTTTCAAAATACTCGACCTATACTCGTAATTTATAAATGAAGATTTATTTACAAATTTAATTTGCTTACTTAAAAAAAACATAAATTATAATACGGAAAGAAAAATAACAATGTAAGTGGTTTCACACGGTAAAATAACCCAAAAATACCCAAATTATTGTTTCCCACCATTACTTTAGACCAATTAATCAAACTTATTTAAATTCTTTCATGTGACGTAGGTATGGTTTCAACAGAAAGAGATGATGTAGGTAGCACCCTGTCTAGCAAAGGTATATAAGCTATATCTAATACACGTTTTAAACATAGTTCTGACGAAGGTGTAAGCCGAAATAGCTATCAACAAATATATAAAATAATTTATGTAGAACTAAAATACATTGTTATTATTCTTTCCGTATTATAATGGAGTTCTACCAAGTAAATGCCTACTCAATCAATAACATTAATTATGCTTAACCGTTGCGTTTAACTGAGTCTTACGTGTGAATTTTACTGTCAAGAAATATATTTTTTTGCCGTTGACTATGCTATGCGAGAATTTCATTTGTTACTTTTGCTTTCGATTCTGCTGACTTTATCAATGACAAGATGACGAGAGTCTGTGATAGCATGAGAGAAAATAAAATATTGAAAAATAATCTAAATTATAAACAAAAATTTGAATTTTCATATATATTTTGGTGCATCTGAAACTAACCGAGTATACTCGAGTAACTGGAGTCTTGGAACTAAGTCTTATCTATTGTATGGTCACGTGTTACCCAACTCAAATCTACTGCACAGCTCGAATCGGAGTTCCCTGTAAAAATTCTCTCCCTTAAATAAATCAAGCGAGAAGTGTATTTTTTAAAGCCATATGCTATAGAGTTCCCAAGGGATCAGAGATTAGCATCTTATTCAGTGCCATTTACATTTATATGTCAAGATTGCCAAGAACTTCTTATTGTAAGAGGATCAATATTTAAAATGGATACCCCGGTTATTATGTGGATTTTTTTTCATATAGAATTAAAATTTGTTATTTTTTATTCTATACATAAGTTACTAGTTGGGATACGTTTAGTTGTTAAGCGTCTTTGAGAGGTATCTTCAGACTATTTTTATTCGGAAGTAATAAATGACCCAGTAAATAAAAATTATAAAATATAACTTGTCTGAAGATGTACTTGAAGTAGCGAAACACATGCCACAACAAGTGGAATGGGAATAGCTTTGTAGGTGCTGTCACTGTCAATATTTGGTGGAAATCAATAAAATAAATAATAAAAAAAAGTATTTATTCCACATTGAATGTATTACTAGATCAGGGCCGGTTTCGCTCATAGCGATCAGTCAGAGCACTTCAATTGATAATGCTCTCAATGAACGAAACCGGTTCTAATCTAATAATATATTTAATTTGTAATAAGTACTAAAAATGTTTTTTTTAATTTTTAATTGTATGCTATATTCAAAATTCTTCTAAATAAAGTGTATCCAAATAGTACATATTTATTGTATGTTTGTTATCTTTTAATAAAAATATAAGTTTCCTGGTAAAGCTTTACGATGTATCTAGGATTCCTAAAATAACCAATGTACACCAGGCTCGAGAATTTGATGCTTTTCCGATATAAGTCTTTCGAAAATAAATTTCATTGCGAATCAATAAGCCGTGATATTCTACAAATGTGGATGAATATAAATGATTTTACTTACGCTCCGATCGCGTTAACCTGCTGACTTTGGGCGGCTCTGGAAGGGCGCCGCATGGGCGGGGGCGGTAGATGGCCGCCACCGTGGTACAGGGCTGGAGGCAGCGAAAGCATTGGTGGCGATGGTAATCTGAAACAAGAAGAAAATGCCCTGTCAAAAAAATCATACAAATATGCGAATTTGGTGTCACATAGTAGATAAAATGTTCTTGTGTTACCAATTATCTTATAAATGCCGATTACAAGCTCAGTATGGAATCTTCAGAAATTAAGAAGAACAGATCAACAAGCATAAACGAAACTCATTTATACATAGTTTATGGTATTAGTAGTATTATTTTTGGTTGAATCTAGCCCCTGCCCTCTTTGCATTATGTGAAAAGGAAAACATCTTGAAAAATATTAAAACAACCTTGCGATTGTAAGTCGGATGATTTTATTGATTGAGTAGGCATTTACTTGGTAGAACTCCATTATAATACGGTAAGAAAAATAACAATTTATTTTAATTCTACATAAGTTTATGAAACATTGAAAAACATATATGTAGAATTAAAGTATATTGTTATTTTTCTTACCGTATTAAGTCGGATGATGTTTCTTAAGAGGCGAAACAAGTGTTACTATTTGTAACAAAATACGTAGAATAAACGTATTACAACGGCATTGCTGCAAAGATGTTAGTTTATTTTTTGTTGAACTCATAAAATATAAAGGGTCTTTTTATAAGGATGCTTAGTTTTGAAATGTAAATAAAACAAGTTGTTTGTGAGATTTCGACTAAATTTTAATTTCATTTGTAAGTATATTTTACGGCATTAAATATGGAATATAGCATCAAATGTCTGCCAATATCCATTCATTATAAAATGGGCCATGTCGCTAAAGTTGACTTTTTTGACAAATTTGGGTAAACTTCCAACTGCTCCAGAAATCAGGCGTTGTCTGCGGTCGTTTACCTGAAGTTCCTTGGTTAGTTGGATTTTATACGGGTGCAGACAGACATAAGGCCCGATTCAAAATTCGCCAAGTTGAAGTCGCAGAAAAGCCAAGTTCTTGTGAACAACGAGAAATAAGCTGCCTTGGGTTTTCCTGTACACTTTCACACACAGCAGCAATGTTTTCACCAGATATTGTATTTTGATGACGTACAGGTAGGTGTTGGCCGATTATTTACCAAACTGGTTGACTCAAATTTGGCCACTAAACAATGAATAATCTACTCAGCAGGACAAAGTAACATATTTTGAGCGTCTCTATTGAAATACCCTTTATAAATTTTAGTGTACATTATACATTAATAATTTCTGAATAATATTTTTTAAATATATGATACAACATTAAAAAATGTATTTTGATCTAAGGAAGATTACACATAACATGGTTCCGATTTTAATATTTTTACAATGCATATCTATTTTTAAAAAAAACTAGTAGATACTTGGACTTTTTATCTTGATGTTAATGTTTAAAAGAAAGATAGTTTAAAATATTCGCATATTTTTGACACTATGCACAAAGAGCAAAACTTGGAATAACAATACAGCGGAAATAGCAAAGATATTGTTATTTAAAAGAAAAATTTCTCTTCTGAATAATGATATTCACATTTTAATTATAAGAAAATATACACGATATTTCGATGCCGTATAAAGTCTTTTATTATTTTTATTTAATTCAGTTTTAATTTCAATAAATGTTAACTTTAAAATTATTACGAGCTTAATATTTTGCCCAGTTGTTCCTTACTGACATGAAATTGTATCAATTTAATAACACACAGTATACACAGATAAGTTGATTGTAACGATTCATTTTACTTTCGTGATCGTTTCCTCGTAAAACCAGTTCAGTCAATCGAGTTAGTTCATTTAATAAAGAACTTTCTGAAACGGTTTTGTTTTAGCGAGATAGTATCAGTGCTTATATCAATGTCCACATAACGACAAACTTTCGTGCCGGGATTTTTTATCGCAACCGATTTATCTGCTACTTTACGAGAAGGTTAAGTGTTACTTTGATATCGGAGGTTTCTGTCACGAATGTTCCCGATAACCGTTAGAGATTTTGGTACATATTATGGGCTTTGAATAAAATAGTATAAACTAGAAGGATTGTGGTGTGGGATACATTACTTTATTACTAAACACCTGTACCATTTTTAAAATTGTACAGAAAATTGTCATGAAGATTAAATACATTAACTGGGTTCTAGGACTCCTATGTCGAGTCTATCTCGACATCGTATAGTTAACGCGCAACTTCTTCTCGACATTGTAACTTGGTTGGAAAAATATTTTTATTGATTATAAATAATCATTATTTCTAAAACCTTATATATTGGATTGTGTGCCTTAGTTAACGTTTGTAACATGTCATAAAGTGGTATCTTTTCGGTATTTAGTTTTATCCTGCTAATAGTTACGCATACCCAATCAATCCCTCAAATCTGTTGAGGAGTTGTTTTGATAGTGACATCTGATGATGAAAAAAATAAGGTAAAACAAAGATGTTTCTGTCGTGTGTGGTTCAACCCTTTAGAAACCATCACAATAATATTGTATTTTGACGACCATAGCTATTTATATTATATTAAACTAGTATTCGAACCCGGCTTCGCTCGGACCAGTTTGGGGTTATGTTCAGCTCAGCGCGTTAATTCAGACGGGCCAAGTTGAAACAACTTTTTTCAAAATTCAAAAGTCTAGGTCAAATTAAAATGGAATTAAAATGAACATTTCAGACTGGCATTAACATTTCACAGCCCATATATTGACAGCCCCTTTCTCGCCCATTAAAATGTCCAAATTCAAGGAAAAAATCTAATTTGCTGTCAAAGAAATGTCAAATAATACCTTCACTTAAATAAAAACATTATAATATTAATAAAAGCCGGGAAAAGTTCAGTAGAAGACTAATTTATTACATTTTGACTAAATGTCTTCGCCGATAAAAAAATCAAACATATTTTCTTTCATATTCGTTTTTATGGCAACTTAATGACCAACAATGCAAAAGGGAATAACAGACCCACAGACATACATACGCCGTTTCGGTTTTATATATGTACTACTCGATACTCGAGTAATTGGAGTCTCTACACACACATTGATAACGAAACAAATTTACCGTCGAAACTTTCGCGAGCGAAATCAATTCGTTTGTTTGAACTTGCAACAACAATGCAAAAGGGAATTACAGACATACATCTCCCGTTTCGGTTTTATATATAAGATTAGAATTAGAGTATATATTCATTATCTGAGAACAGAGAACAGCGATAAGAAAAAAATTAATTCTCAGGTAGGTATTCAATGATTTAATCCAGGCATGTCGTTAAAAAGGCACGACTCTGACTCCGAAGACTAAAAAAAGTTTAATTTTGTCAGGTTTTTTACCATTTATGTGTTTTAAATTTAATATCAACCAACAGTCAAATTTTACATGTTGTATGCATAAATCAAAAGTTCAAACTTTTCAAAGGTTTAATACGACTCCAACTCCGGCTACGACTCCGTGAAAAGCACCGCGACTACTCCGACTCCGATAGCAGCTGGTTTAAGGGCATATTGCGTATTGTTATCGGGGCTATGTAGTCGTTCAAAAAAATTACGACTCCGACTACAGAATTTACCAAAAGCACGACTCCCACTCCAACATTGACCAAAACTGACTACGACTCCGACTCCAGCATTTACCAAGCCACGACTAAAAAAATGCTACGTTTCGCCACGTTATTTTTGTACCTTTCCTATTTATGTGTATTCAATTATATACCAACTAGAGACTCCAATTCGAGTATCGAGTACTCGATACTCGAGTATACTTGTCCATATTTCAAGTACTTGATACTCGTTTTAGTAATAATCGTCGATGTTTTTTCTACTTGGAGAATTATAAAATAAAATTTGAGTCGTTTAATTCTCTATTATTGTTGATAACTGTTGCATAAATGGAAATAAATGTTTTAGTAATATTCAATAAGTCTCTTTAATTTTTTGTCATTTATTATACACAAATTTGAATTAAAAATATATATTTTGGTACATCTGAAACTACTCGAGTATACTCGAGTACTCGAGTATTTTGAAATTTTACTACTTGATACTCGAGTAGTTGAGATGTCGAGTAATTGGAGTCTCTAAATTACCAACCAACCAATCCGGCCAAATTTGACATAGTTCAAATTTTTCAAAATTTCCGATTCCTGGTACGACTCCGGCCAAAACGTCGTGTTGACTCCAACTCCACGACTCCGATTCAGATTTAGACTCCACAGCCCTGGTTGTTATATTCAAATAAAATATTTGGAAACTTCTATTAGCACCTTCGATCATTTTCTGCAGAGCAGCGTGGTAGTGAAGTAACATATTTCTCATTAACGGTAATGCTTATTATGCGAGAAGTTTAATATGCACTGTACACAGTGCTAAGGGCTCAAAGGTAACAACTTGTGGCAAATTGAGCCTATTACAATGCACCGTGGGTGATGTTCAGTGCATAATGCTCTGTCATGGAATTACTATCAAATATAAATCAAGACGACGGCGTGGGGAGATGTGGACTAAATCGCTCAGGGGAATAACGACAGTGATAAGATTGAATCATGCGGCACTCAATTGAATATTAATATAACCATAATTAAATTGTTACATTTAATACGCTTATCATAAATGATATTATATTAACCTGCCTCTGTTTCGTAGAAAGCTTTTTGGTTTTCTTAAACTTATACTTAAACTGCAGAGTAAATTTAAATGCTATTTTTATAATATTGAGAAAATATTAGAAGTTCATGCGTCTCTATAGGGCTGTCGGAGTCGTGGAGTCGCAGTGGTTTGGTCGGAGTCGGAGTCGGAGTCGTGATGCCGAGATGGTTTGGCAGGAGTCGGAGTCGTGAAATACATTTAAAAAGTGTGAACTTTTTATTTATGCTGACACCGGCCTATATGGTATGTCATCAAAACTCTCTCGAACGATCTAATCTTCACCTCAGTCTATGAGTTAAAGTCGATATCAGGAAATAAATTCATTTTGATAATACTCTATATTGAAATCTATAGCGATTCAATTTAGAGTAGTTTCAAATTTGTAAGAGATATTTATGCGGACGTCTCGCTCTAAATGTCTCTTGACTCTTTCACGCCCTGAGTGCATGAGAGTGCATGGTATTTCATGCAAAGTTCGATGGGCCATAAATAATGGCTTATCGGACGCACGTGTTAACGATTTTTTTGTAACGGCTTCCTACCTAATGGAACCGCTTTCTTTCATACAGTCGCAGTTAGAGATTGAACAGCATTGAGAATGCAAGTGCTTGCCAGATAAGTCTGACAGTCGTGGTTGAGGGCTTCTCTCAACTGTATGTTCTGGAAGTAGCCTGAAAGCTCCTAAGGATAAATTCTAGTAAATTCCTGATATCGCCTTCGCAATTATAATAGTCGTGTGTTATGTATTGTAGAACGTAACATGTATTGTAAATCTATCTTTGTTAAATGCGTGTGTAAAATCTGTGAAAATTCGTAACAGTTAAATAATGGGTGCTAACCGCACCCGCATAACGCTTTGAGATCGTGTTTTGTTTATAAGAGCACCATGTTTCTCCTACTCCGTCCCCAAAATTCCTCTCCTGAGTGTCGGATAGGAGGCTCCTTCTCGATTTACGAGGGAGCCGAATCAAGGTCGTTCTCAATAATGAATAAAATGTATATTATGAAAATTTTGGTTACTGGCCGGATCGGCAAATTTAACTTTAATTTAATACACATGGAAAGGTTGCAAAAAACACCTGTCTAAATTCAACTTTTTTTAGCGGAGTCGTGTTTTTGAGCAATGTTGGAGTCGGAGGCGTGTTTTTTTTAATGACTCCATATTCACAGGCTTCTATCGCTTTTTGGTTTTTTTTCTTTGATTGTGCTTAAATTAAGCTATAAAGAGATTGTCTGAATTATTTATTGTTGTATGTTATTCCAAATTTTACAATTTGAAGTGGCAGCTCAAGATCATCCGTGCACTTTAAATTCCCGAAGATGCCGAAGGGTGAAACTCGGGTCGTTAGCGACAAAACTCATGTTAAAGTACACAATTTAAACCATTAAATTTGACTACGAAATTCCATCATGCATCTTCGGTTGAAATCGAAATTTTGAAGAAAATTGAAGAAAGGTTTAGGATTTTTTTCGGATTTTATGGCGTATTAAGAAATTAATTTTGATGGAATTATTTTAGCAACAAGTGAAAGATACCCGTTATTAAATAATATTGAAATAGCCATATATTAGTTTATATCTATATTAATATGAGTATTATTTGAAAAATACATGTATAATTTACTGACACTGAATACACAGTGTGAATCCAATTGATCGATTTAAAAGCAAATTCCAAAATAAAAACGATAAATTCGAGAACGACATATAATTGAGATTCCACTGTAACCAAAGAATCCGAACGACCAATAAAAATATTTAAGAAGAGATTCAATTCTCAAAAAAAATATTTGATTTTCAATATAAACAGTCAAGTCATATCGCGTATCAAACTTGCGAACGTGTTGGAAGCAATGCCACCGAAGCATTTTCGATTAAGTTTACGAAGAATTTCGCCGCTTGTTTTTCTGAGAATAGAAAAAGGGAAAACGTCGACTTACCCCCGTGTCCCATTCTCCCGAGTCCCTCCAGTTTCTGTTTGATACGGAGCACGTGTTGGATGACCACTGCGATATTATTAGTATCAATCAAGATTTCGCGCTATTCTTGCGAGATATTTTGCGGCGGGGATTTCCCTCTATCACATTTTTGCAGCTCGGTAATAATTATTTTATCACCGAGGGAGAAAAGAATTTATGCGAGAGAACTGTTTAGCTTGTTTCGATTAAGATAAGGACTAAAGTGAATTTAATTTGGCAACTAATTATTTGGTCAGTTTCTAGTTAGTAGTAAATTTTTGAAATACTCGAGTAGTTTCAGATGTACCAAAATATATATTATGAATTCAAATTTGTGTATATAAATAAATAAATAAGCATATTTCTTTACATTAATACATTTTTTTTCCATTTATGAAACATATATTTCGAAAATGATAGAGTTCGATTCTTTTTATTCCCGCAGTAGAAAAACTCTGTTTGTTGCTGTGGACGTCGGTTTAAAAGTAAGAAATGTGATTTTTGGTAGTCACATTATTTTTATTATATGTTTGAAATAATCAAAAGAGTTTTATAAAAAGGTTAATATTTGGAAAGAAATCTGTGGCTATATATTATTGAAAAAAAATAAACTGATAAACTCCGTGAGTGATCCATATGCTCCAAGATGGGAGCGGACATGGTTAAAAAAAATACTATATATTTTTGTATCGTACAACCAGGATGCCAACTTTTTCTAAAACAATTTCGGTGCAGATCGGATTTCTTTTTGGGCGGAGATGATATTGGTCGATAGCTTACCGGGACATTTTTGACATTCTACTGGGACTACGACACTATATCCGGGACAATCTCGGCCAATCCGGGACGGTTGGCAACCCTTACTAAAACTCTAGATTTATTATTAAAACCTCTTTTAATGTGACAATAATAATTACTATAAATATTTTCTTAAGCTCCAAGATGGGAGCCGACATGGTTAAAAAATCTTATATATAAAACCGAAACGGCGTATGTATGTATGTATGTCTGTAATTCCCTTTTGCATTGTTGTTGCAAGTTGCCATTAAAACGAATATGAAAGAAAATATGTTTGAATTTTTATCGGCGAAGACATTTTGTCAAAATGTAATAAATTAGTCTTCTACTGAACTTTTCCCGGCTTTTATTAATATAATAATGTTTATTATTTACGTGAAGGTATTATTTGACATTTCTTTGACAGCAAATTAGATTTTTTCCTTGAATTTGGACGTTTTAATGGGCGAGAATGGGGCTGTTATCAAATTAAATAAAGTTTGTGATTTTATTTTAACTCTATTTTGGATGTTAGATTTTGTGATATAATTATGTCGAATGATATAACATTAAATAATTATTGGTCGCTTAGTCCGAGCGACGCCGGGTAGCAATACTAGTATTTTATAAAATCTAATCCAATATAACTTGTTAACTAAGGGTTAAGCATCTAAAACTCACCTAAAAAGGTACGTGTAACTACTTTGTATGCGTGTGTGCGAAGCCTCCTTAACTTGAGTCGAGTTTAGTGTCTGAATAAGAGTTTTACAACTCGCGTCCAACAATCCGCTATTTTGTAAGGAATAATAAATGAGCTTTGATAAGAACAGGAAGCGTTAAATAACTCGAAGGCATTCTTGGACGGTCTTTTGTTGCGAAGTATTTTAAGGGCATTGTTTGTCTAAAATAGCGTGTAGTATTTATTATCTTGAAGATTTGTGCCATTAAACAAAACAAATCAAAACGTGGCATACAATTTCAAAGTCGTAATATGTGTACACAGTCAATTATTCTTGGTGGAAAGGCACTATTTCTATAAAAATAATTACCTCTAAATAGTTGAAAAGGGCATGATTTAATTTCAATTTGATAAATGATCACTTTTAAGGTGTTTTAAGCGCAAACATTGTTTCGTCTTATTGAGTTGAAATTAAAAAAAAAAAATATATCGTGAAAAATGGTGCCCTAACGCCGTTCCACCGTGTTAAATGGAAAAAAGTCCTGGTTCTGACGATGGCGTAAGCCGAAATAGCTAACAACTATATATGTATAATACTATTTCTGTAGAACTAAAATACTTTGCTATTTTTCCATTGTGTTATAATGGAGTTCCACCAAATAATTACCAATACAATCAAAATAAAGACATTTTAAATCTGATTTTAACAAGCAAAAATCTGAATTTGATGGAAACCAAGTGATGCATAAATTAATTTACGTACAATTCTGCTACACCTCATTATTACCTTTTTCGTGTTCAAAATATTTGTATAAACATCAAAGCCAAAGGCTCACTTTTTAACGAATTTAAGAGTATAAAAATAAAAAAATATTAGTTCAGACTATATTTTGAAGTATCCATTGCACACATTCAAGGTAAAATCCTTTGCAGCCTTTTTGTGTGATTATAATATAAAGGAGAGATTCTCAAGCGAGAGGTGAACGATTTGAACTGAAAGAGATGGACGGTATCTAAGGCATGTTCCAAGCGGGGTTGTGGTTCCCCAAAAATGCACCCCTCACGCTTTGTCCTTGGAAGCTATTAAGAGGACAATTGGATGTCCCTGCGTTTTGAAAGGATTACGCCCCCTCATCAGACCTAGTCTTTATGTCAACCTTATTAACAATATTACCGATGTATGCAGTTTGCGTTGGTAAATTTAGATTAATTTATGTTTGACGGGATGGTGACAGCAAACCTATTAATCATGATAAAAGTTAACGAATGCAGCTTTATAATTTTGCCAAGCTTGGATTAACAATCTACTCAGATATTTTCAAAGGGGGGTTTTTTAAGAATACGTAATATTAACTGTCACACATTATCTTTTCGTAAATAAAATATACTATATTATTGATTGAGTAGGTAGAGTATTTACTTGGTAGAACTCCATTAAAATACGGTAAGAAAAATAACAAGTATTTTAATTCTACAGAAATTATTTAATAGATTTGTTGATAGCTATTTCGGCTTACGCCCTCGTCAGACCTATGGCTCGCTCTCATATGACTCGTATGATAATTAAAGAATTTAGGCTGAAGTTGCTTGATAAAATTTCAATATCAAATTTAAATCTATTCAACTTAGTAGTTTTCCATTGTAAAGTACAAAATTCAAACGATTCAATTTGAAAATAGAATTAATTGATAATTCTCGCTATGAGCGAAACCGCTCTTGATCTAATAAAGTTACTGTGAAATAAGTATGTACTAAAAATGTTTTATTATTTTTATTAAAGTCTCATTCCACCATGTATTGACAGTGACCACCTTCAATGTGATAATCGAATTAACTAATTACACCACTACGTAATGGGGTTAGATAAAAGATTCATACCTGACAGGAGATTCGATATGTACATGGTGAGTCGAACACGAAGGCGCAGGCCCTCGCCGTTCACTCCCACAAGTAGGACTACTCCGATGGCTGAGGGTCTCAGGTGAGACGAGGGTGGCGGACGCCATCGCGGGACTCGGCAGGGGGAGCATGGGCACGGGTGGAGGTAGAGGCGGTTGGACGTCTGACGAAGACGTAGGGGTCTCTGGAGGACCTGGCGCGACTCCTCTGGAGCCCCCGCTCAGGTTGTTGCTGGGGATCGAGAAGCAACTGAAATAAAGAGAAATTTTGTTAAATCAACTGAATCTGCCTAATGCTTTACAAAAATATTTAATACAGTAAAACACTTGGTTAAAAAAATCATTGTCAAAATTTTTATTAATCTGTCAATTTATTGATGTAATAAAGATGTGTTTTAATAAAAATAATAAAAAAATTTTAAGTACTTTTTGCACATAAAATTTATTGGATCAGGACCGGTTTAGCTCATGGCGAGCATTGTCAACTGATCAGTCAGTTGCCAAAGCTCGCCATGAGGCACCGGTCCCGATTCAATAAATTTTATGTGCAATAAGTACTAATTTTTTTTTATTATTTTTATTATAATGCCATTCCACCAAGTATTGCCAGTGAACACCTTAAAAGTGAAAGATGTGTTTAATCTTTGACCAAGGAATCCTAGGACCCAAGATCCAACAAATGGATTCGACTTGATTTGAAAACTAGCTTCTGAAATATAATATTCAATTGTTATTTCAAATGTGTTTTTAAGATAATGAGTAATTCAAGTAAACAAGGAACGAGTGGTGAATGTCAAGTTTATTTTATTGAAACAATATTTTACATACGCCGACTGATTAATTAATGAATTTAAGTTTTGTAGGAAGAAATTGTATCCATCACTATTATGCTAATTTAGAAGAGTATTTTTTTACAGTTACAAAGTTTTAAAAGCTCATTTTGAAAAAGCTATAAGAGCTTTGAGCGCAGCTTAACTTTGCAAAAGTTCACTAAACGTTGAATGGCCGTTCACGCGCCATGAATATATCAAAAGTTGCGTCTGCATCTATACGCAAGTGAGCGAAAAGTCGGTTTTAACTGAATTATTTTATGCGTCGGGAAAAGTTTTCAGAAGGTAAATAACGAGAGTTCAAAATTAAGGACCGTCCACACACTGGGTCAAGTAACAAAGAAATTATGAGATTCTCCGAATATCTTTGTTCCCAATATGCCAAGTATCAGATTCAAATCCATATGCCAGGGTGTGTAACGTGTTCACTGTTGTGATAAACTGTTTTCTTATTCTCATAAGAATTAAAAGCTTTTATTAAAATTTATATTGAAACGAAGAGGACACTATAAGAAATTAAAGCTGATGCTAATGCGTTATCAATTTTACAACTATATTCTCAAACACAAGTTAGTAACGTGATAATAAAACTATTGAATTTTCTTTCATGTGTGACAAAAATGAATAATAATAAGAAGTTTTTAATTAATCTTATAGAAATAAAAGTAACGAATGTTTCACATTTAACCTGTCAAAAATACATTGATGTAGACAGCGAAAGATAAGAGAAAGAGTTGGTCCCTGTGGTCTAGTGGCAGGAGCTTTGTCCTAGCGATCAGGGGGCCCGGGCTTGATTGGCAGCTAGGTCAGATTTTTTCAATTGAAAAAAAAAGAGATCTTGGGCTGGGTGTATGTTATTTATCGTTGAACTGATTCATTATTTATCATCGAGTTAATCTCGTATGACTTTCACAATTAAGAATATTTTGCGCATTGACGTAAGCTGTAAAGCCAAAAAAAATTTTTTTAACTTCTTAAAAAAATTGATCGCGTTCTTCAAGTGTCGCAAAACATTGCTAAAATTTTATCAGAATTTTTCATAATGTGATGGTAAATTTAAGGCGAGCGCGTAAGCTGGTCAGGAGGTTGCGTGAAATATCTCGTAGGGCTGAAACATCGACTTACTTATAAAAACTGAAACAACACACTAATTCCAAGCGTATTGTCACTGAATCAGTTCAGTTTCTTCCGTGCACTAAAATTCCTGCATATGCGAAACGCGAAACCCAGGTCATTATAAAAACGTTCGGAAATGTATAAAATTCAAACAATGAAATTTTTATATTGATTTTTCATCGATTAAACATGTTTAGTTTGTAAAATTAAAGCTTTAATTACCTTATCTCTTATCTTATCGCTTATCGCCTTTTATTGCTGTAGATATAAAACACTCCTTCCATGTTATCTATGACTCACTATGGTATCGTTCTTTTATCGCTTATGGGCGTGAAATTGTATGTTACCATTGACAATTAGACTGAAAAATTCCGACTTCTTCTCTGTATTAATCGATTACGGCGCAACTAGCCAACAAATATCATATTTTTTTCTGCAAAAGGTGTAAAAAACTATGACTCAAGAATACCAAAAGTTTAGATATCTTATCACTAGTATTAAGATAGATATTTAAGGTAAAGTAGCTGTTGGGACAAAATCTATACTGTTCGGGTTGGCTAGGTTAATAAACTTCATGAGCAGTAACTTGACACATCGTGTGAATGCGTCTTTAATCTCGCGTCTTACCCGAACCAGCCCTTCCGTGCATGCAAGCTCCTACTGTTGGCATTGTTAACTGCGAGGAATTATGTACGCAGCAAAGTTTTGTTTTGAAAATTTGAAACAAAACAAATATTCACGCACGTCGTTAATTACCGTAATATCTTCCCGCCACGTCGCAATATTTCGCTGAAGATTAAATCCTATATAGGTATATACATTGTTGGCATCAAAATGCAAGAAGTTTGCACAATCAGTGAAATATTATGAGCGCTTTATGCTGCGCGTTAGCACACAGTGACATTCCGTGTACAATAAGTGCTGGAAAATTTGATAAACTAAAGTTGCAATGTAATATATTATTTTGTAATACAGGTAGTCCTCGACATACGACGGAAGTATTAGATCTTTGGTCGTAAGTCGAATTTCATCAAAAATAATATTTATTTATTTTTACCATGTTCCCAACTTGGAGCATATGGACTCCTCACGGCGTTTATCTCCACATATGTTTTTCTACGAGAACTGCTTGTTACTCAGTTGCTCAACCTCTCTTTTTCGAAGAGAGTAGGGATGGAAAGGATACGAGGACTAGGACAGGACTGGTCCCTGTCACTATGCGTCGCTCTGATCTTGGGATCGGAAAGGGTGGGAAGGGATTTTTAGCAACACAAACACCCATTGCCTCTGAGGAGAATCGACTGAAATCGTACCGGGAATTGAATCCGGACGGTCCGACTCGGTAGTCAAACGACGTTGACCACTGCACCACGGACTAGGTCAATTGAGGAGCTTGGGATCAAACATGCTCAAATCCAGTTTTGATAAAAAAAATAAAAATGAGTTAGCGATGTAATATGGAATTACGTATTCAAAAGCTTAGAATTCCATTTTCAAATTCTCTGAAATCCTCATAGCTTCCATGTAATTCAATATCAAAATATGACTATAGAATCAAAACTGCCCAAATCCTGTTGAGTTTTGGTTTCATAAATGCCCAAATCCTAAATCGGCCAATAGCGTGTTTGCATTTGTCGGCCATGACAGTTCAGTAGGTAGTAATCCAGCCCACATTGAGTGAAGTTTAATGTTTTTGTGTCTGGTTTTTAGTGTTTTTTTAAACTTGAATAATTTGTGACGAGGATAAGTTTTTATACGAAAAGTGTGTATATCTCTATCTATATGTATATCTGTTCAGGAAAAAGTGGATGTGGTCATTTTTGATCCCAAGCTCCTCAATTGGTGGTATATTATTTGAGATCAACTCGAGGATAAAATACATCTCAAACCCTCAAGCCCGTTTTGATCGCTAGAGTAATGCTATTAATATTAACACTACAGTGTCTGGTAGTTATAATTGGTCAACACTGTAAATATGCATTCACACCACATTACAAAAACAAAAAATCGTCACAAATCATTTTGAGAAGACAATTTCTCATTGTTCCCTATTAGCTCATCTAAAAAGGGCCAGATATTAAAATATTATATTGTATTAAAAAATATTTTATTATATTCTAAAATTTTACTAAACTAATTTTATAATATTGAATTTAATACATACCAAATTTAAATTATCGAACGCAAGCAGATTAAATAAAATTGAGCAATTTCATTAGCTAAAAGCTCGAATAAAATAATGGTAGAGTTTTTTTGGTTATCATCGAACCGGAATTGCAGTGCTAACAGTCGTTTTGTTTCAGTGTGAGATTGGACAAAAGCCACCCGCCACGCCACGGGGTCAGTCAGCCCCCGCGAATGAGTGGCTTAGTGAGATTAACTAGAAATAAACCAGAAAACACACGTTCATACTTCGCATGGCTTGAATCAATTTAACACAAACATACACGATTCAGTTTGATTAACAACCGATTACATTAATTCGATAAATACTTAAGCCCATATTCAGCTTTATCTAGCAAATACAAGCTTAAAATAAAGTTATTTATGACATGTATTCTATTATTGCATTTAAATAAAAGCAATAAAGGTTTTAAAAAAGCTTAGCTGAAGCCGTAGATGTCACATTTTATTGACACCCTTTATTTTCAGTGGTTGTCCCTATGTTTGTTGATGATCATTGCAAATGCGAGTCGCACCGAAAACTGCAAACGTTTTTGTTTGAATAGCATATCTGTCAAAATCATTGGGATGCGTGGCATAAGTATACCTTTTGAAAATATAGCTATTCATCATTTTCACTAAAACCTTGGTACCGTTGCAAAGCCGCGGTGGATTTATATTACGGAAAATAATGAAAGGTACGCCAATTTTAAATGTTAAAATGAGCGGTGGCATGCCTGGCAAATCAAGTGAATTTTTTAAAAAATGTAAAAATAAACTATCGCAGGCGTCCGCAGAACAACTAACTAAAGTTTTATAGCAATCGGATGAACGGTATAGGAACGCAGACGGAACAAACAATCAAACAAACATTCATTTTTATATCCATAAATGCGCTTCAAAATATATATATCCGTGTCTATCTTCATATCTATCCGTGCACTTGAAATGCCTGAAGATGCCAAAAGGCGAAACCCGGGTCGATAGCGACAAAATTCATGGAAATGTACAAAATTCCATCAATTCATAAAAATATATTAAGAAAAACTGCATTCTCTCATGCATTACTAAATCTACATGTAATACACGTGGAAACCCCTTACGCCTGACACGTGAGTGAATAAGCCACGAGGTTATTAATGTTTTGGACGTCTTAGTGATTGGATTTAGCGTGCTTTGTTAATACAATTCCATACAATTAATTCAATTTATCCGGCTTGATTTTCGTGATAGATTTTCGCTATACGTATCGAAACAGCTCCATAGTATGTTTATTAATTAATATATTATAACTTGTAATAGGCCTCAACCGCTGTAGATGAAATATGGAGTATCTTTATAACAACATTTGATTCACTGTAAACTAAAAAATATTTTTAAAAATGTATTTTTTTCAAGTGTACATTTTTGTCAGGCTCTTACTAAGCTGTCTTCTTAAAAAAATTCCAACCTGCTGGCTGCTGGTAGGTTATAATTCCTCTTAAAGAGCACCGAAGTACTGTTTTTTTAAAAAGCTTGACAGTGTGACATTAAAAGAGGTTTTAAAAAAAAACCTAAATTTTTAGTTAGGGTCGCCAACTGTCCCGGATTGGCCGAGATTGTCCCGGATATAGTGTCGTAGTCCCGGTAGAATGTCAAAAATGTCCCGGAAAGCTATCGACCAATATCCCCAAAAAAAGTCCCGAAATTGTTTTAGAAAAAGTTGGCAACCCTGGTTGTACGATACAAAAATATATAATATTTTTTTTAACCATGTCCGCTCACGGAGTTTATCGCAACATATGTTTTTCTACGAGAACTGCTTGTTACTCAGTTGTTCAACCTCTCTTTTTTTCGAAGAGAGTAGGGATGGAAAGGATACGAGGACTAGGGCAGGACTAGAGATTAGCTAATCGCTGTCACTTTGCGTCGGTCTTTGGGGTCGGAAAGGTGGGAAGGGATTTTCAACAACACAAACAACCATGCCTTTGAACAGGTTTATCAGATAAAAAATCCGCTGGTACCGGAATTCGGACCCGGGCGGTCCGGCACGCAAGCCAACAACGTTGACACTGCGCCACGGACCGGACATGATATATTTGACGAAAAAAACAAGGTTACATAATTTGTAAATGTTATATGATTATATGCCAATATTCCCACTAAAAATACGTTTCGTGCCATCGGGTGCATGAAGCTCGCCCATTTCTTTTCCAAATCTGTTGCCATAGATTGTATGGTAACGGAATTCATCCCGTATAACGTATGACATAGAAAAACGCAGAAAGCTATCTATAGAATATATTCGGTGGAGCTACGGGGACGCTGGGGTAAATGGGAAGGAAACGAAGAGACTAGCAGGGGACAGTAAAAAATGGATGCACCTTGTGCCTCATTTTTTTCCGAATACGAACCAAACAACCTAAAGAAGAGGATAAAAGCCATATTCTATACGAGAAAAATAGGCTATAATTAATAAAGGATTTCAACTGAGGTTGCTTGATGGAATTTTAATAATAAATTTGAAAGGCTGGAATATCTAAATATCTAAAACCCTACATTTTTTTAGATATAACTATGTTATTATCTGGTCATTAGTATTTTCAAAAATCCCCATAATTATAATAAACCTCTTAATTTATTGAAATTAACGCTAATTTAAATTTTAATAGCAATTTAACTCAGTGATCTACTTCTATTTTTGTATATAAACGATACAAACTGTTTACTACGCGTCAGTTCAAGTACATCAGTGCACTTGATATGCATGAAGATACCGAAAGGAGAAACCCGGGTCGTTATCGACAAAACTCATGGAAAAATACAAAATTCAAACAATTCAAAAAAGGCTATTATTATCTCAGCCGGTGAAATGAACCTATATTAAATCCCAAAGATACGACTGCGTAACACTTGGAACCTATATAACGAGATGACGTGAGTGATATGTACACGTCGGCAGTCAACATCCCCTAAAATTTGCTATTTTTGCCATCTGGTTAAAACAACACACGTGTCATATCGTCAATCGTGCGTTCAGCTGCTGAAGCTGGCATCCAGAGGTAGAGGCGTTGTTTATTTATCGGCAAACGATCTGGTAAGTGTCCGGATATAGAAAAAATAAGGATAGTCGTGCAAATATATCAACAGTCACCTAAAAATAAGTTTTGCGATTCAATAATACAGTGGTTCCTCGAGATGCGAGCTTAATTCGTTCCGTAACCTTGCTCGGATGTCAAATTTCTCAAAGCAATTTTTCCCATTGAAATTAATTTAAATGCCATTAATCCGTTCCAGCCCCAAAAATACCACCCCAGTTGTTCTTGTGACGTGTGAATAAGAAAAATGTATTTATAAATAACAATTATTGTATAAAAACATAATAAAAGAGAATGTAAAGAAATAAACTGGTTTTATAAAGTGAATTTGTGTTTAACTTAACTTAAATGCAACTTACACACAACTTAAAAGCTAAATTTTAGTCACTGCTATTCTCTTCACTGGTCGCTGTGAATTATGTTTTTTATAGTAAGTGCATAGCGTTTGACAGTCGAAGTAGAATACAATACCAATACAGATATATATATACGGATTTGCCACCAATACGTTCATATGCGCTCCTTCCACCCATACGCAAAGCGCACACAGATACCCGTCATGAGATATCTGTATCATCTGTGCGTGGGATAATGTGAGACGCGATATACATTACGCCATATTTTAAAAATTACACCAAATTAATTTAAAAAGTATATATGTATATTATTATTACTTTTAAAATAACCCTTCTACTTTACAATTGGACTTAGGCATATTAAAAAGATCTTTACATCTCAATGACACTAGTAATATTTTAATGGAATTCTAGATGACTATTTACGTACGATGGTAAATCCAAACGAATGTGATTGCATTCATCTGACTACGTCTTTTCCTTCCCGAGTTCAAAGAACTTTAATTCCATTCAAAGCCATGAAGTTAAGCTAGAAATAATATTGTTTATTTGACATCAACTGAATATGTATTGCGGACAGCGACGGCTGGTGACGGGGTGCTAGGTGGTGCAAAAGGAAGATTCAACTATTTTTTCGTACTACGGAAGAGAAACAGTTGGTATTGCGAACATCTGAATTGAAAGTCCATGGTATAGAAGTGTTTTAAAATCCAATGAATAGGAAAGAACTCTTGCAAAAATGGTTGAATCTTCCATTGCACCCCCCAACACCCCGTCACCAGCCTTCACTGATTGCGGATCTCTACCCTTACCATATAAATAAAATACAAGTAAACTTAAAATTCAGTGGCCTAAAACTGAATTAAATCTTCCCTCCTTTATATCTTACCTAGGAATTCTATTTTTAAGGTGTTCACTGTCAATACTTGGTGGAAAGGCATTATAGTAAAAATAATAATACATTTTAAGTACTTTTTCCGCATAAAATTTATTTGATCAGGACCGGTTTCGCTCATGGCGAGTATTGTCAATTGATCAAGTTGACAATGCTCGCTATGAGTGAAACCGGTCCTGATCAAGTAAATTTTATGTGGGAAAAAAGTACTAAATATGTATTATTATTTTTTTTAGCAATTCTATGATAATGAAGAATTCACTAGCTTCGAAAATACAGAAATCTTATAATTTTAATACTCCATGCCACAGTCAGACATTGAAAAACATGCGATATAATTTAACTAATGCAAAACCGCCCCTAAATTTTATCAAGTAAGTTTTCGGAATGCTTCTTAAACAATGATGATTATTATTTTCATTTGGAAATATGTACGTGTGTCATTAAATCTTGGTCTACTCTTTTAGCTCGCATACGACTTTATTTATATTTACACATCTTTTTTTACCATATCCATTCCCATCTTGGAGCAAAGTGACTCCTCCCGGAGTTTATATCAACATATTTTTTATCTACGAGAACTTCTTATTATTCAGTTGCTCACTCTTGAGTAGGGATGGAAAGGATACGAGAACTAGGACATGACTAGTGATTAGCTAATCGCTTTCACTATGACACTATAACGCGTCTATACTTACGAAATGAATTTATTATTAAACCAGAGATAATGAATTCGATACCAGATCAGTATTAAGAACTAAAGCTAAATTTTCGAAAAGTTACCGCTGAATTCATAAACAAATAATAATCAATTTCATTAAAGTTTTTTTCAATTTACTCATATGTTAATAGTTATTTAAATTTGTATTTTTAGCGTAGTAATCAGGGCTGTGAAGTAGGAGTCGGAGTCGGAGCTTTTTGACCGGAGTCGTCGCGGCGTTTTCGCCGGAGTCGTACTCGGAGTCGGAAATTTTGAAAAGTTTGAACTTTTTATTTTTGCATTTAATATGTGAAATTTGGCTTTTGGCCGCATTGATAGGGTTGATATTTTATTGAATACACATAAATAGGAAGATTAGAGGGGGAAAAAATGATATTAATTTTTTTTTGTCGGAGTCGTCGTTTTGGTAAATGCTGGAGTCGGACTCGGACTTTTTTTTACCGACCCCGCAGCCCTGGTAGTAATATATTGGATAGTGCACGTGCCTCAATAAGATTTGGTTAGCGAATATTTCTACGTGTACAATTTTCAAACTCAATGCAATACAAACAGGTTGTATCCTAAGATGACTGTAATCCCTATTCTTAAATCAACGACCGAGCATATTTCATATAATTTAAAAAGCAGTCAACCACGAAATCAAGAGCAAGAAGGAAGATTGCCGAGTAAATAAATCCGGTAAAGTTCCACGGACTGCCATTGTTAGCCAGATAAATATGACGACGTATAAGATGGCTGGCGAAATATTCGCGCGGCATCTTCCGCGGTTCGGGGACGCGTATGGATTGCATCGCGTCGCAGGGCGCAGCCGCGGGGCCGCTCCCCTCGCGACCATCCCCTGCACCCGGGGTCCTCGCAGACACCCTGACCATCATATTTGGGATGCCACAGCATCGGCGAAGGTGGACCGTAAAGCGGGGGAGGATGAATGAACTTTTCGACAGGACAGCTTTTCTGGGCGCCTAACGAATGATGTTCTAATTCAACGTAAAATTATATTCAAAATAAAAACAATACAAACCTATTGCGCACGGATGCGATGATTATCATGCATATCCATGAATTAAGTATTTGTTATGGACTCTGCAATAACTTAAATTCATATTTAGTGTAAAAATAAAAATAATAAAACATTTTTAGTACTTTTTCCACGTAAAATTTATTGAATCAGGACCGGTTTCGCTCATGGCGAAATTTCATGTTGAAAAAGTACTAAAAATATTTTATCATAATCCCATTCAACCAAGTATTGACAGTGAACACCTTAAAAGTGACTTAGTGTAAAAATTAAATTGTTATTCCACTAGTTTTATTCTCACGAGCTTCGTAACTTTGAAATGCATTGTCAGACTAACAATATTACAAGATTTTTATTTAAAGTGTTGCCATTGATTATGACTCTCAATAAATATCAAAAAAAAGCAAGTGGAGAGTTATGTATATATTTATATTTTAACTTTTGATATTTTGTTTGTTATACCTTGTATTTCTTCTAAGTTGACAATGCTCGCCATGAGTGAAACCGGTCCTGATCAAGTAATTGTTATGTAGAATAAGTACTAAACATGTTATATTATTTTTATTACATTTTAACATAAACAATTATTAAGATATGTATGAGAGAATAATTCTAGTCGATTTGGGCCGGTTGACTAGAAAATTTCGTCCATTTATATCATGCTACAATTACATCTCTTTTCCTTATTTAAAACGACACACATTATTTGATATTTTAATTTAAGTGAAAGCATTAACATCAACTCCCTTTTAGTTCGTCATCTCCTGAAATATCCATGCCATAATAAAATCATTGTTTTGTACTTACATAAAGAAATATTCACTGTGATGTGCACATATCGATTAACTTAATCAAAAAATCATCCACCTGCATGAGCGAAAAACATTTCGTGTTTGAACAAAAAGTATCTCTGCCGTGAACTAAACGGAAATAAAAAAATCTAAGAACTCTCCCCAAACAAAGCTCTCATACAAATCAAATAAATGTCGCTACATTCGCGTTTTATGTATGTATGTATTGTATACCCAGCAAGCAGTACCGGTTGTGATTTCACGACTTGGCAAACTCTTGCGCGTTTGAAATAATAGATTCAATTCGATACAGATTTTCAAAACATGAGCGGTGATTTGTAAAGAGAAAAGAGCGCTCTTCTTTTACGAAACAGTTTTCTACTTTTCGTGCCGACTTCTATCGCGGATTTGCGAACAAATGGCAGTCATTTATCAGCTGTACTGCATATTGAATTTAAAAGGGAATGCTTTTGGTAGGACTAGGGCTCCTGTATTTCTTTTTTTCTTATTATTTAAATGTTGATATATTAACAGGAGTAATAAAAATAATAAAGCATTTTGAGTAATTTTTCCACATAAAATTAATTGGATCAGGACCGGTTTCACTCATGGCGAGCATTATCAACTGATACGGTAAGAAAAATAACAATGTATTTTGGTTCTACATAAATTATTTTATATATTTGTTGATAGCTATTTCGGCTTACGCCTTCATCAGAACTATGTTTTAAACGTGTATTAGAGATAGCTTATATACCTATGCTAGACAGGGTGCCCCGTACATCCTCTCTTTCTGTTCAAACCATACCAACGTCACATGGAAGAATTTAGATTTGTTTAATTTATTGGTCTAAAGTAATGGTGAGAAAATAATCTGGGTATCGTGTGAAACCACTTAAAATCTGCAATGTCTTAAGTGCATCTAAAATAACCCAAAAATACCCAGATTATTTTCACACCATTACTTTAGAGTCTTTAGACCAATAAATTAAATTAAACTACTAAATTCTTCCATGTGACGTTGGTATGGTTTGAACAGAAAGAGAGGATGTACGGGGCACCCTGTCTAGCATAGGTATATAAGCTATCTCTAATACACGTTTAAAACATAGTTCTGATGAAGGCGTAAGCCGAAATAGCTTTCAACAAATATATAAAATAATTTATGTAGAACCAAAATACATTGTAATTTTTTACACCGTATTCAAATATATTTTACTGGTCACATTTTTTATAAGATAATTTTCATGCATCAATTATCGGGGATCCAACTAGATTTGTAAAAACGGGGTGGTCACGGCACGTGTCGGTCAGGTTTTATCAAGTAACGTCCCCGGGTTCGTGCAATGGCGTGGAACCCGATTACGCAAGGGGTGCTCACTACGCACGCCGATGCGATGTCCACTAAACGAATTCTAACGCTGATTGTGAGGGAGTGATATTGTACGGACGCCTCAAAGAATTCAACAAGGCCTGGAACGATTTCTAACAGGCAAACAAATTTACTTGTCTTTGCTTGTAATAGGGAACAGCTGAGATATTTCAAATGATTGATTGTAACAGCATATTTTTTTTAAAAAATAATCGATGCGCAGAGAGAGAGTGTGTGTTTTTTGAGTGCTGCATTCCAGCATAATAGGTTAATAAATAAGGACGAATAATTAAATACAAATGCGCATAAATATTGAAGATTTCGACCTAAGGTGATTGATAAAATTTTAAACGTTTGAATTTTGTACTTTTCCAATGTTGTGAGCTTAATGTTTTGTTACAAAATTCTTATTTGCATAAATAAATTAACGGAAATAGTCGGTAATAAAACCGAAAAAGAATTATTGTTTAATTCTACCATATAAAAAGCTGGAATATTATTGATTGAATTGGCATTTACTTGGTTGAACTCCATTGTAATACGGTTAGAAAAATAACAATGTATTTTTATTCTACAGAAATTATTTTATAGATTTGTTGATAGTTATTTCATCTTACGCCATCGCCAGAGCTATGATGATGGCGTAAGCCGAAATAGCTATCAACAAATATATAAAATAATTTCTGTAGAATTAAAATACATTGTTATTTTTCTCACCGTACTGGAATATTATATTATAATCAGAAGCACATGTTGAATTAGCTGAAAATTATCACAAACAGAAAAAAACTGGTGCAGTTTATATTAAAAATAAAAAAATGCTCAGTAAAATACACCCTACACGCCTTTACTTATTATTCTCAATTTTAAATTTTAGTAGTTTTTTACTACATAATCTCCTCTGGTATATGTATTACAGAATCCCTACTAAGAAGCTCTTTGCTGGAGCGCGTTCACAAAATTTTAGTAAGTGGAGTATAAGTGATGTAATTGAATTAAATCCCAGATACCCTTCATTGGTACGTCTAACGCAACCCACTAAACCACTTGATTAATTAACTGGAAGATTTGTACGGGTTCCTCGTATTTCAATCAAGTAATTTAAACTGCAGGAAAGATTATTTATATACGGTTAAATATGGAGGTATATTAGATGGTTAACATATCATATTTTATTTGAAGCTTGTATTTTTCTATAAATATTGTCGCTTACGACACGGGTTTTGCCTTTCGACATCTTCAGGCATTTCGAGTGCATAGATGTACTTGAATTGACACGATAGGTTCCATTCGCTTAAAAAATCTATCTTATATATAAAACCGAAACGGCGTATGTATGTATGCGGGTCTGTAATGCCCTTTTGCATTGTTGTTGCAAGTTCAAACAAACGAATTGATTTCGCTCGCGAAAGTTTCGACGGTAAATTTGTTTCGTTATCAATGTGTGTGTAGAGACTCCAATTACTCGAGTATCGAGTAGTACATTTTACAAAATACTCGAGTACTCGAGTAGTTTCATATGAACCAAAATATCTTATATATAAAACCGAAACGGCGTATGTATGTCTGTGGGTCTGTAATTCCCTTTTGCATTGTTGCTCATTAAGTTGTCAGTTGTTTCAACTTGGCCCGTCTGAATTTACGCGCCGAGGTAAACATAACCCCAAACTGGTCCGAGCGAAGCCGGGTTCGAATACTAGTATATCATATTTTCGTAATTGTAGTATGTACTTTAATACGTCATGAGTATTTTAAAAATAATATAATTCTTTTTAAGCCAGAACATTTTGAGCTTTAAAAGTTGGAACAAAACTAAAATTTGTTCATCCCCATGTCAGCTGCTGTCTTCTAACATTCTAACCATTTTCTTCATAGCTAGATTGTTATCGCTTTCATTATCATTAAAAGAACTGGTCAGTTCAATTCCAAAATTATCAGAAATATCCGAGTTATTTATTTGTATATTTGTATGAAAGAATTTAGCAGTTCTCTTGAGAGCATGTATACTATTGGAATCAAATTATTTTTTTTTAAATATTTTAGTTAGTATTATTCATACCGAGCGTATAAAAAAATGTCTTTGCCACGTAAATGAAGGGGTGTGCGTAATTATTTTTGATGAATCGTAGTGGCACGCTATATGAAACAGAAATTTTTGGAAGTATGTCGAAAGAAGTTATTGTTAAGTTCAAAAGTAGAAATCAATAGCTCAATATTAATTATTAATCTTATATATAAAACCGAAACGGCGTATGTATGTCTGTAATTCCTTTTTGCATTGTTGTTGCAAGTTCAAACAAACGAATTGATTTCGCTCGCGAAAGTTTCGACGGTAAATTGGTTTCGATATCAATGTGTGTGTAGAGACTCCAATTACTCGAGTATCGAGTAGTACATATATAAAACCGAAACGGCGTATGTATGTCGGTAATTCCTTTTTGCATTGTTGTTGCAAGTTCAAACAAACGAATTGATTTCGCTCGCGAAAGTTTCGACGGTAAATTGGTTTCGTTATCAATGTGTGTGTAGAGACTCCAATTACTCGAGTATCGAGTAGTACATATATAAAACCGAAACGGCGAATGTATGTCTGTGGGTCTGTAATTCCCTTTTGCATTGTTGTTGCAAATTCAAACAAACGAATTGATTTCGCTCGCGAAAGTTTCGACGGTAAATTGGTTTCGTTATCAATGTGTGTGTAGAGACTCCAATTACTCGAGTATCGAGTAGTACATATATATAACCGAAACGGCGTATGTATGTCTGTGGGTCTGTAATTCCCTTTTGCATTGTTGGTCATTAAGTTGCCATAAAAACGAATATGAAAGAAAATATGTTTGATTTTTTTATCGGCGAAGACATTTTGTCAAAATGTAATAAATTAGTCTTCTACTGAACTTTTCCCGGCTTTTATTAATATTATAATGTTTTTATTTACGTGAAGGTATTATTTGACATTTCTTTGACAGCAAATTAGATTTTTTCCTTGAATTTGGACATTTTAATGGGCGAGAATGGGGCTGTCAATATATGAAAGGGGCTGTGAAATGTCAATGCCAGTCTGAAATGTTCATTTTAATTCCATTTTAATTGACCTAGACTTTTGAATTTTGAAAAAAGTTGTTTCAACTTGGCCCGTCTGAATTTACGCGCCGAGGTGAATATAACCCCAAACTGGTCCGAGCGTAGCCGGGTTCGAATACTAGTATATTATATATTTGAAACTAAATTATTTATAGCCGCTCCAAACAGTATTGCAAATAGAAAGACATTCTATTATTCGATTCTTCAAACGTTTTTCGGCGTTCATAATTTTTATTAGGCTTTCATTTCCTGGTATAAAAGAGTTATTAAAATATTTTATATACTAAATAACAATCGTGTGCATTTAAAACGTGAATGCCATATTAATATAGTGATACTCATGTTTTGAATTATTAATAGAATAAATATAGGAGCCGTTATTCGGTTATGTAAGCTTAAATGGGCTGTGATTGGTTAGATCCGGCCATAGAAATTAATTTAGAAAGACAAAGGATGCAGTCAATGACGAATCTGCTTCATATATATAATAATTCGTTGCCGGTAGGTGGAGGTTATGCCATTATTTATAATGGTGGGCGGCCGTCATATGTTATAATATTATATATAAAATAATAAAAATAACATCGGTTAAGTTGAATAATTTGTCACTGCTTAAAGAATATTCCTGGTTGTCCAAAACAGCCGTCATTTAATGGTGCATTTGACATATATTTTCAGAAAGGCTTCTATCCTTGAAAACTGTCAATTGGATATTGATTAAATTTGTATTCTAATTTTTTAACAAAGCGTTTCCGAAGTGATAGTATAGAGTTTCACAATAAGGACGCTCTCTTGTGTAGAGTGTCCACCGTGGCATGTGCTGTGTGGCACATGTTGGAACCACGTGCTATCGATAGTCATATCATCCAGTTTATGCGTTGCTTATCATCGACCTCTTGCTCGCCGTTGACGATTATGGCAATGCCAGTTTCGTTTTGGAAGAAGTACGGACCAATGATTCCGCATGACCAAAATCCACACCAAACAGTGACTTTCTCAGGATTCATTTGTTACTCGTATATCTCGTATGTTTTTATCCTTCATCGCAAAACGTTCCTCAAACTGAGCCTTGATAGTAAACTTATATGATTGGCACACGTTGTTCAACGCTATTACCTGCAATAGTAATTTTCCGTGCACAACTAAACAATTGACAACCAGTTTCACTTTAACAGCATGGTTGCTATAATCTATCAAATTTTGAGCGTCCCTATTAAAAGACCTTTTATAAGCAAAATTAATGTATTTTATGTGAGTAATTAGAGTTGTAATGCAAGTTGCATTAATACAAGGCAAAAATCTACGACTCGTCGCTATCATTACTTATTATTTTCGAGAGCAAACCAATATAGGAGGGTAAATTAAACATTAGTCTGATAGTGCAAATCTTATATATATAAAACCGAAACGGCGTATGTATGTCTGTGGGTCTGTAATTCCCTTTTGCATTGTTGTTGCAAGTTGCCATAAAAACGAATATGAAAGAAAATATTTTTGAATTTTTATCGGCGAAGACATTTAGTCAAAATGTAATAAATTAGTCTTCTACTGAACTTTTCCCGGCTTTTATTAATATAATAATGTTTATTATTTACATGAAAATATTATTTGACATTTCTTTGACAGCAAATTAGATTTTTTCCTTGAATTTGGACATTTTAATGGGCGAGAATGGGGCTGTCATCAAATTAAATAAAGTTTGTGATTTTATTTTAACTCTATTTTGGATGTTAGATTTTGTGATATAATTATGTCGAATGATATAACATTAAATAATTATTGGTCGCTTAGTCCGGGCGACGCCGGGTAGCAATACTAGTAATTAATAAACCAATTCATTTTCAAGCGACGCGTAATTTAAATTTCCTCATATACTGATTAAAAATGAAAAGAAACCCAAAATAATATTCGTTAAATATGGCTATAGATGCAAAAAGGTAATAAAGGAATAAATTTAATTGACCTAGTAACTGACAATCAAAAGCAGGACTGAATAGCAAAAAAGGGATTGAATTAATTTTTCAATAAATTAATTCACCGACCCTTTTACGGTTGAGAAAATGTTAAATTTAGCAGATATTTATTGAACTAGCAGTTAATTTAATCTTAACGGATAGCTGAGCTGATTATTTTTGTTATTCAATCCAAAAATATTATCAATTTCTATATCAGGTTTAAATGCCAATATTCCAAAAAAAAATCACATATACTTTCATATTTACATAATGAAATATGTATGAACTTATTACAGTATTTCTATTTTTTATTCAGTTTGAATATGGTAATGGAAGCCCGGTCCGTAGTGCAGTGGTCAACGTCGTTAGCTACCGTGTCGGACCACCTGGGTTCAATTCCTAGTATGAGCAGATTTTTCAGTCGATAAATCGATTCTGCTCAGTGGCAATGGGTGTTTGTGTTGTTAAATTCCTTCCCACATTTCCGATCCCAAAGAGCGACGCATAGTGACAGTTAACCACTAGTCCCGTCTTAGTCCCCGTATCTTTTCCATCCTTACTCTCTTCGAAAAAGAGAGCTTGAGTAACTGAGTAGAAAAAAAGAAGTTGATCACTAAGTTAAATTGCTATTAAAATTCAAATTAGTGAACATTGAATGCAAAAAAGTTTCAACGAATTAGGGTTTGCTATAATTATTGGGAATTTTTGAAAATACTAATGACCAGATAATGACATAGGAATAACTAACATAAATCTAGGGTCTTATCCGACCTATTATTAATGAGTTGATTGATTTCAAGTCTTTGAAGATGCCGAAAGGCAAAACGCGGGTCGTTTGCGACAAAACTCATGGAAAAGTACAAAATTCAAGCAATTCAAATTTGAATTTGAGTTTTTTGAATTTTGTACTTTTCCATGAGTTTTGTCGCAAACGACCCGCGTTTCGCCTTTCAGCATCTTCATGCATTCCAAGTGCACGGATGTACTAAAATTCAAATTTTATATTGAAATTTCATCAAGCACCCTCAGTCGAAATACTTAATTAATTCAAATTTGATTGTAATAGTACCATGTCGATTACTCCAAGGAACGCATAGGAAATAATATCGATTTGTATTTGTACTGTTTCATATACGCCACATCAAGTCTACTTAAAAGCGGCATTACCGTGAAAAATATACTATTTTGTTGGATAACACCGTATTTTCCGGATGACCGATTTACGGATGACAAGACACGCATTATGCCGTATAAAACAGAAGTAAAACAGAAAAATATCACAATACCCTACTTCCTAGTAGAGCTTCCAATAAGCTCAGCTCAATCGTAAACTCCTACAAAAATAAATGGAAATGTGTACAGTGAAAGTACACATGTGCTTGTTTTTTTTCACTCAACCATCCACCATCTTTGCCGATAAACTCATTGTATTCTAAGGCCTAGTAACACGACGCGAACAGTTTTTATCGTTTAAAGACAAAAATAAGTAGATCACTAAGTTAAATTGCTATTAAAATGTAAATTAGCGAAAATTTTATGTAAACAAGTGGGTATGCTATGATTATATGGACTTTTGAAAAAACTAATGACCAGAAATTGATAAACTGTTAAACAGAGCTCTATTAATTTCCAAAATTTCTTGATAAAATAATTTTAATTCGCCCCTGTTAATATGCAACAAATCAATGCCGAAGTCGAAAGCCGAAAGGCGAAACCGAAGTCGTTAGCGACAAAACTCATGGAAAAGTACAAAATTCAAACAACTCAAATTTGATATTGAAATTCCTTCAAGCACCTTCAGTCGAAATCCTTAATAATGAACCTAGTATTAAAAAAAATAAGATGCCTATTTTTTTTTTCATAACACCCTATGATTGTCAATGCAACAAATGAGAAGATACGTTACTTGAGATCAACACAGGAAAAACATATCACTAACAAACCTATAGAATATCTAAAATTGAATTGAACATCTTAATTTGATATAGACATGGTCAGGACTTGAGCTCAGACCCACCTGATTGCTTAGACAGGTCTCACAACTAGACCAGCAGCGAAAATAATGATGTAAGCTTATAAATCCTCGTTGATGGGAAGCGGTAACAAAATTTTAACTATTAGATAAACAAAAACGTTAGGACAAAGGCCTTTTATTCAAATTTTATTGTCAACTTACTTAATTTAATTTAATACTTTAAGAGATAATAAAATATGTGACATTACAGCCAATACACCAAAAAAATTTAAACTTCAAAGTCATACGAGTTAACTCGATAATAAATAATGAATCAGCCGAGAACAACTCAACAAAAAATTAATACACCCAACCCATGTCCAAAATCTATTTTTCAACTTAAAAAATCTGACTTTACTGAGACTTGAACCCAGACTCACCAGATCGCTAGGGCAAAGATCTTGCCACTAGACCACAAAGAGTGACATTGCAACTCATTTACAAACCAATCGAGATACAATTTTGAAAGTTGGTCGCTCATATTTGATAAAAGTTTATTATAGATATTTCAAATTCTTTTTACAAAAGCTTTTTGATTTGTGTTTGAAAATGTTTTGTTGCTTGGTAAATATAATCATTAGAGGTGGAATCAAGCACGCTTGCCGATGGTTTACCATGACATGATTCACGGTGTACACGTGAGCGCTCGTATTCATTCGACATTCAATTACGAACCACTCATAACGCTTCTGAGAGCTTCCCGTAAAAGTGAAAACGAAAGTTCTACGAGAGGGAAAAAGAGTTGCGAGAAAAACAAACATAAAAACATCGTATACGTGCCTATTACTTTCAGCAAACAGCCGAGTAAGGGAATGCAAGTTTATTGCGAGTGTAAATGAAACAATATTTTGACAATATAAGTTATAGCCTAGCATATTCTTTGCGTCGCTTAAATTCATCTTACAATAACTGCTATCTTATTTCAAGCCTTTTATTTTAACTTTGAATAGTTATTTAGTCTTATACCGCGAAATATATAACGTGAAATAATGCGACGGTGAACAAAATAATAATGTTAAGATACATTATTATTACATACATTAAGCTTACGCCATCACCAGAGCTATGAAGATGGCGTGAGCTGAAATAGCTATCAACAAATATATAAAACAATTTCTGTAAAATTAAAACAGATTTTTATTTCGTTCACCGTGTTATAATGGAGTTCTACCAAGTAAATGCCAATTCAATCAATCAATGAAATAATAAGCTTTTCTAACAACACGCCGTGGAGAAATTAAATGAGTCTAATATATTGTTATGATTTGTGATGAAAATAGTAGGGGTTGTGGAGAGATTTATCTACATACATTTGATATTACATCTTATATATAAAACCGAAACGGGGGATGTATGTCTGTAATACCCTTTTGCATTGTTGTTGCAAGTTCAAACAAACGAATTGATTTCGCTCGCGAAAGTTTCGACGGTAAATTTGTTTCGTTATCAATGTGTGTGTGTAGAGACTCCAATTACTCGAGTATCGAGTAGTACATATATAAAACCGAAACGGCGTATGTATGTCTGTAGGTTTGTAATTCCCTTTTGCATTGTTGGTCATTAAGTTGCCATAAAAACGAATATGAAAGAAAATATGTTTGATTTTTTTATCGGCGAAGACATTTAGTCAAAATGTAATAAATTAGTCTTCTACTGAACTTCTCCCGGCTTTTATTAATATAATAATGTTTTTATTTACGTGAAGGTATTATTTGACATTTCTTTGACAGCAAATTAGATTTTTTCCTTGAATTTGGACATTTTAATGGGCGAGAATGGGGCTGTCAATATATGAAAGGGGCTGTGAAATGTCAATGCCAGTCTGAAATGTTCATTTTAATTGAAGTAGACTTTTGAATTTTGAAAAAAGTTGTTTCAACTTGGCCCGTCTGAATTTACGCGCCGAGGTGAACATAACCCCAAACTGGTCCGAGCGAAGCCGGGTTCGAACACTAGTATGAATATAAGAAAGAGTGTAAAAGTTGTAGACGTTTCACTGTACGTTTTAAGGATTAAGTGGTTCACGGAAGGATAACAACATGAAAATAAAAGACTTTGGAATTATCATGCTTCTATTTCATGTTACTAATCAATCACTCACGATCGTTTTGTATTAGAAGCATATATATAAGAGCTGTTTCTTCAGAATACTATCATTCGATCCTAGAATTTGTATTTATCAAAGGATCATCATTCTTATCCTGTGCTATATGTGACTGTTATAAATAAAATAAAACTAACTTAATATCCACATTGAAACATATATCTAAAAATCAGTCTTAAGAAATTCAATAAGCAATTAATTCGCAATCATTTCTCACTTATTACATTTTGTTTTCAAATAAATACAACTATAAGAGTAAATATTTGTAAAATATTTCCTTTCCTTGCAGAGATTATATTTTTTGTTTATTTCGTTACAAAATTGTCAAAAAGGAAATGATAAATTTGATTTATATTGTGTTTAATAAAAATTCTTATTTTGGAAGAATTAATTATTCAAAAAAAAAAAATGAAATTTGTGTAGCTCCAAATGTAAACAAAAACAAAAGTACTACACCGGATAGCGCGAAATTTATGAATACAACTGGAAATTTTATGTTGCATAAATGTTAAAAAAAAACAGGTATTGTAGTATAAAAAAAATCGTTATGTTACGTAAACCTGTTACGGGAATTATGCTTTTTCGTCACACCACGTCCATTTATAAATGGTAATTACTTTTTTCCCCGTTTGTGAGACACGTTATTCGGGATTAAAAATGTTACACATGCATCAATCACCCGACATCACAAAGCATTCATATTTCCATAAAAAATATTTTTTACGGTATGTTACATGAACATGTTTTTATGGTATTATAAGTGTGATTAGATTTAATATTACACACCATTAATGTGTCGTCATATATCTCGTAAATAAAATCACTATACCAATAGTATAACTATTGACAGTTGTTTGAGGAATTGGTGGTTGTATTTTTTGGTTAAATATGTACGAATCGGTTCCATGACAAATAAGAACATGACAATTCAGAACATGACTTTTCAGAATATGACAAAACAGAACATGACTTTTCAGAACACGACTTTTCAGAACATGACATTTCAGAACATGACATTTCAGAACAAGACTTTTCAGAACATGACATTTCAGAACATGACATTTCAGAACAAGACTTTTCAGAATATGACATTTCAGAACAATCGGCCTATCTACGGACACCGTATACCAATAGTATAACTATTGACAGTTGTTTGAGGAATTGGTGGTTGTATTTTTTGGTTAAATATGTACGAATCGGTTCCATGACAAATCAGAACATGACAATTCAGAACATGACGTTTCAGAACATGACTTTTCAGAATATGACAAAACAGAACATGACTTTTCAGAACACGACTTTTCAGAACATGACATTTCAGAACATGACATTTCAGAACAATCGGCCTATCTACGGACACCGTCCGAGCGCGCTCGCTTTATAATATTGGGTTTTCACATACATATTTGTCTATAAACAATTAACCAATTATGAATAGGGCTGCCACAACAAGAAAATAACTGTAATTATGAGATCTCCGAAATTAAAATAAATGTTCACTAACTATTGTAGTTAGTTCGCGTGCATTTTAAAATTCATTCGTTGGGCTGGCACAAATATGTATATATATATATATGTATGTATGTGGGATCTGGCGGTGGAGTCGGGCAAAATAACGAAGTTTTTATTGAATTGTCATGTTCTGATTTGTCCGGTTACCGTACGAATCAAAGCATTTAAAAAGCGAAGTTTTGTTTTAACATCAACTATGGATTTGCACCCTTATAGATCAGTGTTTCTCACGTAAAATTTGGCTGTGGCCGCATTAAGAACATCAGTGGTCCTACAAAAATGTCTGATGGCCGCACCAAATTTCTGTGCAGTCTCAAAAATACCTAAACATGAGTTTTGAGTTTTCTCGAACTAACAATTCTTGATGCACAATACCATGCATACAAAATATTAAATTTTCAGCGTCTTTGTTCACAAATTAACTTGTGAAAACACATTTTTATTATAGAAGTATACAGCTACGACATGACTGTTCGCGCGTAACGCTCCATTTATAGGAACGAATTAGTGACATTATAATACCAAGTAAATGCCAATTCTATTATTCAATTAAAAAAAGGGTAGCCGTATACGAATCAGCTATCTTTGTTTTGCAACTACATAGCTACGATTACAATGAATTGTTTTACTCGATTAACCTTGTATAAACAAAATGAATTCGGTACATAAATAAATTATTAAAACAAGGTACGCAGATATCCAAAGGGTACCTACGCCTTTGATTGGACCATCCGCCCTGTGTTATTCCTGCTAGGGTAAGGGAGAAGCCTTTTTCAGGGTTACGGTCCCGTCATAATTTATTCATGAAATAATCGTCATCGGCACAGAGCAGTGGAACTTAGAACACATTCGGTAGAAATCACAATACGCATACAACGGCAGTGAAATAATAGAAATTCAATTTCAACCTATAATATACATAGATTCTGTAATATGAGATTTTATGAGAATGTATATTTTACAGTGAAACTATGTATATTCTAAGTGAAAATATATTCTCACAAGTTGGAATATATTTTCACTGAGTTGGTCATGTTCCCAACCACAGTGAAAATCAGTGAAAATGTATCAAGCAATACATTTGTATGATTTCACTGATCACGATCAGGGAAATTATATTAGCTCAAGTCGATGATTTGTCAGCCAACAATTTTGGTTTGCTCCAATGATACAAAATCAGCAAGTTATCTCTTTCATAAACAGAAAACTAATCAGCAATGCAGTCATACGATTTGATTGATTAATTGGCAGCTGTCAAATTTTATTTCAATGACAGTTTGGAGACTAATATGATTTCACTAACAAGTGCCAGTGATAATATATTTTCGCTGTGACATATAAACATATTTATTTTAAACATAAATTTAAAAAATCTATAATGATCAGTTTGGTAGAATGACATTAAAAGATATAATGTCAACGCAGTCTTCAATATCATTTACAAATCGTAACCTTTCGCTTAGCATTAAAAACATTTTACCCGATAACTCAATTCAAACAAAGCTATAAATCACTTTAATGTTGTTTCTTATCAATTCACGGTAGAAATTGTGTAATACTTATTTTAAAGTGAAGAATTATTATCGAATATAATAATTAATAATAACTACTGTAAATAAAATGTAGTTTTTATAACACGGTGAAAAAAGAAACCATGAATAGTTCTACAGAAAAAATATTTAATATATTTGTTGATAGCTGTTTCGGCTTACGCCATCGTCAGAACTAGTCAGAAATAGTTCTGACGATGGCGCATCAAAATATATATGAAATAATTTTTCTGTAGAACTAAAATACATTGTTATTTTTTTCACCGTGTTATAATGGAGTTCTACCAAGTTAATACCAACTCAATCAATAGTATTTTTTGTTTTCGATATAAAACATAAAATACATATTTCAAATAGGAACAGAAGTTAGTTCGTGTATATATTTTTTAATCATGTCCGCTCCCAGCGTGGAGCATATGAACTCTTCACGGAGTTTATCTCAACATATGTTTATTTAAGAGAACTGCTTGTCACTCAGTTGATTAACCTCCCTTTGTCGAAGAGGCTAGGGATCGAAAGGATACAAAGGCTAGTGGTTAGCTAATCTCTCACCAAGCGCCGCTATTTGGTACGGGAGGTTGAGAAGAGATTTTTAGCAACGCAAACAACAATTGCTTTCAAACAGAATCGATAAATCAACTCAAATTTTTTTCTCGCACAGGTACTCGAACCCGGGTGATCCGTCACGACGTTGGCCTCTGCACCATAGAACCAGCAAATTGCTTAAGAGTTTATTTATATTTTTATATAGTTTTATAATTTCTATTCGATAAAATTTTACAATAAAAAGAAGTCTACACACGTGATTTTAAAAAATGTAAATGTACCCCAAAACGTGAAGCTACGTGATGCAAACGTGACATTACAGAATCGCAGAAAAGCAGATGCGATAAACATTTTTGATTTTTTTTCACGAAAACTGTTTCCAATATGTATATCAACTTTTTACTCATATCCGCTCTCTATTCGGAGCATATAGCCACCACGTGCTGCCTCTAGGATTGTCTATCACCCGCCAACCTCTCAGGTCATCCTGGCGTCCCGTAGCTCCACTGAGTACATCCTATGGATGAACATCAGCGACCTTCCGAGATGATGGAATTCATCAGGTTGATAGAAGAGACGGGGAAAATAAAGGCTCCTTAGGGAGTGCGCATCGCATGTCCAAGCAAAAACTATCGTCACCTTTTTATTTTGGACTCAATTAGGGGCTGGTTTATCCGCTCTCTTATCGTCGTATTCCTGACAAAGTCAAACCAACGCACTCATAATATTCGCCTATAGAAGCAGCACAGTCAATGTGCATGCGTTAGATAAGTGACACTTGTTTCTGACCGTGAACAAAAGTTAAATTGTACAATTAGCATTTGATATTCACCAGTATAAGAATACAGAATCTTTTGAAAGCAAGTGTGACGAGGGTTGATAATTGAAGTCACATAGTTGTGAAGATTGTATTGACAAATATTAGAAATGATTTTCCTCAAAATAACAACCAAAATCGACATTAAAGGGCTTTATAATCCTAGTTCCACGTCATTGGGCCGCATTGTTTATTGCGCCTCTCTACACCAGACAGTCTGACAATAGGAATTATAAATCTGTCGAAACAAAAGGCTCGCGGTCTGGGGTGACGAGCAGTACCCCCGGGGTGACAGTCATCTACACGAGCCAGCACCATCACCGTGGAAATCGTTAGACAGGTGAAACGAGGGACTTCCTGTCGCGTGTAATACCGCCTCGTCCTGTTTCTTCGCCCGACTTTACTTCCGGCTGCCATACGTGACAACAAAAGAATATCTTCGCATAATGCAGTGATACAAACCTTTCATATCGTCAGGTATTTAGAGATGCCTAGGCTTTTATAGCTGGTCAATACTGTTTATTGAAAGATTTGAGTTTATACAGCCCAATTGTGCTTATGAATTTAACCATAACAAATCAAAAAGTTTCGTTTAAATTTTGTACTTTCCATGAGTTTATAAGTAGGTGATAAAAATTTATAAAAATATATAAAATTAAAAATAGCTTTTTAGGGTTAGACTAGCTTTATATTTCAAGAATTCACTAGGTAAATTATTAATTAAAAATAAAGATAGCATACAATATAAAAACAAATCTGGTAATTATAGATTACAGTGTAGTGACTGCCAAAAGTTTTACATCGGAAAAAAACGTCACAAACATTAAATATAAGAATGGCTTAACATTGGGCCTCATCTCGCTTAAATAAAGATATTTCAACGTTTGCCAATCATTTACTATTCGAGAATCACACATTCGGTGCAAATACAGGAGTTGATTTGTTACTTAAAAACACGGGCGAACATAAATTGTTTTATCAAGAAATATTAGGGAGAAAGATGATGAATTTCACTCTTCACATTTTAATTGATTTCAATTGTTTTTCTTAGAACCCATAATTAAAGGAAATATTTTTTTTCGATTTATTTCTTGTTTAATATTGACTATACTTATTAGTCTTTTCACTGAAAAATATACAGATAATGTCTCGGTGCAGAACTAAATATTATGTATCCCTTTTTAAGGTGTTAACTGCCAATTGTTTTTGATAGTGCTTTATAAGACTGGACATTTCGTAAGTGGTTCTCAGTTATATTGTTTTGTTATTTTTGTGAATGGTATTTTTACAATTAAAGTAAAAAAAAAATTCTTCTATTTCCACATAAAATACTATAAATATCAGGACAAGTTTTGCTCATCGTGGACATTATAAACCGAGCAACTAAATGATGATTTCTTATTAGTTAGTGTCAAGTCTTTTGTCAGAAGAACCTGCTTTGAAACCGTATACTTCTTTAAAAAATGAGCAACAATATACTCTGATTCCCAACTTGAAATTCAAATTATTAATTCATTTTATTCTGTCTGCAGCTCCCAGCGCTTACTTTACAACTGGCAGAATCAAAATGAGCGTCAAGTCTGAAAGTATTTTTCCGACTCGTTTTGAATATTTCTTTTTTATATAAAATAAAATTATTCTGAGCGAATAAAACAAATAATAAAAACAAGAGAGAATCACAGGAAAGCAGCGCGAGCAAAGAGGTAGAAATGTAAAAAAAAACGAAATTTTTGAACGTGTAAAAAGCAGTCTATGTAAAATTACTAACGTCACCTTTGATTGTTATGTATAGGCATGAGAATCAGGGCGGCACGCTATCGAAAAATATTTGAATTAATTCATTTATTCTATATAAATCATCCACTTATGGAATTTACTGCTAAATTTCAGAATGAGCTAAAAAATATTATTTAACAGAAAGACTCTTGGTGTCTCACAACACAACACACAAGGGTCAACGTCATTGGCTTCTGTGAAGGACCACCCGGGTTCGATTCCCTGTACTAGCAGACTTTTTCATTCGACGAGTTTGTGTTGCCAAAAATTCCTTCTCACTTTTCCAATCCCTAAGAGCGACGCATTGCGAGAGGGATTAACTAACCACTGGTCCTCGTATCCTTTCAATCCCTACTCTCTTCGAAAAAAAATAGAGGTTGAGCAACTAAGTAACAAGCAGTTCTCGTAGAAAAATATATGAGGAGTCTTTATGCTCCAAGTTGGGAGCGGACAAGGTAAAAAAAATATCTAGTAAATATATTCAATATCGTTCATACACAATATTAAGCATGGTATTGTTTTCTTAAGTTTTATAATATAAATTACTTTTCAATTATGATGGTGTTCTAATTTCAAAAATATTGAGACACATATAATTAGATGCTATGAATAGATTTTAAGAAACATATAATAAAATCCGTACGAATAAAAGTGAAACCTTTTTATTTATTTCACCATACAGGTCGTTTGTGTTGATAAGGGTTCCATTCATGTATAATTACTAGTATTGCTACCCGGCGTCGCCCGGACTAAGCGACCAATAATTATTTAATGTTATATCATTCGACATAATTATGTATATCACAAAATCTAACATCCAAAATAAAGTTAAAATAAAATCACAAACTTTATTTAATTTGATGACAGCCCCATTCTCGCCCATTAAAATGTCCAAATTCAAGGAAAAAATCTAATTTTCTGTCAAAGAAATGTCAAATAATACCTTCACGTAAATAAAAACATTATTACATTAATAAAAGCCGGGAAAAGTTCCGTAGAAGACTAATTTATTACATTTTGACTAAATGTCTCCGCCGGTAAAAATTCAAACATATTTTCTTTCATATTCGTTTTTATGGCAACTTGCAACAACAATGCAAAAGGGAATTACAGACATACATACATACATACGCCGTTTCGGTTTTATATATAAGATATACTACAGTCGCAATAATAGAAATTAGCGCACCCTTCACAATTCCATTTATTTGCGAATATTTCCTCGAAATCTTTACCGATTTCCATTTTTTTTTCTTCCTATTGTTTAAAATTTTCGAAAATTTAATCACGATTAAAACAAAAATTGAAGTAGTATACGGGGGAAAACTTACAAAAAAGAAAAAAATCGCGTAGACTAGACTGTGTAGAAAGTATTGTGTGGAATTTTTCAAAATAATCGTGAAACTGGTGCTCTAGAAGGGTTTGATTGAACCGGCGGGGAGCGCTTAACAGCTGAACGAGATGACCCTCATATAAGGAGTATGGTTTCACAAAAACACTTCAAAACTGCTAGTTTTCCACAATGAGCTTTAGTCGACCGGTGATTTTACACATTCGATCCGAAATGTCCGTAATAGAATCGTGGCAGATGGATTTCCCGCCTTGCGACTAAAAAAATATCCAGTTTTCACAGTAAAGAGGTTCGAATGGACGAAGGTGCACAAAAATTTGACGAGTCATATACTCTGATGATTCCAAATTTAATTCATGAGGACATCGCGCTATTCACACAGGGCATCTTAAAGTCGGTGAAAAGTTTTTATCGCGACAATTTTTTTTTGGCGATTTTCCATAATTTATTTAGATGCTTATGCGACTAGGTCTGGGTCAGTATTGTTGAAGCCTTCAAATCTCGCCTGTTCTTCAAAATATGGCTTCTAATTTTCTTTACAATCGGAAGAAAAAAAACTGAAATCGGTAAAGATTTCGAGGAAATATTCGCAAATGAATGGAATTGTGAAGGGTGCGTACTAATTTCTTTTATTGCGTAATAATCTTTTATTGTATATAGCAAAAAATATAAAATATATTGAGAAATGCTTTTGAAGAAAATAACTAATTCGGGCCTGAATTCGTCTATGAAAATGTTAGACGTGAAGTTCGCATTTCTCTCACGGCAAATAGTCCTCGCAAAAGGTTTCAATGGAGGAAAAGTGCTAACAAGAAGGATTCGTTAGTAGTTACTGTTAGTAGCAAGCGACTAGCACCTTTCTGCTCGCACAAGAAAAACAACTGCGTAAGGTTTTTTTTTCATATTGCAACCACCATACCCCTAAGAATATAATATACTTTTATAATAGGGGTTTCTTTCGGAATAACAAAAGTAAAAAAAGATACCGTTTGCTTAACTAGCGAAGCTCTTATTTAAGTTTGGGAAAACCGTCGACGAGGGGACGAAATCCTTAACGCTTAATTTTTGTCTAATTCAGCAAATATATTTTTAATACGGTGAAAAAATAACAATGGATTTTAATTCTACAGAAATTGTTGAACTATTTTTAAACCACCGTTGACTTGACCGTATTATAATGGAGTTCTACCAAATGAATGCCAATTCAATCAGTAAATATATTTTTGCTGAAAATCAATTTTACTACGTCATATTCAATAAAGCGAATAAAATAAGAAAAAGTCCGTTAGTTTTTATTTTTCAACAAAACCAATATTATCGAATATGTTATTAACATCGATATTTCTTCTTTCAATAATCTTTGAGAAATATGTACGTCAATCGTTTGAATCACAACATCGATCCTTCTTTTTTAAAAGCTTTAAAAGAGAGACTGCGAGATACCCGTGGTATGCAATGATAATGATATTATAAGTACTCAATTTTAATAAATTCAAGCAAACAATTGATCAATACATTTTACACGCAAACATTTTCACTTTTTCATTCAAAATATTAATTACCTTCTCTAATAAAATAATGCCACACATTTAATTAACTATCCTCTTAATTTTCTTATATTGCTAAATATGTAATGTATATTTTTGTGACGCGCATAAATGGTGATAAAATAATTATAAAATGCAATAGTTTTGAAAGATAGAAATAAATAGAAATACATAATGATAACTACGATATTTTATTGGCTTTATAACTCGATGTGACAATCGTTGGAATAACAAGTTTATCAATTTGATTTTATTTTATAGACAAAACTCCCAAAATCAATATGAACCACTTTACTTAGTTTCATCATAAAAATGGGAAGAATTTCATAGTTAAGCCAATAACAATAATAAATCGTGGAGCAAAAGTTCTAAGAAGAAAAATAATATCCAATCGTCGTAAACAAAGCCTCAATTCTTAGACCAATTTATTTTTCCCTACACCGATTCGTTACAGATATACACAAATATATAATAGAGCCTTTCACGTTCTTTCACGTAAGCTGTACGTATGTATGTATGCACAAAGGTGGGTAGTTTCTTGCAAACAACACATCTGAAAACAAGTATGCCGTGAAAAACACTAATCCACCCCCTTCCTTTGCGAACAGCCCGTCGCTGTGTCAGTAGCTTTTCATGGATAGAGCGGCTTTTCCGAGCGGGGTGATTTTGGAGAGACGCCGAGACAAAGAGAGGACGTCGTGAAAATCGCAGTTAGTTATCGTAATATTTCAGAATGAAAATATCCGCTGTTTTATTGTATGACATTAATTTTGCCTTGCATAAATCGCAGTGTATTTACTGGAATGAACTCAATAGGATTAGTAGACTTTTTACTGTCTGTTTAAACTCAACAATTATATACCATAGAACGCTATACGTAAATCAAAATTGACAGGCCAAATCATACTAAATTATATATAAGGCCCTTGACTTAAGACATCGATCACACACAATGGAATCTAAAACATCATTGCGCGATTTCTTCGTTTTTATATAAAAGCAGTGTCATTAACCATTCGCTTTCTAGTAGCGTTTTGTATTGAAAATCACATGATATGCTTTGTTAATAATAAAAATTATAACACATTTTTAGTATTTATTCCACGTCAAATTTATTGTATGAGGACCGGTATCGCTCATGGCGAGCTATCAACTGATAAGAATTACAACGACAAGAATTACAAGGTATGACAAGCAATTGGTATTACAACTAAGCAAATAAATTGAAGCAAAATACAAGCAAAATAGAGATTAAAATGTTGAAGACTTCTTTGCAATGCAAGCTTAACTGTTGTATAA